>CM049313.1:21407507-21877507 GCA_026874595.1 Sipunculus nudus | reverse complement strand
TAATTCATAGAGAAAATAAAAATCTTTTGACCCCAAGAAGTTATGCCACCGAAAGTTATGCCTTAGAAAAAAAGCAAACTTACTCCAAGCACAAAATATAACAAATAGATATATTAATTCGTTCGTATAAAAAAGATGAAACGTAACACTCTTCGAACTGGATCGGGAATATGTCTGTATCAACAACAACATGAAAAACAATTACAAATGGGTACACGAGGTATTAACCACAATAAAATAAAACAGCAATAGAAGCCAATTAAAATTAATGCATGATAATTGAAACTTGCAACCTTGTCTATAATTTGTGGTATGACGCCGCTCGTTATCTTGTACTATATTGGCCTGATCCACTGGGCCTGGATTTTCGAAGATTCCAAAGTAAATTACGTCTTCCTTCAGTCTTCAGGATAAAACCTTCACAACATTTCATAAGGGTTAACAACGGGTTAAGGCTTATTAATGGAGAATATTAAATGTCATTACAGACTAATATACATTCAACATGATCTGAGAGAAAGTGTTGACTGGTGTTTACATACTCATTTTCAAAAGAATGACTAATTATGGAATTAGAGAAGCGTAACGGTAAGGTACATCGAGAGAGGAACACAGAACACCTCATAAACAATCTCATATAAATCTGTGTATATATGGTCAAATAAACAATAGTGCATTTAGGATTGACAGAAACTATAATGTATTTAGAAATGTCTACATTATTTTGTAAAGAAAACACCAACTTGATATGTTTGAAGAAAACCCATGAAATCAACCATTTTTTCAAGAAATTATATTAATATCGTTATTAATTGTTCATTCAACAAAAATCACATGATACGATTATATGATTATTTTTTATCTCTTTCCCCACTTTCTGCAAATACAAAACACTTTACTTGAAATGAATATGTCAAATGTTAAGCAAGACATTGGCATTAACAAACCCTTACCTATTTCAAGGCTACCTGCGGGTGCCGTGCTTTTGACGTGGTTGTATTTTAATGGCCTAAAGGTAGTGCATGTATCGCAAAATAATGTTAACATTATAATATATTAATTGGACATACTTGGGGATCTAAAAGTGTCTATGTCATAAAATCCGTGATGGGGTATACGCTGGCCCTTCCTGGTCCGTCCACCAGTAAACTTTGGCAACATAACACATGCATTAAGAGTGGAGCGTGATTCATATATCCTATTTCATTGGCACTTGTAAGTGCAACGTGACGTAGATTTTTTTTTACCGTATACTGACCGCAAATATTCGTGTATTGTTATTGTACAAACAGTGATCTGGTTTCAGATGTGACATAATCAGGATCCTTATCATTTAATGGTTCCTGGTCTATCGCGGATTAATCATATTCGAGTGCCAATGCTGACATATACGCTGGCGTGTGGCCAGATGTTTCACTAATACATCCTTGCGTAAATATATGTATGTAAAGATGTGTATGTACACAGGCGCTTGAATCCCTTTTTTTATAAACTCTTTATATCTCCAGTGTTCTTAAAAATACTACGACAGAATAAGTTCAAGTGAACATATAATAAAACGGTCATACCATTCTATCACTTATATTATGAATATAAGCATACGAGCTTCACTCTAACAGTCGAGTAAGTTATTATATCATCATGTGTGCAATTTTCTAATTTTTAGCAGCAGCCAATGCTAACCTATATAAGATATTCATAATGGGTAACTGACGGTAGAATCCAATATTATTCTTTATAAATCTGAATATTTTAATATTAATCCTAATATTTATCAATTTAAATAAAATTGAATCATTCATATAGCATGTAATTGATATTTATTTGCAATTTATAAATATAAATTTTGCAATTGTTGTCATTTTAAAATGTAGCATTTTTCCAGATCATATTTCCTAAACTTTGTCAGCCCTTTCGTTTTCTACATTTTATATTAGTATAATTGCCAGGCTAATCAATATAATCTATATATGCGGTGAGGTATCAATTGACAATATATATTTAAATGCAAGGATGCACATGCACCATGTACATGTAGCCTTTCTCAGGGAAACGTATTTTCGAGGAAGTATCCATATCGATTAGTACCTAATCGATACCACTTGCTTTTAAACTCAAAGCGTACATTTGTTGGACAAAACCTGTGCGCATAGTTATTCGAGATATAATAATGGCAGCTGTGGAGAGAGATACAGACAGGGAGACAGATAGGGACTAAACGTCTATAAGTAAACGATCAGGAAGTTCATATGACCCGCTTTAAATCTGATTTCATTATTCAATTAGTTATTTCAAGACGGCTCATGAATGGGTTCCATGCCGTTAAATAATTTTCCAGATAATTCAAGGTAAAGCAATATACACAAGCGAATTCGTGGAACATGTCCCCCGCTTCCGCTCTCTTGCTGTCCCCCACGTGTCATAGTGTCTGTGTTGTAATTTTCATTGTCCACCTGTCATAATTTTTTAACTGGTAATAATAAGCTACACAAGTGTAGCGTGATAGAAGAAAGTCCATAAGTGTAGCGTGATAGAAGAATGTCCATGAGTGTAGCGTGATAGAAGAAGGTCCATGTGTGTAGCGTGATAGAAGAAAGTTCATGAGTGTATCGTGATAGAAGAAAGTCCATGAGTGAAGCGTGACAGAAGAAAGTCCATGAGTGTAGCGTGATAGAAGAAAGTCCATGAGTGTAGCGTGATAGAAGAAAGTCCATGAGTGTAGCGTGATAGAAGAAGGTCCATGAGTGTAGCGTGATAGAAGAAAGTCCATGAGTGTAGCGTTATAGAAGAAGGCCCATGAGTGTAGCGTGATAGAAGAAAGTCCATGAGTGTAGCGTGATAGAAGAAGGTCCATGAGTGTAGCTTGATAGAAGAAAGTCCATGAGTGTAGCGTTATAGAAGAAGGTCCATGAGTGTAGCGTGATAGAAGAAAGTTCATGAGTGTATCGTGAAAGAAGAAAGTCCATGAGTGTAGCGTGACAGAAGAAAGTCCATGAGTGTAGCGTGATAGAAGAAAGTCCATGAGTGTAGCGTGATAGAAGAAAGTCCATGAGTGTAGCGTTATAGAAGAAGGTCCATGAGTGTAGCGTGATAGAAGAAAGTACATGAGTGTAGCGTGATAGAAGAAGGTCCATGAGTGCAGCTTGATAGAAGAAAGTCCATGAGTGTAGCGTTATAGAAGAAGGTCCATGAGTGTAGCGTGATAGAAGAAAGTCCATGAGTGTAGCGTGACAGAAGAAAGTCCATGAGTGTAGCGTGATAGAAGAAAGTCCATGAGTGTAGCGTGATAGAAGAAAGTCCATGAGTGTAGCGTGATAGAAGAAGGTCCATGAGTGTAGCGTGATAGAAGAAGGCCCATGAGTGTAGCGTGATAGAAGAAAGTACATGAGTGTAGCGTGATAGAAGAAGGTCCATGAGTGTAGCTTGATAGAAGAAAGTCCATGAGTGTAGCGTTATAGAAGAAGGTCCATGAGTGTAGCGTGATAGAAGAAAGTTTATGAGTGTATCGTGATAGAAGAAAGTCCATGAGTGTAGCGTGACAGAAGAAAGTCCATAAGTGTAGCGTGATAGAAGAAAGTCCATGAGTGTAGCGTGATAGAAGAAAGTCCATGAGTGTAGCGTGATAGAAGAAGGTCCATGAGTGTAGCGTGATAGAAGAAAGTCCATTAGTGTAGCGTTATAGAAGAAGGTCCATGATTGTAGCGTGATAGAAGAAAGTACATGAGTGTAGCGTGATAGAAGAAGGTCCATGAGTGTAGCTTGATAGAAGAAAGTCCATGAGTGTAGCGTTATAGAAGAAGGTCC
Organism: Sipunculus nudus; assembly: GCA_026874595.1. Classification (NCBI taxonomy): domain Eukaryota; kingdom Metazoa; phylum Annelida; class Sipuncula; order Golfingiida; family Sipunculidae; genus Sipunculus; species Sipunculus nudus. The sequence continues at coordinate 21,873,703 of CM049313.1, read as the reverse complement.
ATGAGTGTAGCGTGATAGAAGAAAGTCCATGAGTGTAGCGTGACAGAAGAAAGTCCATGAGTGTAGCGTGATAGAAGAAAGTCCATGAGTTTAGCGTGATAGAAGAAAGTCCATGAGTGTAGCGTGATAGAAGAAGGTCCATGAGTGTAGCGTGATAGAAGAAAGTCCATGAGTGTAGCGTTATAGAAGAAGGTCCATGAGTGTAGCGTGATAGAAGAAAGTACATGAGTGTAGCGTGATAGAAGAAGGTCCATGAGTGTAGCTTGATAGAAGAAAGTACATGAGTGTAGCGTGATAGAAGAAGGTCCATGTGTGTAGCGTGATAGAAGAAAGTTCATGAGTGTATCGTGATAGAAGAAAGTCCATGAGTGTAGCGTGACAGAAGAAAGTCCATGAGTGTAGCGTGACAGAAGAAAGTCCATGAGTGTAGCGTGATAGAAGAAAGTCCATGAGTGTAGCGTGATAGAAGAAGGTCCATGAGTGTAGCGTGATAGAAGAAAGTCCATGAGTGTAGCGTGATAGAAGAAAGTCCATGAGTGTAGCGTTATAGAAGAAGGTCCATAAGTGTAGCGTGATAGAAGAAAGTCCATGAGTGTAGCGTGATAGAAGAAAGTCCATGAGTGTAGCGTGATAGAAGAAAGTTCATGAGTGTAGCGTGATAGAAGAAAGTTCATGAGTGTAGCGTGATAGAAGAAAGCCCATGAGTGTAGCGTGATACTCCTCTGTGAAAAAAAAATGAAAAACATTCATCGTAGTTTGTTAATCTTGAAAATTTCACGAATAAAAAAAACGTAATTTATAGCTCAATACCCACAAATACAGCTTTTTTAAATAAATAAAAAAAGGACAAGTCAGTTACATGTTCCCAGGCATTAGTTACAACAAGCAAATTCGTGGAATTTATGTCTTCCGCTTCCGCCTCTTGTTTTCCCTTCTTGCCTTCTGAATATGTTTTAGTTTTCTTTTGCTCTGAAAAGTTCCCCACATGTCATAGTGCCTGTGTGTTAGTTATCATTGCCCCTGAAGAAGTCTCTACATGTCATACGTTTTGTTGTGAATTAAATATAATAGGCAAAATTTTAATGACATCAGATAGAATTTTGCTTACACGAGTTCTTGGCTAAAACCCAGGATAACACGGTTTTGTGTAAACAAAGTATTGTCCTTGTAGTGTCACGTAGTATTAATGTTATCTCTCCGGTGCAAACAAAAACAAATCGCCCGGATATGCTGAGAATGTATCTACACGCACAGAGTTTGTGTGGTTATATCTAGGTCACTGGTAGGGCTGAACTGGTCTGTGCAGTCGGCTGCGTATCTGAGCGCTCACACTCAGTACTAGGAGGAACGGATTTACTCTCACACTCAGTACTAGGAGGAACGGATTTACTCTCACAGTTAACACAGAGAGCAGACTCCCTTTCAAAGATGTTCGTTCACCAGGTTCTCGGTAAGTTGCTTGCAGTGCATTATTTATTGCTAAATACTAATTAACATTACTTGTACGTAGTCTCTAATGAAAATGTACCTACAATGTCATCTGTTGCTGTCAATTCACTAAGGCTGCATGCATGTTTCCAGCCCTGGCTTACAGGCCAATGAGAAAGAGAGTCATGCTATCTGTGCAACGCTGTGAACTATGTCCTCAGGGGCAAAACCTTAAATTGTCTCCTGATCGACTGTATCACATATTGTTTTTGGTTCTATGAGTTGATAAGTACAATCCGAGATGGTTATATAACAAGACCGCGTGGCAGAAGGTACCATATTGTGCATGATCGAAAATTTGCAACCCAGGAAGGAAGATGTGCTTGCCATGAATAAAAAAAGATTGGTCACTATATTCACTTATGAGAGCGGTGCAGGACACTTTGCTTATGCAAACTTTGGGGCCACTGATCGCACCTGGTGAACGTTTATTCCTTTTGTGTAACGGTGTGAGGAAATGGTTTCAGAACACTATATTTCAAACATACACACACACCCACCCTCACACACCCACCCACTATCACACACACACACACACAAATACGGCCGGTTCTACTTTATTAAAATGTTAATTGAAATGTTTGCTTAAATGAAACAATTCTCGAAATCCCAAAACGTTTTCTCTCCGTTATATATTATAAAACTTTATAAAAAAATCTAACAATTAGGGTCTTGTCTAAAGGCGTAGCTAGCCTTTAGCCTTAACCTAGTCGGCCGGGGTTTTTTTCAGCGGTTTTAAATTCAGCTGACTGAAAGTCAATGGAAGTATAGGAATGGCGCTTTGTCCGTCGGGCGTCCGTTAACAGGGCACAAATCGTAACCGCCGCCCCTAGAAATCTGCAACTGAATATCCAGGGAGGTTATTGAATATTCTCCTTGGAAACCTGAAATGAGGTCACTCTTACCTTTATCCTGCGAGTTATCAGGCTTGACCCCCCCCCCCCCCCCCCGAATAATTAAAAAGTTGATACAAAATATCCAGTATCTTAACAATAATGCATGGATTGCCCTGAATCTGGCCTTGAATATTGACCATGACTAGTTAGGCATATCAGTTTTCGAAAACTTGTGGCCCCACCTGCAATGTTTTTTTTTTTAATTTTTACGATTTTTTTTTTGCGACCGTCAAATTACATGTAAACTATCAGATTTGCAATTGTTGGTTCATAGAGTGTCCTGAAACCTTGTGTGTTTTCAGGGTAATCACGTCTCTGTATGTCCGTCCAAAGTGTTTCCTGGTGATAAGTCCAGTTTGGATTGGCATATCGATTTAAAACTTAAGATATAATTATATGGCCCACCTCTGAAGCGAGGTCACAGGATCCACTTATTTAGAATGATTGTTGATGTTTTAATTCACACTTTTCTTCCAAAACCTTCAACCTAGCACACATAGCTCGCCGGTCAATAGGGGAAAAACCTGGTCGGTTTTTTTGGTCACAAGGTCAAGGCCACGGGGGCAATCTCAAGTTTGGCTAAGTATATTGGTTTCAAAATTGACTTAAATATGACCCACCAATAATGTAAGAACCCTTTTTATTTTAGAGTCAGATGGATAAAGGTCAAGGTCACATGGGTCATCTGTGGATATAATTATTTGTAGATGATAATTCCTGGTTTGATTGAAATATTGATTTCTTACTTAATATATATGGCACACCACTAAAGTAATAACCCTTTTGTAATTCGGGTCATGAGGTCCAAGGTCATTGTCACAAGGCACACTTCCTTAAAAAGACTGTGGATGCCTTTTAAGTCAAACTCTTCATCCCAAACCTTCCATCTTCGAATTAACATGTGGCTCACCAGCCAAAAGGGGAAGATTCTGTTTGATTTTGGGGTCACAAGCTCAAAGGTCAAGGTCACAGGACCAATCCATTGACAAATTAGTTAACATATGATAACTCCAGTTTTGGTAGACAGATAAAAATACCATTTCAGCTGAGCGTCCTTAGCTCCTTTTTCCGTATTTACATGGAACGTAGATGTCCAGAGCAATTCACAGGATATCATATCTCACAACCTAAGTCTGGTCCAGGTATAATGGATGATTCAAATAGGCACAGTTTAATACAACATGCAAAAGTTGTTTGATCAAGCCTGTGTTTTTAAGCTTGAAAGCATTGAAGTCAAACCATATATTTGACATCAGAATACACAAATTATGTGTGTAATGCTAATCAATACCAATATAGATGTTTCTCCTTGATATGCAGCAGAATCTGAACGACAACCTTTCAAATAAGACAACAGGTGTCTGTTTTGTTGTGCGCAGGAGTGTTACATGCGTTTGTTGACATTCTGATTCCTGTAGGCATAGTTCTTTGCTATGGGAACATCGCTTGTTGGGCGCTGGCTCGCGTGTGGGGTCTGAAGCGTAGAGACAGAGTTCTTTGTTCTAGATGTTTCGGGTCTGTTCATGTGCGTGTGTATTGTTCATTGGAAATTTCCATTTCTAGAATTTTCGAGTAAGAAGCTATAAATTAGGGGCTGTGTTTAGAGCCGCAAAAAGGAAAATACCAGCGAGGACTAAGAGTGTTACTTTCTTGTCAGTTTTGAGACCTTACCGATAATTTCAGTGGTGTCAGATATTCAACGGACTTAATACAGATTCCATGCGGACTGTCTCCAGTTTGCTTTTAGATTATTACTATTTACTTGGATTTTTGGTGTAAAAGGACTCTTGTTGAGCTTTGACAGTGGTGGTATCCAAAAATCAAACCCTAGGATCAGGACACTCTGGTAGTGTACATTTTATTGTTTTACTGTGTAATTCTATTTGTTTAGTGTACTGTAATGTTAGGATTGTTCTATGAATAAATTATAATTATTTGTTAATACACAAACATTGACTTCTTTATTCATTCCACAAAGACAATTTACAATGCCTAGTGTTACAGAATCTGATTTGTTTAAATGTTCTTAACATCTATTTGTGCTGGTCAAGATTACGTGATCTTTTGTTATTAGATCATGTAACAATATATATAAATGTTTTATATACGCTTTGAGGGAGACACCTCCTCCCACATCCTTTCCCCCCGGGCCAGGATTCTGCTTTCACATAGTTAAGTGGTGATCTGTACACATAAACATTCTATTAATTTTTGTAACGAGTGCTTTCATTTGATTAAGGAAAGGGAATTGCGCCCCTGTTTACATAAGGGGTTAGATTTATTTCATTTTCGAAATGCCACAATGTGACACTCGGGTTTAGGTGTGTACTCAAAAAGCGGCCCCATAAGCGGTTTCGAGAAACTTAGAGAAAGAAAAGCCAAAACGGAGAAATCATATTAGGAAGCCAGGGGAGTAGGCGTTTATTTACATTTGTTATATGTATCATAATAAGAATGCGTGGCTGCTGTCCCCTGATTAGCCCTAGCTTATGTGCTCTCTCCCAACGCTTCGTTGCTATCCACTTTCATATGAGGGTGTATGAAAACTGGAGACATTCCAGTGGACAATAAAACTATAATAACCAGCCTAAAAAATTGTAAAATATAAGAAAACAAACGTATTTTTATCATAGCATAACATAACATGGTAGCATAACATACCACATAAACATCGTAATGTCCCTTAAACAATAGAATTACGCTTCATCTGCAACGGTGACAACAAACATATCTGGTGGAGATTTCTCTGGATTTCCTCAAGAAAGTCGGCTGACTACAAGCATCATCCGAGGTCAGTCCAAACCCGAACACAGTTGTGTATATTGGCTGACACGGCTTATGGGCGAAGGTAAATTCAGTAGCGGATCCAGGGAGTGATTTTATGTTGTGTAACTGTCGTATCATTGTTTGAATAAGGGAAATACTTATTCCTTTCTTTCCAGTGTTCCTTGTGTCGGCGGTGTACTTGGGAGAGAGTGTTAGTCCCGTCATTGTGTCACAGACTAGGCTAGAAAACCATATCCGGTCAGCCTTCAAAAGTGTACGACACCACAGCAAGCCGGCTGAAAAGGAAAAAGCCAGAAACTACATCTACCAGTTCTTCAGAGATCTCCCATGTAAAAACGCTGTCATCTTCAACATTTCGTCCAGGTACACCGATACCCAGGTAAGAACCTCATCGAAACTATTTAAAAAGTTATATTCTTAATTTATTTTTAGGGGTTATATATATATATATATATATATATATATATATATATATATATATAAATATATATATATATATATATATATATATATATATATATATATATATATATATCCTTATTCGCAATCTCATAATTTGTAATATTCGCGAATGGGCCAAATCGCGAAAACGAAGTGGTCGTACAGATAACAGGTTAAGCTCCTCACTCAGCGATCATCACCCGGGGTCACAAAACTCTTAACCTGAAGGAGAATAGTGAATGGTTTGGCCTGCTCTGGTTGGCCCTAGCCGTTATGGCAAGAGGCCTTAAAAGAAACCTATTGTTTGATTTTTATATGTGTTTAGCATATTCTCACACCAATTAATGGCATCAGTCAAATATTTTTAAATGTGTGGCCAATCAAAGACATATTGTCCAAATGGTTATTTGTTACTGCCAAGAGGGGTAATTGTGGCTTCACTGCATTCGGGCGAAAATGGTCAGAAAATAAAATACACAAGCTCTGCTTTTTGTGGTCCTCTTTGACTGTAGAAACAAAATAATTAAGGTAAAAATGATTTCATATCAGAGGCCAAACGTCCGGTGTTTTGTAGATGTTATATAGGAGAAATAAATACAGCCACGTGTCCTACACGGCAGTCGTTCGTGATCTTACTTTGTTTTAATCGCTGCTGTTTACAACGAGGTTCTCTGGGTCCGACCACAAGAATGGACACAAAGCAAAGCATTGTAATCATACCAAGGAGTTTATACACTTATAATACTTATAAATATTTATACTTATTATATACTCATACTTATTATATACTTATAAACTCCTTTATCCGACCAATGAGAGCGTGTTATCTCAATTTGCATTGAGGTTTCAAATGTTAAACATAGGACACCCGCTCACATTTGTATGATTAGATCGGTTCTGCTTCAGGGCCGGTCGTTTAATACGAAAGGAATGGAGAGCGACAGAGAGAGAGAGAGATAGAGATAAAAAAACACTGTAAATTCACTACAGACGGTTTCACAGGATGAGACCCGATCCTCAGGTGAATGTTGTTGACATGAAGCTAACGGCATAGTTAAAAAAGCCGAGATTATATATATATATATATATATATATATATATATATATATATATATATACACACAAATTTCATTTGTGTAAACTTTCATAGTTAGATCTATATCCCGGGGATGTTATGTTTTAATCTGTCGCGAGATAACTAAGAAAATGGAGATCCCAAATTTATTATTATTAAGTTCTCAGTTTTCATTAATGCTGCAACCGTTTCTCTTGTTTTGAGTATTAAAAGGTTCTATAAATCCTGGCCCCATATAAATATATATGAGGCTTAATTTTGTTTCTGCTCTCCCTGTACGAACAAAATAGGAACAATTCTATTGTGTTATATAATCCCATTGTATTTTCAGGGTGTCAATATGGTATATACACTTCCTGGCCCGCACTGGAATACCTCGGAGGATTCGGCGTTGTTGCTAGGTTCCCACTACGACACTGAACCAGACACGCCAGGTATCTGTCACATCAGAGTGCAACCCAGTACCCATTATTTATCACAGTAAATCTACAAAAAATCGCTGCAGATATGAACACTTGAAACGTTAGTCTTTCTAGTGAAACTACCTAAATTCAACGCATCAGAACAGCATTTTTTTCTCAGCAATGACGGAGAATGACATACACTTTCATTCTATATAACGGTTTTTAGCTCAGCTGTCTTTCAGTCATGCTGGGCTATAGCGATGGGTCTTTGTCCGTCGTCCTTCCATCTGTCGCTCCGGCCGTCTGGCCGGCTGTCCGTCCGTTATAAGGGCACAAATCATGACCAAGGGGCCAGGGTCAAGAACCCTATGCAGTCTTAGAGGTCTTAAAAAAATAAACTTGCAAACCAGAAATTAGGTCACTGCGACCTATATTCACGAAGTTACGGAGTGTGTTTGCACCCCCCAGAAATAATTCTTTTAGCCAAAATGTTCACCCGAAACCTTCCATCTGTCACATACATCTCACCGACCAACAGGGGAAGAACCATAATTATTTTGAGGTCACAAAGTCAAAGGTCATGGTAACAGGACCCGCTTTTTTAAAAGACTGTGGATGCATTTTAAGCCAAACCCTTCATCCCAATTCTTTGATCTTTCACATTTTGCTCACCTTAAAAGTGTTAGAAGAATCCTATAGATCTTGAGGTCACAAGGTCAAAGGTCAGGTACACAGGATCCACTTCTTTGAAAAGGTTGTGGACACATTTCAAGCTTGACTTTTCATTCCAAACCTTCCTGCACTGATATCGCTTCTCTGCTAACAAGGGGAAAAGACCTATTGATTTTGAGGTCAAAGGTCAAGTTCACAGCATCCACTTCTTGCGTGGAGTCAAACTCTTCAATCTATACCTTCCAACTGTCATATGGATTACCTACATATGGGGTGAGAAGCCTACTGATATTGAGTTCAAAAGGTCAAAGTTCAAGGTCACAATATCAAACTGTTCTAAAAACTTGTGAACATATTTCAAGTGAAATTATTCAACCCAAACCTTCAGTCTTTTATATTAGCTACATCTATGCATCACTCAGTTCGATTAAAACTTCATATTTATGGGTCTTTTTGCTTGAAGAAATAACTTATTTATTTTTGGGTCAGCTGGCCAAGAGGTTAAATGGTGCAGGTAACAGGTATTCGCTCATTAGTTGCCAAGTAATTACAACCGATTTAAGTGATTAGTAGTTAACCATCATATAGAAAGAATCCATTTGATATGAGGGCAAATGGCTAAGGTCATAGGTCAGGGATGTTCTCACTTATTTTGTAGACCATCTCTATTTTTCTTGTATATATAACCATTGCACTCCAACTGGTACTGTGTGGCTGTAATTGTGAGTGACGCTGGTGACATAAACTCCCTTTTGTATCAGCCTATTAAGTGATAAGGCTGAGTGATAAGTACCTCGTTACTGCATAACAAAAACAATGTTACCGGAATGCTTCAGCCAGGCATTAAGACTATGAGAGTATAGTATTAAGGTGTAGCTACTGATTTATAAGATGATGGGAACATTTTGCAGTTTATTTTATGGAATCATAGCAATAAGCTTAATTTCCTAGAAAACTGAATATATTTATATAAATCACCAGGTATAAAAGTAAGTATTTGTTCTCATAATATGTGGATGTGTAGATGGATTTCGGGTGGCTTTTTTTTAGCTCAGCTGATTATAAGTCAACTGAGGCAGGGGCGGATCCAGGATTTAGGAAAAGGGGGGGGGGATCCAACCCAGGAGGACTAATGAATGTCCTAAAAAAAGGTCATCAGGTCTGGAAAAGGGGGGGGGGGGGTTCAAGCCGCAAAATTACGTCTAAAACCCCTTAAAAAAGATTGCTTGGGGTGAAAAAGGGGGGGGGGGTCCCCTGGACCCCCCCCCTGGATCCGCTTCTGTGAGGTATAGGTATGGCGCTTTGTCCGTCGTCCGTCCGGTCGTCTGGCCGTTCAGTCGTCCGTTAGCAGGGCACAAATCGTAACCGCGGACCCTAGAAGTCTATAACTAACAATCTAGAAAGGTTCATAAAAAAATCTATTGGAAACCTGAAAATAGGTCACTGCGACCTATATCCTTCGAGCTTCGGGGCTTGTGAGTACCCCAAGAATAATAAAATATTTGATACAAAAACTCCAAGATCGTGATAATTAATGCATGTTTTGTCATGAATCTTGCCTCTAATATTTACCAAGACTAATTTCGTAAGTTCCCGAAAATTGGTGGCGCCCCCTGTATTTTTTTCTTATTTTTACGAATACTTTTCTAATTTTTTTTTCTATAAAATGACAACAATCATGTCAGTTTCTCAGCTATGATTCAATCTAGTGTCCTAAAACCCTGTCTGTCCGTTTGTTATTCTGTCTGTCTGTCTGTCCATCCGTCCATCCACAGAAATTTGTTTCAGATGATAACTCCAGGTTGGAATGACATATGTATTTCAGACATGACTTACACATGGCAAATCACTTGAGAAAGTACCTGTATGATTTTAGGGTCATGAGGTCAAAGGTCAAGGTCACAAGATTAACTTATTTAAAAAAAAGATTATTCCTGCATTTTAAGCCTAGCTTTTCATTCCAAACGTTCCATCTTGCATATGTAGCTGACTTGCCAGTATATAAATCAATTTGAGGTCACAAGGTCAAAGGTCAAGATCACAGGGACCGTCTGTTCACAAATTAGTTTCCAGATGATAACTCCAGTTTATTCTGACATATTGGTTTCAAACTTAATTTATATATGGCTTACCACTAAGGTAAGATCCCTGTCGATTTTAGGGTTCAAAGGTCAAAGGTAAAGGTCACAGGACCCATTTCTTTAAAAGTAATGTGTATGCATTTCAAGCCAAAATTTTATCACAAACCTTCCATCTTCAGGATATTACTCACCTGCCAATAGAGGAAGATTCTTTTCGATTTGGGGCCATAGGGTCAAAGGTAAAGGTCACAGGGCCCATCCATTCACAAACTTGTTTATGAATGATAATTCTGCCTTGGCTAGACAGATTGACTTCAAACTTTTTTTTAATGACCCACCACTTAAGTAAAAAAAATGATTTTCAGGGTCAAGAGCTCAAAGATGAAGGTCACAGGAGCCATATCTTTAAAATGATTATGTATGCAATGTTAGTCAAACTTGGTTAAGGTTACAGGAACGTTATTCATAAAAATTCCCTTTAAAAATATCCTAATAGACAAATACAGCTGAGCGTCGAGACCATGGGTTCTTAGTTAATACAAGACTCTTAGTCATGCTTTCCGATTTCCTTTCTTTCAGGTTTTGCAGTTTACCTACCTTGCTGACCCCATTGAAAAGTAGATTGATAAACAAAACATTGGACTTACACTTTTTACATTTGCATATCTATAAATCAGATATGAGGCCTGAAAATACCTTTTGAATTGTTTAAGACATTCATTAGTGAAACATCCTTGAGAGGATTTGCCACAAGTTTGGTCTCTTATTGGAGGATGTGTGATATCAAATGTCAGACTTTTCAGAAATTCATTATGTCTGCCAGTTAGCCGCCTTAGAAATCCTTTTGTCAGTGCAGTTTCAGTGACTTTTCTTCAATGTTTTTGTCCGATTTAGAGAATGTTTGTTGTCTGATTTCAGACCTGTCAGAAGTCCAATATGGCCACCAGGCAACCATCTTTAAAGTCCTTTTGATCGTGTTATCTCAAGAACTGTTAAAGTGAATGCAGTCGGAGGTATATTAATGTTATCTTGCAAAGGATTAGGTCAAATATTTCTTAATAAATATTACCATCATATATAAAGGTTTAGTACAGTTGACTTGTGTTGAATGAAAATTCACACAGATGCACCCGTTTCTCAATAATTGTTTAGTGGATTTCATTGATTTTTTGCTATATATTTTGATCTTATATTTGGCCTGTGTCGTGTTTCTTTTGAGACTGACAGGTATCAAGAAAGCTATGGGAATAGTTCCTGATAGCTCAACAATCATACATTTTTCCTCAGACCATCAATTAACTGTGTTTTAACCAGACATAGGTGATATATATTTCGGATGTCGTAGAAAATTTCAACAAATTGGCAAAAACGTTCTTCAAATATTTGAATGGAAGTTTTGAATCGCAGCCCATGATGTCGCAGATCATGCTGGAAGCTGAGCATCATGACCAATGGATCACTTGTTATCTTAGAGGCAGGGATATTGGGTGAACGTGAATTATTTAAAATGCCACGGGTATGGTAAATGATCCATGGATCTCAAATACGGCCTTTGCAAGCATTCGGGAAGAGTTAGAATGTCTCTCTCATGAGTAATGAGAAAGGAGTAAGGCACGTAAAGCCTGGCATTTACTCTTTAACTTTTCCATTTTATATTCGTATTAAATCAACTGTTAGAGGCAGTTGAGCCTGTCCCGGCAGATTAATACCCAACTGACAGCACTAAATGACCTAATCCACATGCCTGTTACAAACCACGGCTATAGTTTACCCGATTTCTGTCAAATGAACACAGATTTGCACTTAACATGAAGTATATAAAACATATTAAGTAAATACAGCCAATGGCGTTTTCAGAATTATATAAAACTCCTCTGAAAACGTTGAAATGGTATTTCATGTAAATAATCATGTCACACTAAAATTAAGGGTCATTTTATCCCGACATCGAGGTTATGTTCCACTTCGCACATGTTTCAGGTGTAGACGACAATGGGTCCGGGATGGCAGCCCTGCTTGAAGTGATGCACGTGCTCACTGCTGCCGCCTGTCAGAGAAATCGTACACTAATGTTTGTAGCGTTCGATTTTGAGGAAGAGGTCAGTAAAATTTCATCATGTTAACATGTACATAATTTATAGTGAACACGGTAATTTCTCATTTTAATTAAATATGTAAATATGTATATACATTTATATTATAATAATAAAAATTTATTAAAAATAGTGACTAACATTTTGGAACGTTAGGCCATATTGTCATGCTAGATAAGTTGAGCGTCATGACCCATGGGTCATTTGTGCAATGCAGAGTCTCTTTATGCTTCTTTTATCTCCCATCTGACGAACTTGTGTATTTCCTGTCCACTGACACTGTATTGTACCCGCAGGGCTTAGTTGGGAGCAGGGACGTTGCGAAAGCCTTGAAGAGTCTTTTGGCAAAGCAGGAAAGTCGATTTGAAGGAGCTGTGATCCTGGAGACCATTCTGCAGTATAATACCACACCTGGCTCCCAAGTACTGCCAACTGGGATGGACAAGGTTAGCTGGAAAATGAATACTTTTATTGGTATAAGCCAGTCTTCAACGGGACCAGGGCCGTCAATTCAGAGAGGATAGGGGTCAATATTCCCGACATTTGAGCAGGGGGGTTATGGGTGGGTGGCGGGATGATAAATGTAACCATCCTGCAAGTCAGAGAATAATATTTATATGTTGAGAACAAAATATGTAAATAATTAAAATTATAGACTTTTGTTCCATTTCTGATTTTCCTATGAGATATTTTATCATATATATATATATATATATATATATATATATATATATATATATATATATATATATATATAAATATATATATATAATATTATTATTATACTATGTTTACAGGTAGCTTGATTTCATGATGTACTACAGTACTGTTTCGTGGGTTCAGCTTGCTAGCCGGCCCACTCCTCAGGTACAAACTGAAATGATGTGTATATTTTGTCCGTTTAAATTAGCTGGATTAAGCTTGGGTTATTGGGTTCGTTAATGTTTTCGTGGTCCAGGTAGCTATTGTGTTTATTTGGTGGGGATTTGTAGGATGACTTGATATTACACAGCAGGTGCTTGGCCCTGTGTTTACATGTGGAGGTCAGTTCACTTCTATTATTTAATGTGCTCTGTTCCGGTCTGCATATGATGAAATATTTCTCCGTGTTGAATAAATTACATTTTTTTGTAGTGGTTGAATATGCCCTGCGTTTCGCGAGTATTTTCCAACTGATGGCATACGGTGTTGTTTCGTCTTTCAGGGTCCATACATACTGGCTTAACGTAGTGCTGTTTCTGTATTTCTCGTTTTTAAAGCTGCTGGTGTGTCCGTAGTACCGTGTTTTGAATGTGTTCTCTGTCAGTCCAATATATGTTTCGGTGTGGTTATTGTCTTGTCTAGTGACTGCGGCCTGGTAAATTACACTCCGTATTAAACGTCCTTCCTTGATGGGGCATTCATTCTTATTTCTGCAGTTGCAATGTGTGTTGTTAACTTCCGTGTTTCCTTTTTCTCTTTCCTGGCTAAGGAGCTTTTGGTTATGTGACGATATTATTTGTTTCATGTTTGGCATGCAGCTGTAACTGAGTTTGACTGTATTTCGGTTCAGAATTTTGTACAATTTGTGGTCCGGGGGAAAGCACTTATCTAGGAGTTGCAGGAACTTCTTGCCGATGTTTGTTTTTACATTTGCGCTATATGGTGGGTTGAACCAAGTGATGTTTCTCGCTCTTTTTCTTTTTTAGCTCAGCTGACTTTCAGTCATGCTGGGCTATAGCGATAGGTCTTTGTCCATCGTCTTTCCGTCTGTCCGTCCGGCCGTTAGCAGGGCACAAATTGTAACCGTAGGGGCTAGGGTCATGAACCCTATGCAGTCTTAGAGGTTCTAAAAATATCTCCTTGCAAACCTGAAGTTAGGTCACTGCGACCTATATTCTCGAAGTTATGGGGTGTGTTTGCACCCCCCAGAAATAATTCTTTTAGCCAAAATTTTCATCCCAAACCTTCCATCTTTCACATACAGCTCACCTACCAACAAGGGAAGAACCATAATTATTTTGAGGTCACAAGGTCAAAGGTCAAGGTCACAGAAACAACTTCTTTGAAAAGCCTGTGGATGCATTTTAAGCCACACCTTTCATCCCAATTCTGTGATCTTTCACATATAGCTCACCTACTAAGTGGGAGAAGAATCCTTTTGATGTTGAGGTCACATGGTCAAAGGTCAGGGTCACAAGATCCACTTCTTTGAAAAGGTTGTGGACACATTCCAAACCTATCAGCACTGATATCGCTTCTCTGCCAACAGGGGAAAAGACCTGTTGATTTTGAGGTCAAAGGTCAAGTTCACAGCACCCTCTTCTTGCGTGGAGTCATTTTCAGGCAAACTTTTCAATCTATACTTTCCATGTGTCATATATGGCTTACCTATCAATAGGGGAAGAAGCCTATTGATGTTGAGTTCAAAAGGTCAAAGGTCAAGGTCACAATATTGTTCTAAATGCTTGTGAACATATTTTAAGTGAAACTGTTCAACCCAAACCTTCAGTCTTTCACATATGCCACATCTATGCTGAATGTGATTCAAACTTCATATTTATGGGTCTTTTTGCATGAAGAAATAACAAATTGATTTTGAGGTCAGCTGGTCAGGAGTTTAAAGGTTGCAGGTCTAAGTTATTCACTCATTGGTTGCCAAGTAATTACACCCGGTCAGATGTAAGGGGTTAGTAGTTGCCCATCATTTAGAAAGAATCCAGTTGATATGTGGGCAAAAGGCCAAGGTCATAGGTCAGGGATGTTCACAAAAACTTATTTTGTAGACCATCGCTATTTTTCTTGTACATATAACCATTGGTTATGGTACATCTCACTGTGTGGTTGTAATTGTGAGTGATTCTGGGGACGTATGACTCTCTTTTGTATCAGCCTGTTAAGTGATAAATACCTCGTTACTGCATAACAAAAACACTGTTGCCGGAATGATTCAGCCAGGCATTAAGACTGTGAGAGTATAGTATTAAGGTTTTGCTACTGATTTATAAGATGATGGGAACATTTTGCAGTTGATTTTATGGAATCATAGCAATAAACTTAGTTTCCTAGATATCTGAATATTTTTATATAAATCACCAGATATAAAAGCAAATGTTTGTTCTCATAATATGTGGATGTGTACCTGGGTTTAGGATGGCTTTTTTTTATTACAAGACCTTTAGTCATGCTTTCTGTATTTCTTTTCTTTCAGGTTTTGCAGTTTACCTACCCTGCTGATCCCATTGAAAAGCAGAGTGATAATAAAAAATATTGGACTAACACTTTTTACATTTGCATATCTATAAATCTAATATGAGGGCCTGAAAATGCCTTTTGAATTGTTTTGGACATTCATTACTGTAACATCCTTTGGAGAATTTGCTACAAGTTTTGTCTCTTATTGGAGGATGTGTGATATCAAATGTCAGACTTGTCAGAAATCCATTATGTCTGCCAGTTACCCACCATAGAAATCCTTTTGTCAGTGCAGTTTCAGTGATTTTTAGCTCAGCTGACTTTTAGTCATGCTGTGCTATAGCGATGGGTCTTTGTCCGTCGTCCTTCCGTCTGTCCGTCCGACCGTAAGCAGGGCACAAATTGTAACTGTAAGGGCTAGATACATGAACCCTATGCAGTCTTAGAGGTCCTAAAAAGATCTCCTTGCAGATCTGTAATTAGGTCACTGTGACCTATATTCTCTGGGTTTCGGGGTGTGTTGGCACCTCCCAGAATAATTCTTATAGCCAAAATAATCATCCCAAACCTTACATGTCAATAGAGGAACAAACCTTTTGATATTCAGGTCTTAGGGTCAAAGGTCAATGTCACAGGACCAGCTTCTTGAAAAAAGTTGTGAATGCATTTCAAGTCAGACTTTTCATCCCAAACCTTCCATCTTCCAAGTATGGTCAGATACCATAAGGTATACCATCAGGCTTTAAATACAGGTCATGCTTGTCAGCTGAGCGTCATGACCCATGGGTCACTTGTTTACTGCTTGTGGCGGGTTGATGCGGTCCGGTGTATTTGAGTGTGTATATACTATACACATAGTATAATAATATTATTAATGCTCCCCATACGGTAGAGCACTTTCATTGTGATGTATTGAACCTTAATGTATTATATTGATTATAATATATATATAAAACATTTTTCCCAACTTTGATTACCCTACCACGCCCGCGAGTCATTCCCCAGCCCTTGTAGATAATTTGACGTCAAAGGACGGGAGGTATAATGATATACCAACAGTCCATTCGTCAGTCCTTTAACTTCAGTGTCGCTTCGATTATTTTCCATCAAACGCAGCATTTACACCCAGTGCAAGAGTTTGATTTTTTTTTCATTTTCTGCATGAGCTCCGTTTATTACCAGTCTTTGGCAACAAAATTAGACAACAAAATTGATAGTGAGGAACAGCTATTGTTATTTGTCGTAAAAAGGCATGGTCAACGTCCGTCCGTTCGTATATCCACCCGTCCTTTGATCCATTTACCTTTCGTTCATGAGTATTTTTATGACTGACACATTTTAGCGATTGTGTCAATTAATATCCCTCGGTGTACATTATTTTCATCTTAACAAGATTGGGCCAAAGAATTACAAAAAAAAAATTGACAAACAGTAATTATATGACTACAGTTGGTCCATTTTACGGCAAATACATACATAATCACCAAATAATTCATGCACGGATCATAATTATGTTTGCCTTGATTGTTGCACTTGATGTGGATCTAGGCTTCACCCATTGTTTTATTTTTTCCTTTAGTTTTGCATGTTTAATGGCTGTTTTTAGATTGTCATGTATGTATCAGTCATGTCAAAGTATTAGCTTGTATTAGTTCAACAGTCAGTATTTTTTCTAATTGACCATCCAGTAGTCTATTCCTATAGACATTGAATCCCTTGTTATCGAAATACCGACATGGCCACCTAAATAATTTTTTAACTTAATTTATTTTACATGTATTCTATAATTAGCTATAAATAACCAGTGGAATCAGTGTAAACCATCGGCCCTTGACGGGGCACAAGAACCCACTCCTTCAAAAGCTGACTCAGTCATGAACGTTCACTCATATTCAATCAATAAACTATTTTCTTTTTTCAGGCGTTACCTCGGGCGGCGAGTTTGTTGAGATTGAACCAGTACCGTGGGAATTTTCTGCTATCAACTGGGCGTGTGCTGGACCTTGGTTTAAGCAATGCATTCTACAACGCTTATAATGGTTCGAAACTTGGGAAAATGATGCTGGTAAACCTTACAGTACCTAACGATTTACTTCCGCGAAATTTACTCAGGAGCGACCACGCTAGCTTTTGGGACGAGGACCTGAAGGCCATCTTTCTCACAGACACAGGTAAAAAGTTAACATTCTGGACTACTCTAGCTCAAAATATATTTGTATATTTGTGATACACTGTCATTCTCGTATTGGTTTTACAATGGTCGCAGCTATATGAACTTAAATCAGCTATGAAAACATAATGCATGGCTTGCACAACCTTATGTCACATGGTGTGTGTTGCGACTAGCTTATCAGCCTACAAGGTTATATATATTTCATGCGTATCTTGCATGCTCTGAAGGATTAATAACAAAACAAATTTGCAGCGTCCCTATAAGCCTTCCGCTGTGGCTTAATATCATAAAATTTATAAACAATCCCCCTAAAATTAAAATTGGTGTATAAGAAAGCATAAAATTGGAAATAAATGATTAAAAAAAACATAACATTGTTGTAAATACCCAATAACACATTTATTTTAATAATTTTCCCAGTTTCCTGAATTACCAGATATGTATTATGACATTGAGCGGTGCATTGGGTAACGTAAACAGTATTTTTTACTTAAATCATGTTAACACTTTATGCAATAGAGTCATCATATGTTTTGATATGATGGATGAAACTGCTATATATGATGTATACCATTACTGTATTGTGCATCAGCAGCATGGTTCATTTATTTGCTACAAATAATGAATTTCCCTATTAAGAAAGTTCTTTCTAAATTAGTGTTTGAATTTGAAAGTCATGGCTTAAAGTTGAGCAACGATTCTTAAACTATTTTTCTATGTCTTTATTTGAAAATACTGGTGGAATCATAGATTATAGGGCTAAACTTGTGGAAAAGGATAATCCCTCATTCTGCAGTCCTAGGGAGAATCCTGTTTAGTACTCATTGATTTTGTTGTTGTTGATTGATTTAAAGCGATCTTTAATCTTGTTCAATATTATATGTTGATCGAGTATTCAACCTTATTTTGTCTGTTAATAACGTTTTGTGCATAATGAATAGCACAAAATATAGAAACCTAGCTAAATTGAGTAGCATAAACTTACATGTACAATGTGATTGTCAAAAGCATAAATATAGCATACCATGTACAAAAATGGCGTGAAATCATAAATATCTTAAAGGCGGGTAAGAGGTCTGGGCGGTCCCTCGTGGTCGCTCGACTTACCAGTATGCATACAACACTCAGTTATACGGGGAGCTTGGCGTTATGTTTATAAGACGATTGCGTAAAATAATATGTTTTCTTTTCTTTTTTTTTCCCTTCAGCTGAATTCCGTGGTTACATGAGAAGTTGTTATCACAAACAATGCGATGACATCAGTCACCTAACACCTGAGAACCTCCGCTTTCTAACAAAGACGACCGAAGCGTTGGTGAAAATGTTTCATCCAGGTGAGGTATAACTTGTGTTGTGTTTAAAGCTCAGAAAATGTATGATAGATCAGAAAAAAAAAACTAAAGGCTTGGCCTTGGTTTTACCTTTCCATCAACTTGACACCATTGATGTGTTCACTGGCTCTGTTTGCTGAGTAAAGGTTAGGGAACAATTTAAAAGAATACAGACAGAATCCCATCCCCAACCCCGAGATGAAGAGAGCCATCCATATTCTCAGGAAAACACATCCCTTCCCTTATATGACACAATCCCTCTGTCGGAATGTCACAACATCACCAAATATTATGAAACATATTGAAATTTCATTATGTGAAATTAATATTTGTTCAATTTACAGCACTGTAGTATTCATAATTTACATAAGATTTTAACATTCGAAAACATTGGCAATATTTATGTAAATCCAATGAGCAATGGCCACAAAACCCTTCTTTTCTCCATATGAGATGCATTATTGAAAGATTATTAAATTAAATATTACGAAACAAAAGAAACTATAGAATTATCTCAAAGTTTAAATATTGTGTCGATTTCCCCTTACAATTAAGGTGGACACCATACCCTTTGTCTTTCGTCCCCATCCCGAAAACAGAGTAAGGGGATAAGATACTTTATTTGCTATACATACGTAATGAAAGAATAAAATACAATAGAATATGTCTTGTCTTGCTTTTTGTAAAAAATACACCTTTGAAGAATAAATTCATAATTCTTAAATTCACGGGTACTCGTTAAAGTTCATTTAAGTAACCAAAACTATAGCATTCGCCTTCTTAAGCAATCTCCGACGGTAAATTGATTCAAAAGATGATAAAGAAGTCCCGACTATCTTCCCAGCCGTTTTATTAACCTATTAAATAACTTCCCTTCCTCGGTATTGATGCTTCCTCCCCGTACAGTGACAGAGAGCGTTATGACACTCTATAACATGATCTATAAAATTTCAGCAGCACCGGTAGGCATAGACCAAAGCCTTAAGTCTGCTTAAAAAAGTACAGCGGCTGTTTGGCCTTCTTCGTACAATAATTTACATTTTCCTCCCACTTCAAGTTCGATGATATCTGGATACCTAAAAATTTAAAACAATCAACAATTTCCTTTGCAGAAACATTAAATTTTATGAGCAAGGTCTCTGTAACAATCGGCAAGATTTTTGTTAGATTAATTGGTTCTGACAATAATTATTGTTTCCATGTTGTTTACATCTGATATATATTAATGGGTTCGGGAATTTTTTTTAGCTATTTGGGTTTTATATTTGTTTTTTTTTTTTCAATGAATCGGTTCGGATAAACATAAAGGCTTATATATTTGTTATTCTGCATAAAACCAAGATAAATTTTCCAACAAGAAACAGGTGGCTACTTGTCTGCAGACAAAATTAACATATTCTCGACGGTAATACTGAGCCTGTTTCAAGCCACTGATAAGGAATTGCCGGTTTTTGTTGTGATTTTATTAATGTTTTGAAAATTAGCTCAGTTTTTCTTTATTTTCTTATTTTCAGATCCCGTCGTCCCGGCGCCTGATGACGGGACCAGCACACTCCTGGCCTCGCTTTGGATGATCATGTCATTTTCTATTGTTGCGTGTATCAATGAACTTTGATTGTAGATTTGAATAAATAGAGCTTTCAGAAAAGCAACAATTCATACCTATCCCAGATGACATGGTCGTGCTGAGCTATAGTGATCAGTCTTTATCCGCTGCTAAGCACATTATTTTATGGCATAGCAGAACACTGTTACAGGTCGTGCTTGTCAGCGCAGCGTCATGACCAACGGGTCATTTGTATTTAAGCACCACTTATATAATAAAAATAATAATAATAATAAAAATAATATTTTATATGGCGTAAAATCCACCGAAGTGCTCTAAAACGCTTTACAACACACAAACTGAAAGGATTAAAAATTGCATTAAGGTACTTTGTGTACACATATCATTAAAAGCAGCTGTTAAAACACAAGAGCGAAATATCGTAGTAAATGTGCTGAATGATTATAGTGAAAGTATAATTAGCTACAAAAATATTGAAAAAAACAAATAGGTTTTAAGCTACTTTTTAAATGTGTCAAGATTAAAAGTTTGACGTAGGTCCTGTGGGAGAGATTTTCACAAAGTGGGTCCTGCAACACAAAAAGCTCTATTTGCCACCAAGATGGACCTTGTATATGGAACACACAGTTATTCTTGGTTTAAAGATCTCAGACGTCTCGCAGGTATGTAAGGCTGGATTACATGTAGAAGTGTTCATTTGGTTGTAAAAAAAAAAATCATTGGAACTCATTGGAAGCAAGAGTTAGGGACAAAAGAGGAAGAGCGATCGTTAGTCAAGGTCGTTAGTACAGGTTTTACTGTATATCTAAAAAACTCGTTTTTAGCTCACCTGACTGTCAGTCATGCTGGGCTATAGCGATGGGTCTTTGTCCGTCGTCCTTCCGTCTGTCCGTCCGGCCGGCCGTCCGTCCGTTAGCAGGGCACAAATCGTAACCGTAGGGGCTAGGGCCATGAACCCTATGCAGTCTTAGAGGCAAACCTGAAATTAGGTCACTGCGACCTATATTCTCGAAGTTATGGGGTGTGTTTGCACCCCCCAGAAATAACTCTTTGAGACCAAATTTTTATCCCAAACCTTCCATCTTTCACTTACAGCTCACCTACCAACAGGGGAAGAACCATAATTTTTTTTTTAGGTCAAAAGGTCAAGGTCACAGGAGCCTCTTCTTTGAAAAGCCTGTGGATGCATTTTAAGCCAACCCTTTCATCCCAATTCTTTGATCTTTCACATATAACTCACCTACTAAGTTGGAGAAGAATCCTATAGATTTTGAGGTAACACGGTCAAAGGTCAGGGTCACAGGATCCACTTCTTTGAAAAAATTTTTGACACATTTCAAGCTAGACTTTTCATTCCAAACCTTCCAGCACTGATATCGCTTCTCTGCCAACAGGGGAAAAGACCTGTTGATTTTAAGGTCAAAGGTCAAGGTCACAGCACCCTCTTCTTGCGTGGAGTCATTTTCAGGCAAACTTTTCAATCTGTACCTTCCATCTGTCATATATGGCTTACCTACCAATAAGGGAAGAAGCCTATTGATGTTGAGGTCAAAAAGTCAAAGGTCAAGGTCACAATATTTAATTGTTCTAAATGCTTGTGAGCATATTTCAAGTGTAACTGTTCAACCCAAACCTTTAGTCTTTCACATATGCCACATCTATGCATCACTTAGTTTGACTCAAACTTCATATTTATGGGTCTTTTTGCTTGAATAAATAACTTATTGATTTTGGGGTCAGCTGGTCAGCAGGTTAAAGGTTGCAGGTCAAAGTTATTCACCCATTGGTTGCCAAGTAATTACACCAGATTTAAGTGGTTAGTAGTTACCAATCATTTAGAAAGAATCCAGTTGATATATGGGCAAAAGGCCAAGGTCATAGGTCAGGGATGTTCACAATTACTTATTTTATAGACCATCTCTATTTTTTCTTGTATATATAACCATCCCACTCCAGCTGGTACATCTCCCTGTGTGGCTGTAATTGTGAGTGACACTGGTGACATATGACTCCCTTTTGTATCAGCCTATTAAGTGATAAGGCTCAGTGATCAGTACCTCGTTACTTCATAACAAAAACACTGTTGTCAGAATGCTTCAGCCAGGCATTAAGACTATGAGAGTATAGTATTAAGGTTTAGCTACTGATTTATAAGATGATGGGAACATTTTGCAGTTTATTTTATGGAATCCTAGCAATAAACTTAGTTTCCTAGATATCTGAATATTTTGATATATATCACCACATATAAAAGCAAGTGTTTGTTCTCATAATATGTGGATGTGTAACTTGATTTAGGATGGCTTTTTGTTTTATTTCAAGACTCTTAGTCATGCTTTCTGCATTTCTTTTCTTTCAGATTTGGCAGTTTACCTACCCTGCTGACCCCATTGAAAAGCAGAGTGATAATAAAAAATATTGGACTTACACTTTTTACAATTGCATATCTATAAATCTGATATGAGGGCCTGGACATGCCTTTTGAATTATTTTGGGCATTCATTACTGGATAATTTGCCCCAAGTTTGGTCTCTTATTGGAGAATGTGGGATATCAAATGTCATACTTGTCAGAAATCCATCATGTCTGCCAGTTAGCCACCTTAGAAATTCTTTCTTCAGTGCAGTTTCAGTAATTTTTTTTTAATGTTTGGTCCGATTTAGAGAATGTTTGTTGTCTGATTTCAGACTTGTCAGAAGTCCAATATGGCCACCAGGCAACCATCTTTTAATTCCTTTTGATCATATTATCTCAAGAACAGTTAATGTGAATGCAGTTGGCTGTATATTTATGTAATCTTGTAAAGGATTGGGTCAAATATTTCTGAATAAATATTACCATTATTTATAAAAGTGCAGTATAGTTGGCTTGTATTGAATAAAAATTCATACAGAAGCACCTGTTTCGCAATAATTCTTGCATGTATTTCCTTGATTTTTGCTATATATTTTGATCTTATATTTTGCCCTTTGTGGTGTTCCTTTGGAGACTGACAGGTTTCTAGCAAGCTGTTGGAATAGTTCCTGATAGCTTGACAATCATGCATTTTCCTCAGACCATCAATTCACTGTGTTTTAACCAGACATAGGTGATAAATATTTCTGTTGTCATAGAAAATTTTCAACAAATTGGCAAATTGGTTCTTCAAAATTTGACTGGAAGTTGTGAATCTTGATGTCACAGGTCATGCTTGGCAGCTGAGCGTCATGACCTATGGGTCACTTGTTTCTTGATGCACTGGTTTCCCACGATATGCATCCTTATATAACTCTTCGTTAAAAGCTACGGTTTGAATGGCAGGTCGGCAACAGGACCGTGTTCTCGTGTACCAGTTGGGGTTTATGGGACGGTCACCCTGTTCCTTATCGAACTATGTCCTGTCGATATTAGTAAGTCGCGATCGGATAAAATATCGTCGTAAACAATATAAATAGTGATCTGTCTGCGATATTTCTGTAATTCCGAAACATCTGCACCACATATTCTAAAGTGAAAATGTTTAAAGCTATAACACAACCCTCCAGTTAGCAAAAACAAGCCTGAGAATAATCGCTTATAAAAAAATCTATAATCAACTGAACCATGTTGATCCACGCTCCTTTCCTCACTGCTTCGCCTGCCTCCACATAACAATAGCATGACGTTTCAGGGTTTTGACCGCATTTGAACTAAATGTGAGCCAGGGAGAATTCAGAATATTTGTACTTAAATAAACGTTGCCATGGGTACTTACGTACTTAATTTACGCCTCCGAGAGTGTTTCTTGAAGACCTGATACAAATGTTTCTGTCAGAGTAGCATACTCTGCTGCTGAGCGTCATAACCTTAGGGTCCCAAGCTACATTGTCATATCCGTCAAACTGACTCAAATATGAAGGTATTGTTGCCCAGACGTTTATAGAATACATAAAAAAATAATTGTTGACGTCCATTTTGTTATGTTATCATAGAAATAAAAAAAAACCGCAAAATATATATTAAGTATTATCCGAGAGAATAATTATAGTGAAACCTCGTTGTGTCGAAGTTGAAGGTACCTTAAGAAAACTTCGACACATCCGAGGTTCGACATAAGCGGGTTTTATTCGGTCATAATTTAACTAGAGTTGTCCGGAATAACGAGTCCGTAACTTTGACTCAAGCGAGGTATTCGACTTAAGCGAGTAGGACACAACGAGGTTTCACTATATATGATATATTTTGCTTGATAAAACATAAATTTTCTTCAGGACTTTTGTTATTCTTCCGCTTATATTGTTCTTCTGACTGACGAAAATATTTTTTTTGTAATAGTATCAGTGATGGTTGCACTGCCAGGAGGTTATGTTTTCATCTCTGTTTGTGTGTGTGTGTTTGTTCACAGCATAACGCAATCGGGAAGAAAATCTCGCGAGATTTTCAGAGAATTTCCAGAATGGGCCAATAAAGAATCGACGAGATTTGTGAAAATTCCGGATAACGACCCGGTTTCAGAAACGTCATCAAGGAATATTCACAAATATACAGTCACTTATGACATCCATATGTAAGCAAATACAGAAGACAAATGAAACTTCATTATTTCAAGCATTTCGTGGTCCCCGGGAAACGCCTGGCCTGCCGGGGCCCCCTTTGCTGTTTATGTCACTTCTGATTTAAAACTTTCTATTCGCTAACACAACTCTGCGCCGAATCCCGCTAAATTAGTGCGAAATTTGGTTTAGTGGCCGAGTGATGCTTTTTATGTCGAAAAGTAAAATGTTTGGATGAAGTGTTTAATGGAAATGCTCTCTCCTTAGTAAGTTGTAGAAAGAATGAGAAAATGCTTTAGTTCAAGTTTAAATCGATGTTTATCAATAATAATTTTTTTTATTTATTTTTTTATATCATTTAAACTCTAAATAGATCTGGGGAAGGATTCAAACAGTACAGTACTCAAATGTAAAAGTGTGTATTTTAACATGTTTACCTGTCTGTTCGTGCCCTCCTGAGTTTTCTGTCAGCGTACGGCCCTGCATGAATACATCGTTTCAAACGCCGGTGACTAGGTTTTCTAAATACACCAATGCCAATGGCGTAGGTATATTAAGTATTCATCGGCGCAGATTTCAGTCAAAGACACATGTCAGATCAGAGTTGTGACAAGACGAATAATATGCAAGTGAAATTTAAGTGATGCGGAGTGACTAATTTAAGTAGCATCTGACAAGTATGCCCATGTTCGATTTGAGATAAGGCCCTACTCTTGGATTGTGATGGATTTTCACTTGGAATTTTGAACTTTGAGACAGGCAGTTCCGGCCTTCCCCCTACTATCCCAAGCAGGACAGGTTTATTTAGAGGGGAACGTGAGCAACACACAAGACAATTGATATTTTAGGATCCGGGGGTTTCATTGAGTCTTGGGGAACACAATTGACGGTAATGTCCAAGTAAGACTCTAGAGTAAGTGCTATACTTTAGTTATAAAACAAACGGAAAAGAGGCGACCGCATTTTCGGGCGTTCCAGGAACATAGCCCTGTTTCGGCTTTAGTATTGGTATATGCTACTCAATGCGTATAGCAAAACGTGATTCAATGTACCGACACACGTAACTCGGTGCCAGTTCTTAATAAATAGTCGGCCAGAGAGCGGTGATTTAGTTATATAATTTGTCAAGAGGAGTCAGTGCCTGATCTATGCGTTGCTATACAGCAAAGGAAAGATTGATGGCTCTTAAGTGGGAGGCATTCAGTCTTGCCATTGCGTCGACTAGGCCAGTTTATTCATGAGCAAGTAATTAATAAAAGGGAAGCAGGTTATATATAGCTTATACAGCGTACGACCTTGACAATTAGGTCAAAAACCTGAGAAAGCCCCCAAACATAATCTAGATCAAAACATCAATGAAAAATAAATATCTATCAACACCTGTATAGCCTCCTCCCAACATGGATTTCCGTAATTTCAAGCACTCAGGTGGTCCTCATAAATAATGTGACCTGCACGGGACAACCTGCCATTCTGAATGATAAAAAATTCAGTATAACCCCTACGAAAAATAAATAGTTTACTACATTGAAAACATATTATCTGGCTCTTGGCAAATCCCCTTTAGGCACCCCCGGATAAAAGTATGAGGTACTGGATGACACCCCCCCCCCACCCACATACACACACAGATGTCCACACATACACAAAAGGTTTGGGGTTTTAATTAACAGAGGCTTCAGTTTATTAATATGCCTTTGCGACTCTGTTTGTGATGTTTCATTATCCCCCCTCTCTTTCCGTGAGACTTGTGTATAGTTGGCACTTTGTTTCATAAGCTTTCTCTGTTCTCCACTGATCTTAACCTGTCAACGTATCTTAGTCAGGTGGCTAAACGGAATTATCGTTACACGCCGGATAAAAGCACCAAGTTAGGTATGAAGTATCTACAGGTCGATCCTGATCATTCTGGAGGGGGTGCCCACCCGAACTCGGTCTCTGGTTCTTTCAGCAGGCCCGAGTCCAAAATAACAGGATTTTACATAAAATTTCATAAGTTTACAACAATAAACGGAATGTTGTAAACTCAATTGACTCTAAAACTCATTTTAAATTAATCAATATACATAATAAGAACACCATTAAGAAATATCATGAACAGTTGTCGTAGAAATTGTGACGAAAATCATGTTAAAGTATATATAATTGTTGGTCGCAAGAGGTCAAAAGGTCACGTTATCCATTGATGTGAAATTGTAACCTGTGAGTGTGTTAAAATGGCCTCATGTTTTGAAGAAAATATTGAAAAAGTTAAGATATATATCATTTTAATAACAATTAAAATTGTATTAATATTAGAATTATAAAGATTCACACCCATATAATTGAAATATATAGGGAATATACTAATAAATATACACTTTTCCAGTGAAACCAACCCTTTCGAAATATATATATAAGTCGAATTGACGAAAAACCCAGGTGATTGAAACAATTTATTTAAATGTCTAACCTTTGATCATTAATAATCAAGGCACACATACATATCGATTATAAAATATGGTAAATGCTTTAATGAAAATGTGCCATGAAGCAATATTTGTTTACACTGATCAAAAATAATATCTATCTGGAGAGAAAAGGGCTACAAGCAAATCCATTGACTTAAGTTAGTGTTATATATGGACTTACATAATACGCTTATGAGCGGTTCTTAAACACCCCAATAACATTCAAAGAAATTAATAAATTGCAGTATAATTATTGATAGTAGCAGTTTAGATCAAGGTTTAATACGACTGAGCTTCCATGGCATTTAGTCATCTGCTGTTGTAATTTTTATGGGTCGAGAGTGTAGTTAAAATATTGGAGCTCAGCTTTTAAGATATATATATATATATATATATATATATATATATATATATATATATATATATATAATTGTTTGCATAATTGTTTGGGTGATAAAGATCATTCTAGTATAGGTGCCATCTGGGCAGCTCAGTGCATGATTGTTGTTTACATTGGCATTCTACATAGATCGGACCAATATTTTTGCACTGTGCATTAACGCATCTCAGTCACGAAAAATGATACAGAGGAAAGTGAGACCCCCTCCCCCCTTTCAGCTGCCTCAACCTTTTATAAGGGTATTAGACCAATTTTATGACCAAAAACACCTCCGCCCCCTTTTCCGGTTCGGGAGTCCTTTTTTTTAGGTTTGGGCTTTAGTCATCGTGGCTGGGACCCCTCCTTTTCCTAAAACCTATATCAGCCATTGCCTTTTTGTTTACAGTTAAGACATCGAACAAGACCACAATAGGTGTTTTATGAAATAAAAGCAGCTTTGCTAAATTTTAAGATTCAGGTTCACCTGTTCCCCTCCTTACATTTTGAGATGCCTGGTACACAGTTTTAGCCTCATTGTGAGGTGTATGTTCCTAAACAACTCTGTTAACCTTAATGCTTTCTGAGATCTTAGAAAGAACTTTTGTTTTTGTTTGACGTTAAGGATCACAGATTAGCAAATCAGGCGGCCGTTGGTTAGTACAAGTTAGGAAGGGAGTGACTTATAATATGAATTTTTACGTATTTTAAGACAGCTTCATGTATTTTTACTCAGTCCGTTTATGTGAAACATATAAAGTCAGCTCACAGGTGCTGTAAATGAACGACTTTCTCTGCTAGATCCTGACCCTTCATTGAGACGTAGGAGGTTGTATGGAATACGATCTCCATGTGTGACAATATGCTGCTCACTGTAGTCGAAGTGAAATGCCACTGTTGAAATAGAAACTAGCATTGTGAATTTGTTTACGACAGTAATAAGAAAAAAAATGTAAATGAGGACAAGTAGAATAGACAATTTAAATTAGCTTTATTTCTCACAGTTTATACACATGTTATACACAGAATATTCGATACTAGTATACCTGTACACATATCATATACATAACACATATATTTTGGTATATATATACATATATGTACTTCCCTTTTTATTTTGTGAAGCGTAAAATTCACTATGTTGTGTTCTACAAGCCTGCATTTGCAGAAAAAATACTATAAAAATATTCATTAAATAAGGATGCAGACTAAGATTGAGATATTACTTAGGCTAGATAAGAAATGCATATTCTAGTAAAATACATGTTATATGATATGACATTAAACCTATAAAGACACTGAATCCATAAAATGTAGTTAAAATCATGGTATAGAAGTACAAATCTCCACAATCCGCAAAATCAAAGACAATCAAAATATTGCACAAATACGTATGTCTTGAGAATTTTTTTAAAGTGGCTAGGTTCTCAGCTTTTCTTAATTCCAAAATATATGAATTCCACAAAGTGTTATCTGCCATACGAAATGGTCTTCGGGCAACCATGAAAGACTTTGTACGTGGGACAAAAAGTAAGAACTGATCGGCTGATCTGAGGCATCTACCTGGTGTGTAGGAATGAATTAGATCTTGTAAGTTGTCTGAGGCCTATATGCCATATAAGGCTTTGAAAAGTAATATGACCACCTTTAATTTAATGTGCTGACTCACAGAGAGCCAGTGCAGATCACGCAATACAGGTGTAATGTGATCGTACTTGTCACGTCCTTTAGGTATACGGGCAAATCTGTAAATTTATGACAGGCTCACGGGATAAAACCCGATCCTCAGGTGAATGTTATTGGAGTGGACTTGGTGGCATTGTTTGCAAAGCTGAGTCAACGATCTGTTCGTGCAAGTGAGACAGGAAGTGAATGGCTGGCACTTGATCTTATTGTTCCTGGGGACCCAAATACACGAGGAACACGCGCTTTGTTGAAACAAGCCATAAGATTAGGGTTTGCTCGAATGCAAGGAACGTTTAAAACGTTAGGACACCGAATTCTTGTAAAATTGTTTGAACAAATACGTTTTCCACAATTTTATGAACATTATACTTTGGTAAAGTTGCTTAAATTAGTAAATCATTTCGGATCGGTGGTTTTCGGGGGTCCTTCGGTTTACTCCACCCCTTAAGACTACCGAGTGTCGCTATCCGAGCCATGGAGAGTACCTCATATTGGTGATATAGCTATTTATGCAATCCATTTAAAATAAATAAAGATTATATCAACAGTCATGACCTAGTCCATGCTAGATGCTTACATGGCCCAGTGGGCGCTGCATGCGTTCAAGGTACTCTCTTGAGGTGACAGGTGATAACCAGCTAGAAAATTTCAACCTGCTTGTAGGTACATTGACTGGGCTAAGCCAGTTTACAGAGTGTGTTGGAAAAAAAATTATTACCTCCGCCAAGGGAGCGGGGGGGGGGGGGGTATGTTTTTCTGATTGGCTTGTTTGTCAGTCCGTTTGCTTATTAGCAACATTACTCAAAGCGTCAATAATGGATTTTGATGAGATTTTTAGCTTTGGAATGATTAAAACAAACAATTGGTTAATTTTTTTGTGTTGATCCGGATCATTATCTTGACCCAGGATTTTTAAAAGGAAAAATACTGCATTTCTGACGATGCCATATGGGGGTAATAAGCTGCCTTGGTGGAGGTCTGCGCTCTCTCTTCAAGTTGTCAGCTGAGAATCATCAGCGATGCTCCTGTAATGCAGCTGGTGTTCAGACGTTAATTGGCTGAAAGCCAAAATCTCTGATGAGATGCAACAGTGATGCACCATACTGTAAATAAGGCCATGATTGTACTAACCATTATGGCAGTGTAAGTAGCTCGGTTTGAACAAATCTTGGTGTGTTTGTGTAGCTCCAACAAGATGTATTTATGATCCATCAATAAATGGGAAACTTAATTAACAAAACAGGAATTTCGGGGCATGGACAATTAAGACTCGTCATTCTTATGTAACATTTCAATGGGAAAACCTCATAATATCGGATTGAATACACGTATATATATACCGTAGAACGTTTATAACTAATCATTCCAGTAATGGTGTAGTTTGCTGTTACAATCCTATCATATATTAATATGGAAATGTCTCTTGTTAAAAACGAAAATTTAAGAAATTACTGGTTCTTACCCATGCATAGCTTTGAACTTGATGTACCACGAAGTCTGCACACGTGCACTCGACGTACGAGACCCATCATGCAAACGACCAAATAACATATGAGTGTAGTATGTGATGGGTCTGGTGGTCTTACATACGCATGGTATGAGTTTCATATATCAGTTCATTATCTTCAATGACTAGTTGTGCACACTATGATTCAACATATGCGTATGGTTTGTCAGATACCTCTAATTACGTGTCTATAATTAGATTAACGAACCATTTTCCTAAGTAATATGTGGAAAGCGCTTAGCAGTACAGACTCCCCCCCCTTGGAATAAGCACGATGTAATCGTCAATTTTTAACACAGTCTCCATACTGACTTGCTGGTGTGGACTGAAGTCAGGTACCCCCCCCCCCCCCCGTTTGCATGTTTCCTTCCTTTCCGTGCAACACGAGCTCGCCACAGGCGCAGCCATGTTTGTTACACACTAAGCCAATGAGATTACTTCTACCAGTTCTGCAGATTTGTTTAAACACAGAGCCAATCAGATTTTAGTTATCCAGCGCAAACTGACTTGATGTTTGGCACCTTGGCAAACCTGAAGAATTCTGCTCTTTCTCACAGCGTGTGAGTGGAAGGTCACCAGGAGGTCACGCTCTGTGTTCAGAGCGTAAGTGACAGATTTCTGCTGATCAACAGCTGCTACTATAGCTTGGTGTACAATGCTGTTGTCAGCTTCTTCATTAGTGGTTGCTAAATCTGTTCTTTCTACAAAGGTAACACCGCGACTTGTCTCTACAGGGTTTTGTCCTGACCTGTTATCGTAGGTGTATGCTTTATAGTATTCTTCTGAATAAAGTCTCTTTCATTTAGAATGTTGTTGCAAGTGATACTGATCAGCTTCTCCTTGCTTTCTGTCACTGAAAGAAACATCTTCTGGGGGGGGGGGGGGGGGGCAGAGAAACTTAACTTAAATATTTGGCAGCCATCTTTCTCACTATATGACCTTGTAGTAAATTTTGTACTCAAGTCTTCATATCTGTAAAAGATCAAAAACACATCTCCCGTCTTTCGGCTCTCTTTAAGATGACTTTTGAATTTATCAACATAATCAAGTACTGTTTGGTTGAAGTTGATGCTGGTCAATGGGGAATCCATAGAAGGGCAAAACAGTCAATGACTGTGCATACTGTATTCTCAGTCAACTGTCTGTGCGATATGTCTATTTTTTTATTTTTTTGGTTCTACAAGGCCGACTTTGATTAAGAGTTTCTTAGATCTCCAGATTCAGTGAAGAGTGCAGCGGCAACTGGTGACATCTCGCACGAGAGAACCTGTTTGATATCTATATCCCTGGAACTAGCTTGTAGTCCTATCAACCGGGAATAAAATCATGTTGGTATCATAAACCTTATGTTCACCGATTCTGATTGACTTCTTTGTGACAGCCAAAGTTTCAATTTTATTCTTAATTGTATCATTGAAGCCACTGGGCAATTTGCTTTCAAATTTATTCATTTGTCTGGTGTCAATATCTATTACCCTATCAACATTTACTGATGATGGACTCATTCTTCCAGTAACTACATTGATAAATGTATCCCAGGGGTGTTGGCCTGGTGCTAGAGGTTGTATGCTGATATCCAGTTTTCTTCGGAGCCCGATTCTGCCATAGATTTTTAGCATCAATCCTGGCTTAACCCTCTTCTTTGAGGGTTGCCTTTTAGCTCTTTGACCCGTCACTGTCTCTCATGCTAGTGACATCGTGTACTATATGGCCACAAGAATGCAGACTAGATTTTCAGTGGTTTTGGTTTCGTTGTAATGCCTATTATGCCAGTTTTCCCATGCCCGTATCGCATAAATATTGTCTCAATATACATATCACTCCAGATTCCATTTCTTAAACCAGTCATGTGTCTCATAACATGGGAACCATTCATGAAGTGTTTCGAGACTTTCTGTGGCAGGATATCCTTCCTTCTTTGGTAGTAGAGGCAATACCTAGCATAACTGACGTGCCCAGATGCGAAGAAGTAGGGCATCATCAGCTTGACTGCTTGTAGATGGAGGGGCAAATCACCTGCTCTCTCAACCCTTGCATAGAGCATCATGAGTAATACTGGTTTTATAAACGCATCTACCCACATCTTTGTAAAGCGACTTTTATTTGCCAGTTTGTGCAATTATGCCATGAGATCCTCGTGACGCTGTATATTACCTTTACTAATAGTGTCTCGTAGCAACTCTACGGTTGGCATTCGCATAGCTCTTGCGTTCAGTGGGAACTTTTTACCAGTGAGCATTTGAGCCACATTGCCATAAACAGACCCAAGAATAGCTGCGAGTCCAGACTCGGCCATCAGGGATCCTACTTCACCTTCACAGTTCACTAGTAGGTGCATTCGACCTAATCTCAGTATCAGCTCTGGACACGTAGATGAGTATGTCCACTGTACTCGTACCGCAACCCTGTAGAGCTGTTGATCTGCTGTAAACACAGTGAATGTTTGACCAGTTTCTCTGGTTAATTACTGAGCTTTTTCATAGCAGTCATAATAGTGTCAGGTTCTTCTGGCGGCATATCTATCCATGGTAGATAAACGGGTTTCGTTCTTGAATGAGGGGACTGACTTTGCTCACGACACAGATGGTTATTATATCCATTGAACGGACAATCTTCAAATGTTACCTTATCTGACAGGGAAGCAAAACCTGTTTCATAAGCCTTCCGCCATGAAACTCTTAAGAGTCTCAGGGTAGGTATTTCTCTTTTCCCAAATTCAGAGGGCAGAATTGGCTTCTCAGAACCATTATACCTGACAATGTCATGATCATACTCTATTTCTTGAGACATGTCCGTCTTTTTCTGGCGTTGTATACACTGCTCTTGTTCATGTTCAGAACTATCAAGTAGGGTCCTGAGGACATCTAAGGAATGGGTTGAAAACCTACCATTCTGAGACGATACGTCAGCATCAATATTGTCTGCTACAATTTGTATTAGTCCATCTTCCGAACTTGAAATCGCGTTGAATTTGCTATTCATTAAGGCAGCTTTTTGAATCTCAGTAACTCATCATAACTACATGTTACCCCAAAGTCATTCATAGTCTTGACTACTTCTTTTGAATCTCTTAGAAACACAGCTAAGCTTACCTGCATTGGGTTGGATTGTTTGTTATTACCGATGCTATAATGTTACCTATCAAAAGGGCCGGTAGGCTGTTATCAAATTACGGTGAAAGACGAGCACGTAGGGCTTGAGCTGTGCTGCTCATATATCCAGAGGCAATGTCATGATTAGTCCTGGCATTATAATTGATTTATCAAATGTTATTTCACGGACCTCTTTACATATCTTTTTTGCTAATCTTGTCAATGGCAATATCAATGTCATTATGATACATCCAGTGCCATTTAAGTCCCCATCTGTACACCATATACGAAGAAACTAAGCCTCTTCATTCTTGGCTCGGCTGTCCCGCGTTGGCACACCCTGTCTGTTCAGGGACGGTTATACAAATTGATTTGGGTAAACTAGATAACATTTGGGACACTGTATATTTCAGCTGACACTGAACCTCATGCAGGGTTTCACAGCAGTGAAGACACCAGAGTGCCCTCGTAGTGCACTGCCATTCACTCCATTAAAATAAAAACACCATACAACAAATGGATATGACAATTATGAGGTAACAAGCGTGTGAAGATCAAATCACCTGTACTTAAATGATATAAATAAAAAAATGGTGTAAGCACCTCTTTTTTATTTGATAACTGTTCGCTTGTATGAATGGACTTTATAAACCAGAAATGAAAGTATCGGCAGTTATTTTTATATTGCTGATCACCAATTATTTAATATAACAACTCATGGAAAATGATATGCAAAATCCAAGGAAACATGCAGCTCTGTTAAAAAGTTAAACTTTTTATATGTTAGGTAGCCATCGTAAAAATTGTGACCATTATGGGTACGAAAATATGAAAACGAATTCTACGGATCATAATACCCTAATATCCATGTACTGGAAGACCATCTATGTCAAAATTAAGGTAATTGTGTTGTATTCTTGTGTTGCGTTATTTTGGCGGCCATTTTGATATATGCTAATAAGATCAAATTGCCCAAGGCTGACAGTGAGCCAACCAATTTATTTTTATTTTTCTAAAAGGATATGTGTGCTAACAAAGCACATCCATCCCCCCCCCCCCCTAAAAAAAAAAAAAAAAAAAAAACTTAAGACGCTTTAACAAGGATGAGTCCAGTAGCTGCCGGATTAAGGGGCGGGGTGTTCCATGCGTAAATAACCTCGAAATGAGCTCTCGTGTTTTATGGGGATGTGACGATATGGCCTTCTTTGGAGTAAAAGTTGTTACTTCACAGAGGAAAATGACGTCACTCCAAGTGTGCGCGCCACTTCCCTAAGAGGTGTCACTAAATCAACGTATTACATGGTTGTTTTTCGTTGTGTTTATAGTCCTTCGCCCTGTAGCAATCGGAATGTGTATGACTTAAGCCACCCATTGGAGATAGGGCAAGATTTCGGTAAGACCGAGATCTCAGTATGTTTTACAGTTACACTGTTTTAGCAAAGACCAGCTTAAGTCCTGGAAATCCCATTGTTTCAACGCGACCTGCTGGTAGACGAGTGACACCTTTCAAACGCACGCACATGTTATCAATGATTTTATTATTTTCTTGCTGAGTATTACAGTAATTTTCATATTCGTTCAACTGCTTTGTAAACATCATCTTACAAAAATAATAGTCAATACATATGTGGTCATATCTTGTTTTGCAACGAGACAGAAGGATGCCAAAACATTTAATGCACGTGACATTTAATACAGCCAGGCATAAATTAGCCCATACATAAAAAATAAGTGATGCAACGGACATTTCTTAAGTTAAGTAAAACAGCATAAAGTTAAACATAACATGGTCTAATTATATCTTAATGTCCTGATAACTGGTTGTAGTAGGTATCAAGTTCTACCTTTAAAATTTTAAGAATCTGTTGTGCATAATAATATTGATATGCAAGAATAAATTAAATTCATATTTGCAGGTAGGGGAAATCCGTGTAATTTGGACCATTTAACGAAAATCATCGAAACTTGATATTAAACATATAAAAATTTTAAAATCATTGTTTATTGAGGAACCTGGTACAAGAACACTTTACTATGAAAGTATACTTGCAAAATTAAAATTACAGACTTTAAAGTCCGTGACAAAAATAATTAATTCTGGTCCATATTACACACTCTGAATGTAATATGGACCACCCAAAAGTGTAATTTGGACCATAACCTCAACAGATTCACATAAAGTTGATACCCACTTCAAAAGCTAAATATTATTTTATACTCTTATGTGACCAATAATGAAGAAGAACATGTATCTAAGCATAAAAGCCAAACATGTTTTCCAATTTGTCATGAAAGAAAAAGAGTATAAAACACATATCGTCGATAATATAAACTGTAAATTTAGCTTGGAGGCAAACAATTAAACATGACCGAACATAACACTGCAGTCACCTCAACATTTTCATTTCAAGTTAAAATCCACTTAAAAAAACGGAAATGTAATTTTTACACTTTTATTTACCTATATATGCATGAAGAAGATCATGCACATTACATAAACGCCCTAACATGTTTTCTTATTTATTGTGTGTGCAATAAGTATATTCTCCTGTACAGGACTATAATAGACTACCCCCTCCCCGTATAAACCCCATATGTGCGTATATATATATATATATATATATATATATATATATAAATATATATATATATATATATATATATATATATATATATATATATAACATCATATGCGTGATTTTTAACGAATATACACATATACATGCACATGGAAACACCCGGCCCTAAAGTCAATATCAATGTAATCTAGAAGAAAGAAGTAAATTGAAGGAAATTTTCCTTTGATGTGTAAAAAGAACCACCTTTGTGTAATTTGGACCACGGTCATTATTACACCATAGAGCCTGGTCCATATTACACACAGCAAGTCGATATGCAGATTCTAAACCTGACCTTCTTTACATATTATTAGCTAAAATCAAATCTGCCAGTTCTAGGCCCATGTAATAAAGTTGTCTAATGTTGGAACAAGATGAGATCTTCATTGAATTACAGTCAGAATCTTTCGATATTTATATTCATGGAAAATATATTCATTGAAATTAACATCTTCAAGTTGAATTTTCGCCAAAACTTGCACCTAGCTTTCCTGCACCGTTGTTGGATGCTTCAAAATGGTCGATATGCTACAGAACTGTCAGATGTCCTTGAAAAAGTAAAACAAAACTGTTTCGTTCGGGTTCTAACAGCTGGTTGTCAAGGACGCTACAAATTTGGATTTTCAGCCTTCGTTTGGGCTTAGAGGACTCATGTATGTCACTTTCTTCAACTGGAAACGTAATAGTCTGCATAAAAATTTTGGCTTTAACCGTTTATTAGTTTATTAGGACCTCAACTTGAAGTTGTTGAAGTGAGAATTCATCTCCCTGTCGTTCTTTAATATACTATGAACAGTACCAGTATATCGTTAGCCATGTTCTGTTCTCGCAAATCACAAATCTTTGGACCATGCCGTCTTTTCACTCCAAAGACATCAATACATCAAAATATGTCTTCTTACAACTGTCAAGGGGCGGGAGTTATGTTTTTACCGACGTTGATTGGTTTGTTTGTATACTATCAATAATACACATTCATCATTTCAATATAATTTGATGAAATTGTCAGGTTACCTCGGCAATGATACAAGGAACAAATGATTAAATTTGGGGGATTTTCAGGATTTTTACAGGAAAAATGCTGCTTTTGGGACAATGCCATATGGGAGTAATGGGCTGCCTTGGCGGAGGTTTGCGCTTTCTGGGTGCTTTTACAGTGTTATCAATGTTTCATTCGATGCATTGAATCGAAACCAGTCATAAATGCATAAATCATTAATGCATCGATCATACGATGCATTTTTACAGCCCTACATTTTTTTATCTAGAGAACGTATCGATTCAATTTGATTATCGATTCAATTTGATTATCGATTATTGCTTTTCCTTTCAATTCTCGATTCGATCAGTGTATACACTCTGTGATTCTGTCACAGACGTTTATCTACTAA
This sequence comes from Sipunculus nudus, assembly GCA_026874595.1. NCBI lineage: Eukaryota > Metazoa > Annelida > Sipuncula > Golfingiida > Sipunculidae > Sipunculus > Sipunculus nudus. The sequence continues at coordinate 21,835,890 of CM049313.1, read as the reverse complement.
ACGTGTCATCCCATATGATGCTATATGATCAGGGTTGGGCGGAATTTTCTCACAAGGAATATTTTAGTGGAATTTTCCGACATGGAAAATTCTCTAAAAATGATATTTTCTGGAAATTTCTTGCAAAATCTATGAAATTGTGAAGGTAGGTCCAAAATAAAACAGAAACGGGTGAGTTTTTATTGTGCCATGCATAAAAATAATACTACCTATCTTAAATGTATATTGAATGTTATGCATTGAATGTTGAATTTGGTAACCCACAAAACACACCAAGTGATCAAGTAATCACCTGCAAAAAAAATACATCAGTTGCTTATATCCTAACTGATGCCAACCATTTTGAAGTCAAGAATACTTCTCATATTAAATAAGGAGCTTTACCAATCTATCTCATGACTTCCTCTAAGGAATCTGTAACAGGTAACTATATTGGCTGCCTTCTGGATGTCTAATCTGTTCTGCAGCTTTGATTGTTGATATCCAAAGTCAGAAAATACCATTTCAAAGTAGGCTGAACTGACAGGCATTTAAACAGTGTCTTAGCTATCTGACACAAAAAAGGACAAACTTTTCCTGTTTTTTCAACACACAACCACCAGACAGTGGGCTTAATGCTTTTTATCCTGGGAGGCTGATGGGCTATTGTCATCACCCAAGCTGTCCGTCCGTCCGTCCGTCCGTCCGGCGTCCGTTAACTTTTACCTTGTGAGCGGTATATCTCTAAAAGTATTCACCGTAGGAATTTTTTTCTTCGGTGAAGATGTATATCGACAAAATCTCGGTCAAGTTCGAAGATGGGTGACCTTGACCTATTATCTACGTTTTAGAGCTGATTATAGAAAAACATTTAGAGGCGTAATTCTCAGGAACCATTGGGTGGATTTTCACAAAACTTTCTATGTTCATTTGGACTGATGATCTGTATTTCGCGCCAAAGTTTGGGGGCCCCACCTACAATTCCTAGTTTTTAATTGATTTTTTACCGGATTTTTTAACTTTGGCCTTGTGAGCAGTTTATCTTCTAAAAGCATTTGGTGGATTGTATTGAAACATGGTACATACCTCTCCAGTTTAAATTTATAACTGAGACATCTACAGATATACATCCATTAGATAACAAATATGTTATACTTGTTACTGTTACCACCTATAAGCACTGTTCTTTTGGCTGAGGGTTTTTGTCAGCTTCTGCTGATATTCTAGTTATAACAGTCTCTCCTGTCAAGGTGGTAGGCGGTCCCAAAGGTCCTTTGACATCAAATTTTGAAGTGATCAGTGGGGTATGCAGCCCATGGTTTGTGAGAATAATTCAAACTAAAGGCCCTTTGACCTCAAGCTATGAAGGGTAAGGGCAATTTAAACTATGAAACTGGGATGCAAAATAAGTATGTTGTCATTTTTGTACAAAATTAAAATAAAAGCTGAGATTTAGCCTGATTATGCCAGGTAATACCAGAAAATTCCATATTATGCCGAAAATTCCTGGAAATCCAATAAAATGCCACTAGCATGACAAAATTCAGAAAAAGTCGGCCTTTTCCCAACCCTGTATAAGATTAAAAGTATCATGTACAAGAGATTTATGCAGAACAAGTAATAGTTGAATATTCTAATCCATTATCGTGCTAACATCTTATGAAGGATATAAGGTGACTTTCTTTGTTAAATAACAAAAATACGTCATTAGGTGTGCTGTTTATCTGTTCCTTGATAAAAGCTGGTGACCAAAAAGGTATGAAAATGATTGAAAATACAATAATTGAAATTATTCGATTATTTCGTGCCCGATCGAATATCGATTAATGACTGGTTTCGTTTCAATGCATCGAATATTCAATGCATTGTAACAGCCCTCCTTTTTAACCTAGATAACTTATCTTGGCAATTCCGACAGGGGAGCCTGACTCTTAATTTACCAATGACATTTTTTTTTCGCCGGAATTACACGAGTGGTTGGCTGATGGGGACAGAAGAGACAGGTAGCCTCTTACCAACAACTAACGGTATCCTTTGGCTTCTTAACACATACTAACACCGCAACCAGCACTTATTGTTATGAGCCCTACTAAACCTAACCTGATAATCCATATATCTTTGCTGGTTTACAGTTTCCGTTATGACACTATGTCACTATCTTCATATCAGATATTCTTTAATTGATATAAAAAAATTAATATACTAGCGCAAGATTTTAATAAAAACAATGAGAAATATTGATGTTCAAGTGGAGCAAGGTTTTATTTGGAGAAATGAAACAACATATCATTCAAAGTGCATACAACATTGTTATGTTAAAGTGGGAATATTTGAAAATAAAGTGATAAATGTGAGCACATAAGCCCGTGTCATTCGCTCAACTTAAGTAAGCATTACATTTCCCTGATAAAGTATCCAGTAAAAGAGTTTACATGACCGGCGCGAAGGGAATATGTATAATTAGGGCAGGTTACGACATAGACAGAGTCTCCTCTCTTCAGGATCAGTATTCTGCTGATGGTCATTGCATCCCAGTGAGAAGGGGTATGGCTCCAGGCAACGACAGCGTTATTATGTCGAAGTTGAATGCATCCTGGACCTGGATTAGCCGATAACCCGTCAACATTGAACATGTACAAACCAGCTCTTGGAGCAACAAATGCATGAAGGCCGATACTGTAGCCACCGCCGATGTTAATACTCACATGGTTATATGGAACTCGCATACCATGTCCAACGGAACCGACAAGTTTTGGACCACCATAGTCCACGTAGAATGCCACAGCTGTGGAAAATGACAGATATATCATTTATTTTATTTTCAGATTGTCTTTGCCTATAACCAATTATTGAAAAGTTTCATAGCTACTTTCATGACATAAAAACTATCATAAAGTTAATTTTTACCATACTCTCAAGGCGTTATATATAGAACCTCGAATACCATTGACTGGTCGGATTTTTTATTGTCTCAGTTGACTAAGAGACAAATTAAAGATATACAAATTCAATATCAGCGCGAACCTTCCCGATGTCAGCGACATTAATTACGATTAATTGTTGATTTCAGCAAACACTTCTTACCCCCAGGAAGCTGTCGCACATACCGAGTCTGAAGAAATAAAATGTAAAAAAAAATGTCAAGAGTTAGTATATAAACATGTGTACAATATATACGTATTTATTGTGACATCTAAAACGAAAATGCTATCACTGACATGTCCAGACTTTCTTCTAAAATAAAATATAATAATAATCAGTATTTCTTGATTTACTTATTTACACTATTTTGATAGATTTGGCATACTTCAGTGAATAAGATACTATCCATGTGCGGTAATGACAAAATAAATTTACTATTGCATCAGAAGTTAGATATAAGGAAATTACTGTCATATAGTGCATTATATATTTTGTCAATTATCTGAGTGTCCTGTATTAATAATATACCTGTACTCCTTCAGAAAGAACTTGACTGCCAGCATTGTAGTTGCATAGAACAGCAAATATCAGTATGACCTCTGACGTCATCATGGAATCTGATTGTCTGTGATTAAAAAAGATCAAACTATTTCAAGTACAAACTAAAGGGAAATACTAAATATAGTATGTTTTCATAATACATAGCAAATTATGACATCTTTTTATAGTACAGTTATTGTAAGGGAAATAATTGGGTTAATATATGCTTATTATACATAGTCATCATATCTGAATATAGTTATAATAGTCTGTTTTCTGATACAAAGTCACCTTAACCGTGAATAATGACGTGCCTTTATTGCTGAAGAATCAATAGTGTTTGATGATAAAAAAGCATCATGTGGTTGTTTTTATGGTGTAATCATACTAATTAGCATAACTATAAGCGTTAGGCCTAATTGAGAGCCTAAAGGGCCGATAATTAACCTTTTCCCTCAGAGTCAAGTTAGCACGTGGCTTGAATAAACCGGACAGAAACCACTGAGTTTGCTATTGTATTGTAGTTATAAAACATTAGGCGGCGATAACTTGAAATTCCTCGGTAGGAATGCAGAATTCTGTGTACTTTAGGTTGTCTCCATATGTTGCTGAAGAATGTTTTATATATTGGTCACGATGTACAGCTAAGATTTAAGTTAGAAAAATAACTTATTTTAACCAGGCATATTATAACAGCAAAAGAGATAGAGAGGATGATACAACATTATACTAATTTTTCCTGACACAAGTATACAAGCTGGGCATTCATTTATTTTATTTTATTAGATATAGAAAGTACATTGTCATTCCCGGTGTCAATCGCAAATCGATCACAATCAAATTATTTGTTTGTATATATCTGATGTCATGAACATCAGGAACATATATAAGGTCTTTCTTTGCAAGTCAAATACATATAAATATATAGAGAGACATCAACGCCAACATTTCAATCATATTATGTAGATCAAATATACAGATTGTTTTTCAATTTTCAGCTACCACTGCAGCCTTCGTCCGAGCGAGTGTCTTAAAATAAGTTTGTTGACTGATTTCAAGATACTCACACACTACGGGGGCAGCTGAAAATTTAGCAACAGTCTATGTATATGTGATCAACATATATGATTGACTGGAATGTTGGCGTTGATGTCTCTCTTCTGTTTATGTTCATTTACTATGTGTATATATATATATATATATATATATATATATATATATATATATATATATATATATATATATATATATATATATATATATATTCTTTGACTTGTAATATGACTTGTAATATGACTTGTAATATATTTTATAAATGCTTCATTATATTGTTAGCTGCAGTTATACGTGTCAATTTATCTTCTGTTCATGCTAGTGCAATACACTCATTTTATTCATATATTTATCCGTACTTTGTTATGTATGCTGCAATGAATCAATATATGAGTGGAAGTCATGAATATTAAACCATTTATGACAACGCATATTGATTATACAGTGATTTTTAAGGAAATGATTGTATCACCATATTTTCATAATATATATATATATATATATATATTTATATATATATATATATATATATATATAGAGAGAGAGAGAGAGAGAGAGAGTAAACCCGACAAATATCGGACACCCGGAAAATATCGGACACTTGCCTAACATTCCTCAGGAATCAATCATTTTTGGTTATCCCGACCGACAGCATGCGACAAATTAGAGTTTATGAGTTGTTTGTCTTATAACTTCCGTTAAATACAGCCAAAATCAAATAATAGGTAATTTTTTAATTAGTTGAACACGGCTATCACAAAATCAATGACCGGCCCCAGCCGTCCTAAAAAAGTTCAGTCACGACATACGTGATTGGCGTGCCCCCAAAGTTAGGTCAAGTTTTTATCACATTCAGACATTAATTTTTCATGTGTAGCAATTTGCTTGACTAAAAACAAAAGGTAAATAAAATTTTCTGTACTTTGTGAAGTGTCCGATATTGAGGATCGGGCACTCGGCACCATGGAAACTGGCAATCATTTAGGGGGCTTTTTTCAAGTATAAACAACGGAACATTGCCGCTTAGGCACAGATAAATAATTATGATATTTGGGGTGATTTTCACAATAAATAAGCGGTATATAAGTTCGTTGTACACAAGGTCATTATGTCACATATTTGCTATATTGATTGGCATTTTGAATTCGCTGGGATGCAACTGTTATAATTAACCAGTTTACTGAAATATTTACAACTATTAAAAGTTCATAATTAAATGTTATTATCATTTACTCCTGTTTCAGGAAAGTCTTCAATCCGTCGAAGACCTATTTGATGAGACACACAAGAATATGTTTCTTTTATAGTATCCCTATTAACAAAAGTATAAACCAGATTGTATATAGAAGCTCATGAATATGTAATTGAACACCGCTTATGAATTAAGAAGGTTTGCACAAATGTTTCAGTTGTAAGCTAATTCCACTTATATGAGACAATATAAATACAATACTACTGCATGGTAATTCTGGCTCATTCAATGGCTTGACCTTACTATAAGGCCAAGGAAAAGGTTGGGTTCTAAGACACTTTTTTCAGTAATCCGTGCGGGAGGGCGGTTTTTTTTTGTTTTTGTTTTTTTTTTTACCTTTTTTTGTATGTTTTTATTTTATATTCTTGGAAGAAATGTCCGAGCTGCTGGAGGTTAAAATTGGTAAGTTTTTATATTGAAAAAAAAATGATGCAAGGGGGAGGGGTGTTAAAATTGACGCGCGCCGTGTCCGATCACCCTACCTTTTTTTTTTCCTAACGGCTATTGATTTTCATTCTTTAAGTTAACATCCCATCCTGTCTAATGTCTTTGACTGTTTGTAAAAAAAGCTTTTCATTACCAACTGCCTGTTCTACTCAAACATGACCAAATACATACCTATTCAGTTTTTTTTTTAAAGCAGGCTACCAGTGTTTCTAGCCATGTCATTACCCATGTGATTTAACTGTATTACACGTCTCGATGAGCTAATTACCTTTAGTGTTCTTCCTGCCGGGGCTCTCTGTAGGATGCCTTCGTTGTAAATATCAGCTAACCAACAAACCTTATAAATGTTTCGTCACAACCCACGTTAAACATTTACTAATGATACACAAAGTATGATGCATTATTTGGTAGGGAGGGAAGACCAAATGCTGAGAACGTGATAACCTCAGGAGGATATAATATCACTTCCCATTACAATCAAACCAATGTCTGTGCGTGTGATTATACACGTAAAGGACAAATGTTCGCGTATTTCCATAAACGAACCACGTGCATGTTGAGGGCGTATCATAATTCATGTCAAATTAATGTTCGTAAGTATAACATTTCAGAGGGCACAACACTTGGAAATATTTCCAATGAGGATATTTAGAAATATAGAAGATCTGTACGCTACTGGTAATTTATGACCTTTCGTACCACCCATGGTATGCTTCCCCTGGCCACGTAGGTGTCCTTCTTAATTCTCAAGATGACTGGATAGCCAAAGGTTATGTTTTCATCATTTTTTTTCTGTTTGCTTGTTTGTTCAGAGAGTTTTGTACAAACTAACAATTTCCAACAGTTCCAAATGCATTGTAATTAAGCATGGAGCAGCTGGTAAAGGTTTACATCGGGTCGGTTAAATGTTTGGTCCGAACTTGATACAGGCACAGGAACTGATGGGGTGAATACCCTCCCTGATACGGCCGAGTATCCTCGGTGCAAGCGTTTTGCGGATACTATGTTTTCAGCTGCACGCCGCCGCCGCCGCCGCCGCCGCCGCCGCGTAGGTGTCCGGAGAACTCCTCCGTAACCGCTGGGCGGAATTTTACGAAACCCGGGATTATGTTCGGGTCACATGTGAACTGCTGCGCCCCGATTTTGTTTTGACCTCTGACCTTTCCTCTGCGCTCTGCGTCCGTTTGTGCGTCTGTTTCCACACATAAACCGACATATCTCGGGAACCGTTTGACCGATCAGGAAATTTTTTTTTACACAAATGTAGCCCTTGGAGAGCTTTATAACAAACACAAAAAATGGTGGCGCCACCTGCAACCATGTTTGCACAGTGTCCATCTGTTCGTCTGCCTTGGGTTAAAATCACTCATATCTCTGCAGTGACTAGACTAATTCACCTGAAATTCGGCATGCGTAAACATCCTGGATAGCTTATCTGATTTTATGACAGGTGGCGCCACCTACATTCATGTTTACACTGCAGACATCCAAGCTCATATCTCGGGAACCGTTTGACCGATTGGGCCAAAATTTTGCATGTGTATAGATCTCACATAGCTCTTCATCATACGCAAAACTGGTGGCGCCACCTGCAGCCATTTTTGCACAGTTCCTGTCTGTTTGTCTGCCATGGGATAAAATCACTCATATCTCAGCAGTGGTTTGACATATCTGCCTAAAATTTTGCAGGTTTATACATCCCCGACAGCTCTCTTGATTTTATGACAGGTGGCGCCACCTGCATTCTAGTTTATGCAGCAGACATCCAAGCTCATATCTTGGGAACTGTTTGACCGATTGGGCCAAAGTTTTGCATGTGTATAGTTCTCACATAGCTCTTTATCATACGCAAAACTGGTGGCGTCACCTGCAACCATTTTTGCTCAGCGTCCATCTGTTTGTCTGCCACGGGCTAAAATCACTCGTATACATGTAGTGGTTTGACTTATCTGCCTTAAATTTTGCATATGTATACAACTTGGACGGCTTTCTGGATTTTGTGGTATGGGGGGCAACCTACATACACAATTTGGCAGCAGACATCCATGCTAATATGCAACACTCAATTTTCCCTTGCCACTCAATCGATGCCTCACTTCACCCGTTCCACTCTGATTTAGGCGGATACACGTTGTCGCTTGTCGACTACCCGTATTCTAGTTTTTTATTGTTTTTTTTAATAATCGAGTGTCCCATTCTATTTATGCTCCTGAATACTTTCTTATGAATGTTCTTTATTATATCCTCCTTTCCTTTGCGTTCTTTATGATTAAGGACATTTTCAGTGCCCACGTTACATTACGAAGAATGATGACACAGTAGTCTGGTAACCCAAACATGTATACACCCAAAATCGTCTGAATATTTCTGTGACTAATAAAAGGCTGTTAGGTACGGCGTTACAGCAAACACGGCCTATAATTTATAATTGTCTTTATCCTTTCCTTTTTGCATGCACCTGGGTCATACAGGGATGTTTTATCTAGGTTTGTGTCCTCTGAGGAAGCTTAACATTGGCAAGTGGATTGAAGTAGGTGGTCAGGTGTTAAGCGCTAATTAACCTTTGCACTTGTAGGGCTCTAGCTGGCATACTTTTAGCATACAGGTATGCATTCTGATGTACCCTTCGTTCATAGGCGAAGGCTCCTTTCATACTTTTAACATGTCCGAACCCACATATACCCAGTTATATTTAGATAAGCAGACATGTAATCCCTGAGACGGGTTATAACCCCATTTTTGCTTTCATGTATATGTTACTAAACCATACAGGGATTGAAAGGGTTGAAGCCTTCTGAACGTTCTAAGTTTAATATGTGGAAACAGATGGAGGTATTGATGGATGGATGGATGGAGAGATAGATAGATAGATAGAGAGATAGATAGAGAGAGAGAGAGATTGAGAGATAGAGAGATAGGTGGAGAGATAGACAGAGAGATAGACAGGGAGACAAAAAAAAAACAAGCAGGCAGTCAGACAGACAGACAGACAGATAGGATAGACAAGGTAGATAAGATAGATCAGAGAAAATATGTATATTTATATATGATTATTTATGTTTAAATAACAAAGTAATATATGGATAAGATATGATGCTACTCATTTAATCACACACGTTTATTATACTCAGATTGCCCCACCTGTTAAATAACGTATCCCTATATGTGAGACAGGTAAGGGTAAAAAGAGAGGTTGATATTAGTGCCCGCAGACAAAGTTTAGGGATATTATTAGGGGTTTCATGATGGTCAAGCCACCGCCGCAGATAAATTTTGTCTGCGCGAAAACTCAAAAAAAAAATTCACGGATCTTTACAAAACTTGACATGTGCATAGATATAGGAGAGAGGACGAAAATTTTTAAAATGGGGTTTCGACCTTTTTTAGGAGTGACCTTGACCTTAAAAAAGTCCATTTTGAAGGAAAATCATCACCTATTACCCTTTATTGTTTTCGCGCGTTTTAGTACCCCCTCCCCTTCATTGCAACTTGCCAGTACAGTAAGTATTTCAAGTCAAAAACTGACATATTTCTATAATATAATGAATATTATGGTTTCATGACGGTCCCGCCGCCGGCGCAGATAAATCTTGTCTGCGCGATAATGAGCATAAAAAAAAACCTTCACGGATCATTAGCAAACTTGACATGTGCATAGATGTGAGTTATAGGACGAAGCCTATTTCAAATGGGGTCATGACCTTTCCTATTGAATGGCCTTGACCTCGAATATTTCCATATTTGTTGAAAATCACACACAATGTTCAATATCTCAATAACGGATGCATGGATTGGACGAAAAAACAAACTGAACGAAAATCTTTGATAGCCTTGTCTTCTGTTGTGCTCAGTTTACGCCACCTTTTGCCCTGCTCTTGTTTTCGCGCCTTTAATACCCCTATCATTACCACTTGGCAGTGCTGTAGGCAATTTAAGTCAAAAGGTAAAATATAGACAGATTTCTTACATATTAATCATATACATAGATATAGGTTATGGGATGTGGTATATTTAAATTGAGGCCATAAGCCTTCCTATGAGAGTTGCCTTGACTTTGAATATTCCCATATTTGGTGATAAATATTGTGTCTCAAGTCGATAGATGTATCTATCTGAAAATCAAAATGAAAGATGTCAGAACCTAGATAAGTTGTTGAAATAGACCTGTGACCTTGACATTGGTTTTGAAGGTCACATAAGTAGAGATCCTGGTGGCTAGCCTAGTGTGAGTATTTGCTTCTGTAAAGTGTATCTCTTTAAAGTCTATCTCTAATAGTATCTGACAGAATATGTTTAGTTTGACCATAATTTGAAATAATCAAACTTTTTTTTTATTTTATTGTAATTTGTGCAGAATGCTGCAGCCATTTTAGCCAGCTGGCCTGTTTATTGACTCTTAATAAGAGTTGAGACCGCCCACTTCAACAATGGTTGCAGTCATCTTTTACTTTACACATATTAGCTAGCAATGTACCATCCAAAACTCAAGATAATACTGAAAAGAAGAGCAACCCTTCATTAATAAAAAGAGGATTTACCATTAGATAAGTTTATTAAGTTTTTAATGTTCGGAGTCTTTGCTATCCTGGCCTTCAATAAGTAACTTTCTGATGTTGACGCACCACATCGGAGAACTGTTTGTTTATATATACAGTATTATTTATGCCGTCCTGACAGCCAAAATCTCGATTTCTAACTGTCATGTTAGCCCAAGTCCCGATTTCTAAATAAAATTGACTTTTTCTCCAGTCAAATCAGTTTATAGCCATCTATACCCATGGTCCATCTCCTAATTGTGTATAAGATGTGAACTCAATTTGTACTTAAGTGTTAGGTCTTTTATTAATCAAATGAATTGGTCACTTATTCATTATTTGTTTTTATATATTTTCACAATCTGAATCAGGAGTTGGGCTTGGATTATGATGGATCCTGGACTTAATATATGTCGAGAATGAAAATTAAGCTTTAAAATGCTTTAAAAGAAAACTATCAAAACATTGTGCATACAACATTTTATTATATTCAAAAATGTAAAAGAAATGGAACGTAGAAATAAATGAATTCTCTCTCAGTCTCGCGGAACACTTATTGCCCGGTAAATATAGGCAAAGAAGCTTTCTGCCAGGTCTTATGAGATATAAACAAAATATATACAAGTAGTTTTTTTTTTATTTCAATTAAGACTTGAATTACTGAGCTAACAACGCCAGTCTCTCTGACGAATATAAAATGTCTTAATTTCATAACTATGAGTAACAGCTGTCCTAACAATACTGTTTGCAAACACTCATATTAAGAAATTGTATAATTAAACAATTACATCCAGCCAGTGAAGGGTATGTCCAATTTGGTTGCCCTTTTTCCAAGTTTATGTTTCAAGTTTTATTTGTAAATTCATTTCAGTCAAATTAAAGAAAACAAACAATTTTCCCCCCATGCCATTTATATAGAATGTATACAACAAAGTTTTACTCGGCCACAAAAGCTGATGTATACCATAGTTTTTCACTTATTTATTTACATTTAGAAGCTAATTATTGTGAACGTTAAGGCTTGAAATTAGCCGATTGACTGAAATAACAGTTTATTTGATTTTGCTCATCAAAATGATGAAAAGGATTTATTTTGCCCAAAATAACAGCAAGGTTTAAACCTTTAATTTTAAAATTTGAAGGTTTAAAATTTAAAAAAAACAGTTCAGATAAAATTTTAATGGATTCACCACATAAAATTTAGGAAAAAAATGGTAGCTCTGATTTAATATAACATTTTAGATTTCTCTACATAACAATTTCCAAGTGTGAACACTTGGACTGATACTGATAACTGGACTGATAACCGTTACAGCTGAGCTCAGTAGATTTAGGTTGTTATTAGGATACTTTTCAAAAGCGGCACTGAACCCCCCAACCCCAATCCCAAAATAAAAAAAAAACACCGGAATGGTTTGGACAAGAGACTCATTGCTGAGTAGTGTCGTGTCCCGGTTATTTTTTAACCTGGTGAGATATACACACTTCATCTTACGTTTTCTGTTCGACGCCCACGAGGCTGTCTTAACTTAGGCTTTCCGCCGAACAGTGCCGTAACAGCTGAGCAATTGTGCTATTATGGAAAAGTCGTCCTTTGGGAATTTTATACAGTTCAGCTTCGATGAGCACTGCCGAGCTGGTGTTCTGCTACTGCAAAATTGCAGGTATAATTTGAAACAGTTCCCGTGTTTGTCTCCCAGAGATTTTCCCGTTTTGGTTATTCTTTGATAAGTCATCTGATAGGATCGACGCCCTTGGGGTAAAGCCCTTAGCATTTTCTCTCTGACGTTGGTGAACGCATCAGAAAATGATACATTAAAGGGGTTCTGGATGACCGAAGTTAGGTAGAGGAACTTGCTCCTTTCTTGTCCAACCCCTCGAATTAATCACACAGAGTACGTCCCTGACGTAGCTAGGTAAAAATGTAGCGAAGAGGGTAATGTCCATTTGAGTCCGTTCAAGTAAATTGAACACATTTTTTTCAAGTGTTACGGAACCTAATAACAACAGATCACGTAATCGTGATCAGCGTAAAATTTGTAACGGAGATAGAAAAATCAAATTCCGCAACACTAGGCAGCGGGAAATATCTAGGGGAATGAATAAAGAAGTCAGCGTTTTTTTCTTTGTTAACAAATAATTATAATTATTTTTAGAACAATCCTAACATAACCACACACTTAATCAATACAATTACACAGTATAACAATAATAGATATGTACATCACCAGAGTGTCCGGATCCTAGGTTTTGATTTCTGGATACCACCACTGTCACAGCCCAACAAGAGTGTTCATACACAAATAATCCACGTAAATAGTTCAAATAAATCTTCCCAGAGAATAGTCCGATTTAAACTTGAAAACAATTTCATAATCCATAAGTGAAGTTCTATGAATAATATCAAAGGCAAACTGAAGACAATCCGTATATAAAGTCTGCATAAAATCCGTTGAAGATCTTTAAAATCTGCAAATATCGGAAAGGTCCCAAAAAGCACTGACGAGAGAGTCACACTAAGATTAAAAAAGCCCATGTTTCTTGGCGCATCATAAAGTATTTTAAAATGAGTGTGACAATGTATACATAATAAGCATGTTTTCACGTGAACAACAAGAACAAAATACACAATTATTATGCATGTTCAAAATATAATAAAAAGCACTTTTTTAATATGCATTAAAAAAAAAAGCCGCAAAAAATAGTAATGTAATGCCCGATATTGTAACGATATATTATCTGACGGTACGATACGTTTCGCAATATACCCCTCATCATACGACACAATACAGCATGTATAAGAATTATGGTATATTAAAGTTTAGAAAAAAGTTTAGGTCTTCTATGTTCTTTATAAATAACTTTTCTCATATACAGTCTACTCTTATAAGGCATATCTGAACTGCAAACATGAAATTTATTTCCAAACAATTAGCTAATCAGATACAGTCAGACTTGTTTTGGGCACACTAGTCTCACATTTTATATCTTCGTATGGCGTTTGGAAACAATTTCCATAGGGTGATCAGATATCGCCTGCGAATCGAAATAAAGGGAACTGACGATACCGGTACGACATTTGACATCGTGCGTGTACGTATCGCTGCACAGGTGTTTCGTCACAGCCCAAGTATTTGATAAAATATATTAAGTAAACTCTTGTCACAAGACCATGCACCCTCCACACGCAACTACCATAATATCACGGTCATCTTAATGGTTCCAGATGAGGGGATATATAAACGTGCTATAGGCTCCTATTTGTGCAGTTTTATAACTTTATCAATCACTGATAACAAGGTTATATACCAAATAACAAGTCCTTATATTAGTCATATATTATGTTAAATTATATTTTAATATGCTGTTATATTACTTATACATAATTTCTCATATTTAAATCGATTTTACACTGATAACATTTATATTAAATAATTAATATTTTATGAGCATTTGCGTTGATAGAGAATTTAAATGTACTATGTTCAAAGAAATTCAGTAAAATGTATTCTGTTATGATCTGACATGATAGGATATATGGATGACGACACAATAAAACTCACACGCATGATATCGGTAAAAAGCCCCCTTGAACCTAGGTCATCAACTGCTTTATGGAAAGGCTCTTTAGGTTTCACTTTATGTTGTCCTTGGAAGACTTGTTTATAAAATTGTGCAATTTCTAAAATTTATTAAAGGATACCCTGTGTAATACTTTGAATAATAATTTTGGTCTGCTTGCGAACCACAATTCCCGTACGTTTCCAGGGGAAGTTCAGTAACCGGTTGAAGTAAACGGCCTTAGTGCAGCACAGGCTAAGATCATCCAAAGTAAAGGCTGGCAAATACTGAGGCTGCTAACCACATTATCTGAAGTAAAAATGCAAAAAAAAGGTCAGTGACGTAGTGCTCATCCTGCACTCGCTTAACATAAAATAATGCAGTTTTCACTGAGTGCAGGTTATCAGGTGGCCCATGTGCAGGTTCAAAATTTTTTTGTAGAACTTAAAAAGCCCACAGCCAGTCATTTAAGTTAAAACAAAAATAAATGAAAATCGGACAAGAAATAAAGGAAAATGAGCACTGTTTTTTGTCGTTTTGGGAATGTCTGGTTTGATACGTATAACTGATAAATTTCTAAATGCCACGTAAAAATAAAAAAAAAATAAAAGTCCTATCCGATAAAAGAGAATCATTTTTTTTTTAAAATGTCAAGGAATGAAGGAGAAAAAAACAATTTTTGTAACTTTGAAAATGTTTGTCTCAATCTGCATAGGTAAATAATTTCAAAATTCTGTATAGAAGTATAAAGGCCCCCATCTACCCCTAGCAGATAAAATAAACAAGACAATCAAATATGTCAAGCAATACAATACTAACACTCTTGTGACTGTGAAAATGTTTGCATAAATATACATGATTAATGCTTTAAAACACTAAGCAGAAGATTAAAAGCCCACACCTAGCTCTAAAATAAACGAAATCAGGAAATGAAAGTCACAGGAGCTAAAAGAGTTAGTAGTAACATTAGGATGGGTGTTGTTCCGACAGTGAAGACAAGAAAAAGGATTTGCGGATTAAAGTTTGGTCATCTCACAGTTAGTTTGGTTGGATGGCAAAAGAAAGTAATTTGCACTCACTGATAAAGAAGGTATATATCTGTCTACTTTAAAAAAGGGACCCATGGGTCATGACGCTCAGCTGCCAAGCATGACCTGCGACATCATGGGCTGCAATTCACAACTGCTAGTAAAATTGTTGCAGAACCTATATGCCCGGAACTAATCCCACAGCTTGCTCGATACCTGTCAGTCTCAAAAGGAATACCACACAGGCCACATATAAGATCAAAATATAGCAAAAGGTCAAGGAAATCCATGCAAGAATTATTGTGAAACGGGTGCTTCCATATTTATTTCTATTCAATACAAGCCAACTGTACTGAGCTTTCATAAATGATGGTCATATTTATTAAGAAATCTTTGACCCAATGCAAGATTACATTAATATACATCCCACTGCATTCACTTTAATAGTTCTTGAAATAATATGTTCTAAAGGAATTTAAAGATGGCGTCCTGGTGGCCATATTGGATTTCTGACAGGTCGGAAATTGAACAACAAACATCCTCTAAAAGGGACCAAACATCATGAAAAAATCACAAAAACTGTCCTGGCAAAAGGATTTCTAAAATGGCTACCTGGCAGATATAATGATTTTCTGACAAGTCACACATCCTCCAATAAGACACTAAACTTGTAGCAATTGCTTCAAAGAATGTAACAGTTATGAATGTCCAAAACAATTCAAAAGGCATGATCAGGTTGGAGAGCTCTCATATCAGATTTATGAACATGCAAATGTAAAAAGTGCAAGTCCAATTTGTTTTAATTATCAGCTTGCTATTCAATGGGGTCAGCAGGGTAGGTAAACTGCAAAACCTAAAAGAAAAGAAATGCAGAAAGCATCACAAAGAGTCTTGTAATCAAATAAAGCCATCCTAAATCCAGGTACAGACCCACATATTATCAGAACAAACACTTGCTGGTATATCTGATGATTTGTATAATAATATTCAGATATCTAGAAAACTAAGTTTATTGCTATGATTCCATGATATAACCTGCAAAATGTCCCCATCATTTTATAAATCAGTAGCTAAACTTAACACTTAACTCTCATAGTCTTAATGCCTGGCCAAAGCATTCCGGCAACAGTGTTTTTGTTATGCACTAATGATATATCCTTATCACTCCATGAGCTGATACAAAAGGGAGTCATATATCACAAGTGTCACTGACAATTATGGGCACATAGTGAGATGTACCAGTTGTGAGTGCCATATGGTTATATATACAAGAAAACAAGAAAAATAGAGATGGTCTACAAAATAAGTTATTGTGAACATCCCTGACCTATGACCTTGGCCTTTTGCCCACATATCAACTGGATTCTTTCTAAATGATGGGTAACTACTAACCACTTACATCTGGCCGGGTGTAATTACTTGGCAACCAATGAGTGAATAACTTAGACCTGCAACCTTTAACCTCCTGACCAGCTGACCTCAAAATCAATTAGTTATTTCTTCATACAAAAAGACCCATAAATATGAAGTTTGAATCAAATTCAGTGATGCATAGATGTGGTATATGTGAAAGACTGAAGGTTTGGGTTGAACAGTTTCACTTGAAATATGTTCACAAGCATTTAGACCAATATTGTGACCTTGACCTTTGACCTTTTGAACTCAACATCAATAGGCTTCTTCTCCTATTGGTAGGTAAGCCATATATGATAGATGGAAAGTATAGATTGAAAAGTTTGCTGAAAATGACTCCACGCAAGAAGAGGGTGCTGTGAACTTGAACTTTGACCTCAAAATCAACAGGTCTTTTCACCTGTTGGCAGAGAAGCGATATCAGTGCTGAAAGGTTTGAATGAAAAGTCTAGCTTGAAATGTGACCACAACCTTTTCAAAGAAGTGGATCCTGTGACCCTGACCTTTGACCTTGTGACCTCAACATCTATAAGATTCTTCTCCCACTTAGTAGGTGAGCTATATGTGAAAGATCAAAGAATTGGGATGAAAGGTTTGGCTTAAAATGCATCCTGGGGCTTTTCAAAGAAGTTGGTTCTGTGACCTTGACCTTTGACCTAGTGACCTCAAAATAATTATGTTTCTTCCCCTGTTGGTAGGTGAGCTGTATGTGAAAGATGGAAGGTTTGGGATGAAAATTATGGCTAAAGAATTATTTCTGGGGGGTGCATACACACTCCATAACTTCGAGAATATAGGTCGCAGTAACCTAATTTCAGGTTTGCAAGGAGATCTTTTTAGAACCTCTAAGACTGCATAGGGTTCATGGCCCTAGCCCCTATGGTTACGATTTGTGCCCTGCTAACGGACGGACGGCCGGACGGCCGGACGGACAGACGGAAGGACGCCGGACAAAGACCCATCGCTATAGCCCAGCATGACTGAAAGTCAGCTGAGCTAAAAATCCATGATTTTATAGAACTTTCTAGGGACCATAGTGTTAATTGAAATATCATAATGTTTTGTAAACACATGAAACAATTTGATTTGAAAGACCTTATCATGAATTCATCAATTAATGAATCAGGCATTCTGGTTAGCAGCAAGGTGAACTTGTTTAAATGACAAATGAATAATGTTTAAAGATTTTAGAATGCTATTAAAAAGGTACAAACTTGATCATACATCTTTTTTTACATAAGGGTATGTAAGTGTGTGTTTGAATGTATAATACGTTAGGGTTTTTCCTGCATCAAGTGAATCTCCCTATATACTAGTATACTGATTTTAACACAGGTAGACATAGTGTGACTTGGGATCTAATGTTGAGATGTGCGTGCGTGTGTGTGGTGCATACGGTTAATTATTTGTAACAAATTACAAGAACACGGAGAACTGTTACCCTGGTTAAACTTAAATGCATATTTACACATGGTATTCTCAATTATATTATTCACACGTTGGACCTATATGCAACTTTTAATTTTAACTGGATAGTTTGTATTAATCTTATACGAAATGAACATTAAAAGAACCGTGGGCAAACATTAAGTATATACATTATAAAATCATGCAAACCTGGACTGAACATATTGACGACCGCTTGAGTTGTCTTTGCTAAAAACCGCAAGTTTTCTCTAGTTAGACGGGACACGTCGTCACAGGCCTGGTGGTAACATGTCTTCATGTAACCCCGGAAGTTTGCTACAAAATGTATACATAATATAACATTATTTGTAAGTTTTTTTTCTGTTTTTTTCTTATTATCTGTATTTGACAGCCAATAGTTAGATATTGAAAGTCACTTAAATAAAGTCAACAGAAAAAAAAATGAAAGTTTTCATCTTAAAAATCTTCCCACCAACGTTTAGTCTATAAATGTATTATTAGTACAGCAAGTATATCAAGATAATAACAATAATGGATACTGAAATAGTCTAGATTTTGTATAGGGAGCTGAACTGAACAGTCCAATGGGGTAATTTTGTACCAGAATAACACTTTTTTATAAAAAAAAAAGGATTTCAAGAGTCTGAGTATAGGACCAAAATTATACATATTTTATGAGAGGCCTTGCAGGTAAGAAGTCCATTGTCGCAAGCGGAAGCAAACCATGCTTTTTTTTTATTAGATTTCTAGTGAATGTTTCCGGATATTCGATCCGATCATATTTTAAGCAAATAAACTGCAGACAGGCCTTGAGAAAGGTTTTTTATACCCAGCACTTCTGGTAAAGAAAAGTTTGCTGGAAATTTCATTGTGAGAACCATATATATATATATATATATATATATATATATATATATATATTTATATATATATATATATATATATATATATATGTATATATATACAGATCAGTGGTAGAGCAAACGGTCGGTTGTCGGAAGATCATGGGTTCGATTCCCTTTGAGCCGACGTTTCTGTGTAATTATGTTCCATTTCTCTGTACAATGAACCAGCGGGGCTATTCTTACATCTTTCTCGTTTCTCTCTCTCTCGGTCTCTCTCTCTCTCTCTCTCTCTTTCTCTCTCTCTCTGAGTCTGTCTGTCTTTGTATCTGGCTCTCTCTCTCTCTCTCTCTCTCTCTCTCTCTCTCTCTCTCTCTATATATATATATATATATATATATATATATATATATATATATATATATATATATGTGTGTGTGTGTGTGTGCGAAAGAAAAACTAGCACGATACAAAAACCTGTTAATACCTGAATCTGTTAGGAATATTGCCCTTTTGTTTGCCAGCCAGAATTGAAAGTGGTCGCTCCGCATGAGGGCAGGAACATTAAGACCTTTCGGCATGGTTAGGTTTAACAAAAACATATCATCAGCAGCAGGTAGGCTATTGTAAGCCTTATACAGGTTATTGGTGAGTTCAAGGTCGCTGTGACGGCCAGCAGACACCAGGAAATTCCCCCGGTACCTGTTACTATTGACCCACTTCCCTGCTTCTGGGAAAACCTGCCAAATACAAAGAATCTCTGTGGTTAAGATTTTTACTTTATATACATGTAACCTGTCTATCAAGACAATCCTTGAGCGAATGAACCAAGTTACCCTGCTTATACCTGACCTGTCTAATAAGATAACAGGCAAATCAAGACCAGTCTTGATTATTACACAAGTCTAATTACACAGGTTTCACGCTATGTATATACACACTTAAATGTGTATGTTTATATTTATTTGGTATTCCAATCCCACATATTCAGCAGACATTATCGTTCGACAGTGTTTAAGAATATAAAAATGTATTTTTTTCCCATTGCATCTATATTTTTATGCCCCCGCCACAAAATGGCCGGGGCATATAGTTTTACCGATGTCCGTCATTCCGTCATTCCGTCATTCCGAAATCAAACAGTTGTACACACTTTTTTTCGCAATGCCTATTGGCCGGATTTTTGGTGTATGGGCAGATAATGACCAGTTACAGATCGAGTTCGCGTTTCGTCCCGGTTGACCTACTTTTGACCGTTTTACGGCTCCTAAACTTAGAAAATTTCATGAAAAATAGAAATTTTCATGACAAATACACATGTACGGACTTTTTTTCGCAATGCCTGCAGATATTGGCCTGATTTTTGGTGTGTGGGCAGATAATGACCAGTTACAGATCGAGTTCGCGTTTCGTCCCGATTGACCTATTTTGACCATTTTATGGCTCTTTAACTTAGAAAATTTCATGAAAAATAGAAATTTTCATGACAAATACAAATGTACGGACTTTTTTTTTCGCAATGCCTGCAGATATTGGCCTGATTTTTGGTGTGTGGGCAGATAATGTCCAGTTACAGATCGAGTTCACGTTTCGTCCCGGTTGACTTACTTTTGACCGTTTTACGGCTCCTAAACTTAGAAAACTTCATGAAAAATAGAAATTTTCATGACAAATACACATGTACGGACTTTTTTTCGCAATGCCTGCAGATATTGGCCTGATTTTTGGTGTGTGGGCAGATAATGACTAGTTACAGATCGAGTTCGCGTTTCGCCCCGATTGACCTACTTTTGACCGTTTTACGGCTCCTAAACTTAGAAAAATTCATGAAAAATAGAAATGTTCATGACAAATACACATGGACAGCCGTTTTTAGCCCTCAGCTCATAGGCTGATGGGCTATTGTCATCACCCAAGCTGTCCGTGTGTCCGTCCGTCCATCTGTCTGTCCGGTGTCTGTCCTTCCGTCCGTTCCGCGTCTGTTAACTTTTACCTTGTGAGCGGGATATCTCTAAAAGGATTCACTGTTGGAATTTTATTTCATCAGTGAAGATGTATATCGATAAAATCTCGGTCAAGTTCGAAGATGGGTGACCTTGACCCATTTTTCTACATTTTAGAGCTGATTATAGAAAAACACTCAGAAGTTTATATCTCAGGAACCATTGTGTGGATTTTCACAAAACTTACTATGATCATTGGGACTGATGGTCTGTATGTGCTGCACAATTTTGGTGGCGCCACCTGCAATTTCTGATTTTTTAATGAAATTTTATTGGATTTTTTCAATTTTGGCCTTTTGTGCAGGATATCTCCAAAGGTATTCAACACAGGAACTTCATTTCTTCAGTGCGATTGCATTATATTTACAAAATCTTGGTCAAGTTCAAAGATGGGTGATCTTGACCTACTTTTCAAGGTCACAGTGCTTAGTATAGAAAAAAAAACTTAGGAGCTTATTTCTCAGGAAGCATTTGGTGGATGGTTATGAAACATGGTATATACCTCTCCAATTTAAATTTATAAATGTTTTTTGCTAATATTCTAGTTTCGCAATGCAATGCTAATAGATACTGGCCTAATGTTTGGTCTGTGGGCGCATAATGACCACTTACAGATCGAGTTCGCATTTCGTCCCACTTGACCTATTTTTGACCATATGACAGATCCTGAATGTAGAAAATTTCATGAAAGACAGAAATGTTCATGAAAAATGCATATATATGGACTTTTTTTCACAATGCCTGCAGATACTGGCCTGATTTTTGGTGTGTTGCTTGATAATGACCCTTTAGGCCAAAAAAAATTAAAGGTTTGGTTCTCAGGCACCGCCCGCATCAATTTTAAACCCCCGCATGAAAAATTTTTATTTTGATTTTCAATAGAAACTTATCAATTTTGAGCTGCAGCCGCTCGGACATTTCTTTCAAGAAGATAAAATCATAGAATTTCCTTTATTATGTAGTGCTTTTACTTATTTAGCCAAATAAATATGTTATTATCATGCTTTTCCCTTATAATTTGACATTTTTATCGAAACATACCAAAAAAATAAAATTAAACAAGTGACCCATGGGTCATGACGCTCAGCTGCCATGCATGACCTGTGACATCATGGACTGAGATTCACAACTTCCAGTCATATTTTGAAGAACCAATTTGCCAATTTGTTGAAAATTTTCTATGACAACAGAAATATAAGTCACCTATATCTGGTTAAAACACAGTGAATTGATGGTCTGAGGAAAATGCATGATTGTTAAGCTATCAGGAACTATTCCAACAGCTTGCTTGAAACCTGTCAGTCTCATAAGGAACTTCACAAAGGGCAAATATAAGATCAAAATATATAGCAAAAATCAAGGAAATACATGCCAGAACTAGAATACGGGTAGTCGACAAGCGACTACGTGTATCCGCCTAAATCAGAGTGGAACTGGTGAAGTGAGGCATGGATTGAGTGGCAAGGGGAAATAGAGTGAAGTGTTGCATATTAGCATGGATGTCTGCAGCTCCATTGTGTATGTAGGTTGCGCCACCTACCACAAAATCCAGAAAGCTGTCCAAGTTGTATACATATGCAAAATTTAAGGCAGATAAGTCAAACCACTACATGTATATGAGTGTTTTTTGCCCTTGGCAGACAAACAGATGGACGCTGTGCAAAAATGGCTGCAGGTAGTGCCACCAGTTTTGCGTATGATAAAGAGCTATGTGAGAACTATACACATGCAAAACTTTGGCCCAATCCGTCAAACGGTTCCCAAGATATGAGCTTGGATATCTGCTGCATAAATGTAGAATGTAGGTGGCGCCACCTGTCATAAAATCAAGAGAGCTGTCGGGGATGTATAAACCTGCAAAATTTTAGGCAGATATGTCAAACCACTGCAGAGATATGAGTGATTTCATCCCATGGCAGACAAATAGACGGGAGCTGTGCAAAAATGGCTGCAGGTGGCGCCACCAGTTTTGCGTATGATACAGAGCTATGTGAGATCTATACACATGCAAAATTTTGACACAATCGGTCAAACGGTTCCCGAGATATGAGCTTGGATGTCTGCAGCGTAAACGTTAATGTAGGTGGCGCCACCTGTCATAAAATCAGAAAAGCTGTCTAGGATGTATACACATGCCGAATTTTAGGTGAATTAGTCAAACCACTGCAGAGATATGAGTGATTTTAACCCCAGGCAGATGAACAAATGGACACTGTGCAAACATGGTTGCAGGTGGCGCCACCTTTTGTTGTATATGTTATAAAGCTATCCCAGGGCTATATTTGTATACGCATGCTGAATTTCAGGTGAATTAGTCAAACCACTGCGGAGATATGAGTAATTTTAACCCAAGGCATACAAACAGATGGACACTGTGCAAACATGGTTGCAGGTGGCGCCACCATTTTTTGTATGTTAAACAGCTCTCCAAGGGCTACATTTGTGCAAAAAAATTTCCTGATCGGTCAAACGGTTCCCGAGATATGTTGGTTTATGTGTGGAAACAGACACACAAACTGACGCAGAGTGCAGAAGAAAGGTCAGAGGTCAAAACAAAATTGGGGTGCAGCAGTTCACATGTGAACTGAACATAATCCCGGGTTTCGTAAAATTCTGCCCAGCGGTTATGGAGGAGTTCTCCGGACACCTACGCGGCGGCAGCGGCGTGCAGCTGAAAACCTAGTATCCGCAAAACTCTGTTTTGGCGGATGCAATTATTGAGAAACAGGTGCTTCTGTATGAATTTTTATTCAAAACAAGCCAACTGTATTGCACTTTTATAAATGATGGTAATATTTATTCAGAATTATTTGACCCAATCCTTTACAAGATTACATAAATATACATCCAACTGCATTCACTTTAACTGTTCTTGAGATAATATGATCAAAAGGAATTAAAAGATGGTTGCCTGGTGGCCATATTGGACTTTTGACAAGTCTGAAATCAGACAACAAACATTCTCTAAATTGGACCAAACATTAAAGAAAATTACTGAAACTGCACTGAAGAAATAATTTCTAAGGTGGCTAACTGGCAGACATAATGGATTTCTGACAAGTATGACATTTGATATCCCACATTCTCCAATAAGAGACCAAACTTGGGGCAAATTATCCAGTAATGAATGCCCAAAATAATTCAAAAGGCATGTCCAGGCGCTCATATCAGATTTATAGATATGCAATTGTAAAAAGTGTAAGTCCAATATTTTTTATTATCACTCTGCTTTTCAATTCGGTCAGCAGGGTAGGTAAACTGCCAAACCTGAAAGAAAAGAAATGCAGAAAGCATGAC
Source organism: Sipunculus nudus (assembly GCA_026874595.1). Taxonomy (NCBI): domain Eukaryota; kingdom Metazoa; phylum Annelida; class Sipuncula; order Golfingiida; family Sipunculidae; genus Sipunculus; species Sipunculus nudus. The sequence continues at coordinate 21,811,590 of CM049313.1, read as the reverse complement.
TAAGGGTCTTGAAATAAAATAAAAAGCCATCCTAAATCAAGATACACATCCACATATTATGAGAACAAACACTTGCTTTTATATGTGGTGATATATATTAAAATATTCAGATATCTAGGAAACTATGTTTATTGCTAGGATTCCATAAAATAAACTGCAAAATGTTCCCATCATCTTATAAATCAGTAGCTAAACCTTAATACTATACTCTCATAGTCTTAATGCCCGGCTGAAGCATTCAGACAACAGTGTTTTTGTTATGAAGTAACGAGGTACTTATCACTGATCCTTATCACTTAATAGGCTGAAACAAAAGGGAGTCATATGTCACCAGTGTCACTCACAATTACAGCCACACAGGGAGATTACCAGCTGGGGTGGGATGGTTATATATACAAGAAAAATAGAGATGGTCTATAAAATAAGTAATTGTGAACATCACTGACCTATAAAATAAGTAATTGTGAACATCACTGACCTATGACCTTGGCCTTTTGCCCACATATCAACTGGATTTTTTCTAAATGATGGGTAACTACTAACTACTTAAATCTGGTGTAATTACTTGGCAACCAATGGGTGAATAACTTTGACCTGCAACCTTTAACCTGCTGACCAGCTGACCCCAAAATCAATAAGTTATTTATTCAAGCAAAAAGACCCATAAATATGAAGTTTGAGTCAAACTGAGTGATGCATAGATGTGGCATATGTGAAAGACTGAAGGTTTGGGTTGAACAATTACACTTGAAATATGCTAACAAGCATTTAGAACAATTAAATATTGTGACCTTGACCTTTGACTTTTTGACCTCAACATCAATAGGCTTCTTCCCTTATTGGTAGGTAAGCCATATATGACAGATGGAAGGTACAGATTGAAAAGTTTGCCTGAAAATTACTCCATGCAAGAAGTGGGTGCTGTGAACTTGACCTTTGACCTCAAAATCAACAGGTCTTTTCCCCTGTTGGCAGAGAAGCCATATCAGTGCTGAAAAGTTTGGAATGAAAAGTCTAGCTTGAAATGTGTCCACAACCTTTTCAAAGAAGTGGATCCTGTGACCCTGACCTTTGACCTTGTGACCTCAAAATCTATAGGATTCTTCTCCAACTTAGTAGGTGAGCTATATGTGAAAGATCAAAGAATTGGGATGAAAGGGTTTGCTTAAAATGCATCCACAGGCTTTTCAAAGAAGAGGCTCCTGTGACCTTGACCTTGGACCTTTTGACCTAAAAAAAATTATGTTTCTTCCCCTGTTGGTAGGTGAGCTGTATGTGAAAGATGGAAGGTTTGGGATGAAAATTTTGTCTCAAAGAATTATTTCTGGGGGATGCAAACACACCCCATAACTTCGAGAATATAGGTCACAGTGACCTAATTTCAGGTTTGCAAGGAGATCTTTTTATAACGTCTAAGACTGCATAGGGTTCATGGCCCTAGCCCCTACGGTTACGATTTGTGCCCTGCTAACGGACGGACGGCCGGCCGGACGGACAGACGGAAGGACGACGGACAAAGACCCATCGCTATAGCCCAGCATGACTGAAAGTCAGCTGAGCTAAAAACCGCCCGCCCACATTGATTTTCTGAAAAAAAGTGCCTGAGAACCATACTTTTTTTTTATTTTGGCCTTACAGATCGAGTTTGCATTTTGCCCTTGTTGACCTACTTTTGACCATACAACACCTCCTGAACTTAAAAAAATTTGCAAAATTTAACAAATGTTTCTAATTTGCCCCAGGCGGGGGCATTCGTGTCGTTCCGACACATCTAGTTTTTCAATATAGCTGTAGCGTCCGCTGAAGGTTGACAGTGAAGTTTTAATATAAGCATTTTAGTAGTAAATGTAAATACACTCAAGCCACGGCAGGGCTAATAACCATTATTTGTTACATGGTGTTGGTGCAAGTCAACAGTAGCGCATGTACCGTGTTAATAACAGCTTGTAGATCATACATTCATCCTTTTACTTGTAAGGTATTGTCCATATACGGTTATAAACATTTACGCAGAGCAAGCCAGAAAATATACTCAAAAAAAGGGGGATGAGTAGCTTATTTTAAATAAAAAAAAGTCTAAGGTCAAATGATTTCTTTCGACTGAATATTTTCAGGCAATGGGTCTGCGTAAATAACGCCACTCCATCATACCTAATTTTTAACGGAAGCCCTGATTGGTCCATATACGCGTACATGTAAAAACACCTTTTGTATCATGGTGTATATACGGGACTATGAAAACACAGCTTGAGGGGCAAAAAGTAACTTACATGTGTAGTCCCAATTGGAAGTCCTTGTGATCCCGGAGTGTCGTTGTACTGTAACATCGTTTCCAAGACAACAGCTCCTTCAAAAAGACCATTGGACTTCTTTAGGATTTCTGTTTCCAGGTATTCATTTACAAACCCATGGCTTCCGGTTAAGTGCTTGAAGGAAATGAAACAATGTTACTTCAGCTATTTTCAATCAGATAGATTACTATACATCTTATGCACCGTGTTTTTTCTTATTTTACCTTTGACATTGAATCTCAAAACTTTGCCGAAGACATTTGATTTAAGGGCCTTGCTTGCGGGAAATATATATATATATATACATATATATATATATATATATATATATATATATATATATATATATATATATATATATACAGAAGTACCAAAATGAAGCCCCCCCCCTCCCCCCCCCCCCCCACACACACAATACACGGCTTGAGATCAGACCACCCACACTAAACATCCAGACACCCCGCCCCCCTTACACCTATTATGACAACAGGATGAAATCCCTCTCCCAGAATACCCAAAATTATTTACTCCTACCACATATAAGAAATATATTTTTATCATACAAAAAAAGTTGCATAATTTCCGTACTTTATTACCAATAATCTACATGACAACATGACAAAAAGGTACCAATTTTAACACAATTCACCAAACAAAGCAATATCCTAAATCTTCTCAAAATGAGATGCATACTTGAAAGAAGATTGACGAAACTGTGACGAAACTATACACTGATTGACAGCATTATCTTATAATGTTATCTAAAATGTAAGGGGAGCTAAAGGTACTTTGTCCTCCATCCTTTTAAAACGGGCATCTCCCTTACATCTGAGGCAGCGGAAATCATGCGCTTCTAAAGAAGCTACTGTTTTTCCCGCTGCCTGCTTTGACCGTTTATGATGCACTTTAACACCAGGTGTCCTGTCTGCTGAAAAAAAACTGCTGATGTGACTAGCAGGCAACCAAATGTCAGTCATCGAACACTCGACAGGCATCAGGCTCCGCCCAGAAACCACGTGCGGGCCATTCTCACTGAGCCTGTGGCCTGTTCAAACGGTTGCCGGGTCGATGAGCTGTCACTCAAAACGAAATGAACAACATAAGCTCCGTGAATTCTTCGCTTGGCTGTTAAACCGTTTTGTCATCCAGCACAGGGTCTCATCTGATTGATCCAAAATACAGTGCTCCCCTCTGGTGTAGAGATTCAGGATACGAGGTCAGAACAAGCAGCGCAACGATAGTAGGCCTATAGGTAAAGCACTGTGTAAAGAGCGTACATCTCCCACTGTCGCCCCTAAAATAAGGTCCACGAACAGTTCCATTTAAGTTGGAGTTTTTCTAGAACTAATTTAACTAATCTAAATTTAGCTTTTGTAATATATATATATATATATATATATATATATATATATATATATATATATATATATATATATATATATATATATATATATAATGATTATGATGTATGGCTAAGGTCATTCAAATAAAATGACTAATCTGTTAACGCCGCTCCATCAGTCATAAAACAGGTATGGAACCAAGGTTTATCAATTTAATTTTTCATTTCATTTATTTCCAATATAAGTAATTTCTGAACAAGGGGGGGGGGGGGTTCATTACAATAGACCTTTTCCACGAGCATGCGCACTGCGTGCGTTTGCGCTGTCGTCTATATTGGGTTCGGGTCAACTGACCCCCATGCAGGCAACATTTGACCAGAAGTGTATATATGCAGTGGTGACGAGGATATCTTGTTCATTTTAGTCCTTAGTGTTCAGGTGACCAATAAATAGTAAGCAGAATGCAAGTATACCCCAGTGACACAGCATTGTAACGTTACACTTTTGTTAATGATATTGGTTTACTGAAATTGTTAAGTAAACGTGAAAATATACCCACGCAGCATAAAACATTTTACAAACATTTTCGATAAGTTTCACAGATGTCTAAACGGACCAATAAAAAAATTAAAAACAAAATCTAAAATTTCATAGCTTAGAATTTTTAAAATGTGACAAATTCGTTAAAACTTTAATTTATTGTTGAAAAATATAAATCTATATATGGGAAGTGTATCTTTAGTATTCATTATATTTACAGCTCTGTCAAAATAATGTATTTATGAAAGAAATATTTTGATTATTTTCTTAGAATGTTATGCATTTTTTTTATAAGAAATTTTTAAAATGTAAAACTTAAATGCAATTGAAAAAAAATTACATATTTTCCGGCAAACTATGTACAGGGGATCATTTACTTGGAAAAGAGTTTGAAACATTTTATAACCATGTTTTTTTAACATTTTATGAACACTTTCTGTGCGAACTATTCTGTGCTAACTGGGTATATATGGGGCATTCATATTTCATGAATAAAAAGTTCGTGAACGTCTTCTCTACTTTTGAGCAGCCTAGTTAACTTCATTGTTTTTGAATACACTCACAATTGATTGTCAGATGTAAAAACAGCTTTTCTTCATGAACATGTTGTTTCGTTCAGGTTCTCACGGACGCTACCAATTCAGTAAGCAACCTGCGTCTGTCTTGATACATGTCAGTTTCACCAGTAGTCTGTGTATATGTGCACCTTTTTTTCACTTGTATTAGGCCTATAATATGCAAAGCCTATAAGACGAGCTTTTTCACATTAATTTTAAACAGCACCTGGTCGACCCCGCATCAAAAATTGGCTATAACATTAGTTCAATATAAGATAAAATAAGGCCCCCTCCTTGTTTTAATTTATATTGCAACATACTTTTGTTGTTTTTTGGTGGGCTAAGGTCAATCAATTAATTGGGTAATACTCGGATTGAGTCAATTGAATTCAACAGGGCCCAAAGCACAACTGCTTCCGACTTTGAAACTCGCACACGTGTACAACCCCGAACCATAGATGTTAAATATCGCCGACAGGTGTCGCGAGTGCAATGGAAAAGGTCTATTATACCCACTCCCGCTTGCTTATAAAAGACCTGGGGGGGGGGGGGGGGGGGTACATATCCTCATCCCCCTTTATCGAACCCCCTGCTATTTGGGTGTCTGCGATTTATTGTGCCCCCCATAAGGCCAAAAAAGGTTGGGTTCTCAGGCACTATTTTCAGAAATCATACCTTTTTTGTATGATTCGATAAAAATGTCAAATGATCAGGGAAAAGCATGGTAATAACAAATTATTTTGCTTAACAGGTAAAAACTCTACATAATAAAGGAAATATTATAAAGTATGTAATATTTTATCTTATTGAAAGAAATGGCCGAGCGGTTGAAGCTTAATGCCGAGGGGGCGGGGGGGGGGGGGGGGGGTCGGTTGGTTAAAATTGACGCGCGCGGTGCCTGAGAACCCTATGTTTCTTTTTTTTTTTTTTTTCCTTAAGAGGTCAGGTTTAACAGCATAAGGGCACGTAAAACGACAGGAAAGGAGAGACAGTCTGGTAGCAGTTAGGACCGGAACATCCCTGCATGTAGTAACCGGAGAAACGCTTTGGAAGTGACCGCGCCCTCAATTGTACATTAAATTAAGATTATCCGCACGAAATTTCAGGTCAATTCTAATTTATCAACGAAGCAGCTGCCCTTGTACACCTCCTCGGTTTCAAAAGAACAAGAACAGGGATTCAGCATATCACAAAATGCCATTAACGAATACAGAGGAGATATAGATTTGGTGAAAGGTAATATTAAAAATTACAAAGAATGACGTCAGCAGAGGAAAACTGAATTTTGATCTTACGTGGAAGGTCTGCTTGGACATTTACTGTCTAATATCATAATTTCATATACTACCAGTATATCAAGTTATATACTGATAGTACATTTAGTATATTATCAAAATAATATATGTACTTAAGTGAGATACAGACAGACACTCCAGTTACACTTCATCACATTTAAAACCAGAACAGGACTAGCCATGTTTACTCACATATTCCTCGAAATCAAATGCCACAAATACTAATGTGCGGTGTCTCTGGCAGGCGGCACCACTGAGCACATACATGGCTTCAAGGAGGGCGGCCATCCCAGACCCGTTGTCATTAACGCCTGCAATAAATATAATTAATCATCGCCAAAGGAGTTGTGCGAACTCAGTAGTATACATAAGCGCCATGACAATTGTGTTATGCAGTTCCTCAATTCTATTAATAAGCATAATGGTCGTGACAAAATATTATGTTAGGCCACGCCAAAAGAAATATTTTTCTGCGGACTCGAAAAACAAACTCTGCAGAAACAAAAATAATATGATGTGATGGTCGATTTTTAACTGGTCGAGACATAAAACGTTGAAGTTTGCCTGCTTGCCTAGAAAATATAATATGCTAAAGTTCTTGAAAATACTGTAAATGATATAAGCACATTACAAAGGATATGTTTTTCACATCTTGGATGTGATTGTTCTACCTGGAGTTCCCGGCACAGTGTCATAATGGGCGCCAAGCAGCAAGACCGTGTCACGTGACGTACCATACTTCCGTCCAGGAAGAGTGTAGATGAAATTCACACCCTAACATGTAACGATTATAACAGAAACAAGATTATCAGGGAGAGATGATTTTAATTAAACAGAGAAAAATTGTTTAAAATGAAGTATAGTATTTTCCCTGAATGTCGACTGCTAAACTCTATGCGCATACAGAATACCCTCTCCTTCATTCGCCAAAGCATACTTGGCAAGGGTGGTACGGGGCAACACACATAATCAAATAAATAGAAATGAATTGTGATACCCGTGCACGTGGTCTTGTTTTTTTCTCCCGAAGAAATATAAAAATATATATATTATATTAATTTTATATCTTAATAAGTATATTTTTCCCAATCATATATATATATATATATATATATATATATATATATATATATATATATATATATATATATAGTAGAACGTTAGTATTACGGTCACCGTCGGGACTGGAAGAAAGTGGCCTTAATACAGGAGTGGCCGTTATACAGGACTTGACAAGGATAGGAGGGTTGAAATGTAACACGAAACCAAGTTCAAATCTTTTTTACGTTCAACAAAATAAACGTTTATACACGGTATAAGTATAACTACTGTTATCAATAAAAGAAAAAAAAAATATTTCTGCTAGGTGTCGGCTGCTTTTTCCGTCACTCTTCCTGATTAGATCTACCTTCACGTTCTTTCTTGGTGATTGGGACAGAGTATGCGTAACATTTTATACATGTAACAATATTTATTTTGCATTCATAATTATTCATGTATGAGTAAATTTGCAATGTTTGCCGCACTGTTTTCGTTTGATGTACGCGTTCACAAGGATATAAAAGAAAGTTTAAAGATGCACAGTTAACCTAACGTTTTTTTTTCTTATGACATAATCTTCGGGACCCGCTACTTGTCATTCGTTAATTAAATGACAAACACTATAATTAAGATCCGGCTCGCACGACTGATTCCCAAATATACACGCAGGTTGGAACATATGCCTTAGTATTGTGCTGAGGGGGGGTGTACGACCATGGCTACGTTTCAAACAACTCAGTCACGGTCGAGTGGTTACCTTTATCCAGGCACTCATTAACAGACAGGAATATGTGAGAGCGGACACTCGTGTAATGATATTAAGATCAGAAGTGGCCGCTCGATTTGTTGAGCCCATGTCAAGGAGTCACTGCCCCTGACCGTAATTGAGGCGTTTCCCGGCCTGCGGGACCGAGAGACCTGGCCGTAATACGGAATAGAGGAGTGACCGTAATAGTCAACAAAATGATTATGAAAAATAACGGTCGAAAATTCGGGACAGGAAAATCTGACCGTTATAGACGTATTCTGCCCTGTGATATCAAAACACAGTAAGTGGTCAAAAGACAGTAACTGAGATAAGCGTGGCTGCTGAATGTTGAACATATTTTCCATCATTCTGATAGTTTTTGTTCATTAACTCGAAGTAGTTCCTGAGATATTCACTAGAGGGAGACACAGTAACTATAAATTTGGGCAGTGGATTGAGTTAAAACACAGTATCTGTTTGTGGATACTGTGTTATGAAATCAAAATGAGAAGTTACTGTGTTCTGAATTCAAAATGAGTAGTTACTGTGTTATGAGTTAGCTTGAGCATAGAATTGATCTGAAAGCTGTGTTTTGTTTATTGGTTTTAGAAGATCAAGATACACATTTTTGTTTAATCGAGAACTTCAACATGTTGTGCAGGGGCAGAGCCTTTTTGGAACTCTCACTGAAGAGGCAAGGTGTGTTCATTAGCTTGTATAAGTAATGCTGTATCGGCAAAAAATAATTAATGGTTACAATGAGTGATAATAGGGGAAATAGCATTCGACTTCTAACAGTTAAATTTGGTGCCTCTATTCTGAAGGTCATAAATTCCCCAACTGTACTGATAATTGTGATATTTATTAGGACAAGGCATGGAAGTAATATAAGTAGGCCTATTACTAGTTGTAGTTCTTGCCCTAGCATTGTGGTGTTCATAGGAAAGCAGCAGCAGTAGGCCATGGTAAAATATCAGTCCAACCAGTAAGTATATTTTCCTGCAAATAAGCAGAACCCTCCTGATGTTCTGGCAAAATTTGAAACGGACCCTCAAATATTCTACATGAAATTCAATCAATTTAGCCAGTATCTCTGCAATTATAAAGTAAATTATTTTTGCCTGCTGTGTGATTGCGCTATATACACGACATTGATTTGGGTTTGTCTGTCTGTCCATCTGTCTGTCTCTCTGTCCGTCCGTCAGGGTTTTTCGTTTCCGTGCGATAACTTCCCTAAATATTATCCGATTTCATTCAAATTTTGGTCATCGATTGCTCTCATGTATACCTTGGTTAATTTGTTTGGAGTGTCTCTCTGAAAATTTATTCACAACAGCTCCAAAACAAAAATAATGAAATTTTGTTCCTATTTCACAACCAAAATTACGACATGTGGAGACATGTTAAGGGGACCATGAAAAAACATAGTGAACACTGACATGACTGCTGCAGAAGATATCACACTAAAGTACTTCGGAGTAGGACACACTTTTATGAGTGCTGATGCAGTTCATGCAGGTGTAGAAAAGGAAATGGCTCGCCAACCAGGGGGGAATGTGTATGATTTTAAGGATTTCACAGATGTCCTATCCAGATCAAATGGAGGCCGGGTGGTAACACTTTGCATGGAGCCGGAAGACATAAGGGACTGGAAAGGGGGTCAGTCACAAGCAAAGCTGAAGAAGATAGGCCGCCCGATGCTTCAAGAAATAAAAGTTGCACGTTTCAGTAGAGGGTCCATGATGCTATACTATAAAACTGATCATGACATTAGTCAATTTCAAGAATTTGATTTTCTAAAGAAATCCTTAGAGTGGTAAACCCTCCGTGTATGGCAAAGATTCCAAGAGGAATCGCTGTATCAAAAAAGACTAACATCCTACAAAAGCTTACATCCGTCATGCCGGAGAACAGGCGGGGATTTTGGCAAAACCTAACAGCTGCTGATAATATAACTGATCTGATCGATGATCAGAAACTCAACCGTTTCAATAGCACTTTGAAAATTTTCAGCAGTTGTTTTTAGCGAACCTGTGAGCTTATGCGATGGTGCGTCGTCCTCCGTCGTCTGTCGTGCGTCGTTTGTACTTTAACCATAGCTATCTCAAAACCGCAGGAGCTAGCATCACCAATTTTTTTGCAAATAATCAGTCATCTGAAAAACTCGGATTTTGATTATTTTTTTTCTAACTGCATTTACTCAGATTTTATAGGAAAAAAATAAAAAAAAGCTTCTCCTCCCGAAAGTATTCAGCCAAATTGTTCAATATTTCACAGAAATGATCCCTGGGACAATCTCTCTCAAGTTTGTTCGAATGGTTCCAGTTCGGAGATTTTTGCCGAGTTACAGGAGGTTGAACTTAGTCATCTGTTCAAATAAGCACACTAAAATTGAAATCTCAGAAACGGCTGGAGATATCATCACCAAATTTTATGCCAATGTTTGCCAAATAAGTCATCTGAAATTGAGTTATTTGTGGCGCCACCTACATTGATCTGTTTTTTACAAGCAAAAATGTAAATTTAGACTCTTCTAGTTATACACTGTTTTATGATGACACTGTTAAGCTGATACTGACCTGGCTCTGCCTGGTGTCTAGACAGTATGTCTAGACGTCTAGACACATCGTCTAGACGCAGAATGCCCAGATTAGAACTTGTAGAACTCAACTCAACTATTTGATAAAACGTTGTTTGCTTTTTTAGCTAATCTGTGTGCTTAGTGGATGGTGTGGCGTCGTCCGATGTCCGTCGTCCGTCGTCCATTGTGCATCATAGCTATCTCAAAAAGGGAAGGAGCTAGCACCATGAAATTTTTTTGCAAACATTTAGTCATCTAATCCTATTGGATTTTGCTTATTTCTTGGCTAACTGCATTTTCTTAGATTTTCTAGGGAAAAAGCTAAAAAACATTTTAAAATGTTCTTCTCCAAAACCATGCTGTCAAATTTTCAGTTCATCTGTCCCGATAATCCTCCCTGGCAAAAAGAACATATCCAAAATATCCTGACTGATACATCCTAGTTTTAAAATGTCCTGGTCCGAAATGTGCAGGTCCGAAACGTCCATTTTGCTGAAATCATAATGACGAAGGTAGATATGCAGGACATAAGAGGATCAGTATTAAATTTAAAAAATAGACCTCCATTCATACTCCCAAACTTTGCACAGGTTCGCATAAGGCCTGTAGGCCTTGTTATTTAATTTTATGAATTCAAATAAAATTTGTACTTACCCTGTTATATATTTTATATTTTTTGAGTGAGAGTTGGAAAGAATTTAAAAAGTGTGATACACTGTGATTGTGATTGTGAAAGTTTTCGCGTTAGCTACTGTCTTTTGTTCTTAAACGTCTCCGCCGACATTTAAACACATTTGAAATCAAAAGACAGTAAGTATAAAAACAGCAAAAATTAACGCTTGTATTAACACTTTTCTCAACTGTTTCAATATCATTAGTTAAAACCTTTCATCCTAGGTATAAATAAGCAATATAAAGCCTAAGCACTCTGTTTACAGATTAAGCTCAATCGAAATGGAAAAAACGCGTTTTTCTCAGTTTCATCTGAAAGCAGATACTGTGTTTTGAAATCACAGGGCAGTATTGACCGTTATTGAGGCGTGGCCGTTAGCAGGCGTTCTACTGTATATATATATATATATATATATATATATATATATATATATATATATATATATATATATATATATAAAGCAAACCTAATAAAATAAATAAGAATAAATTGTGATACCCGTGCACGTGGTCAAGCTTTTCTGCGAATCATTCATAAATGTTGCCATGTTATATCAACAGACTTGTAGATATGCTATATTTAAAAAAAATTTTGCATGTAATGCGACGCTGTGTGTAATCTCATGTTAAGTGACGGGTTTCTTAACAAGGACTCATGAAAGTGTAATTTCACATGATAAAAATGTTGAAATAGTTAAACCATTGTATATTTAATTAGGGATTACATTTACGTAGGATATAACAAGGAAAACACCTTATCGGCATTCCCTTACTGTTGCTGATAGGTGTTGGAAGGTTTGGTTGGAGACAATGGCATCTTTGCACTGCAATCCTTTGAAGAACTCGTAGATATAGTTTCTAGTTTTATCCTTTCCTTTTGGCTCGAAGTGACTTCGTGGATTTTGAAAAGCAGATCGAATATGATTTTCTAAACGTTTTTCAGAAACTTTGTCTGCACCGAACCCCTCAGCAATATGAAACAGGAGCACAAGCCCTACAATTAAATAAAAATGTTGATCAGTGGCTGGTCCAGAGATTCGAGTATTATGAAATATGTTATTATTGTTTTTATTATAATTACGTAAAAAAATACTTTGAAAATATGAATATTTTTGTTTTGTCTGTAAGATTAAAATTTGGAACCATCTTATTTGTGTCAAGTTAATAACAGGTACAAGAGGGAGGGTGAAAATTTATGAACATTTTTAAATATGCAATGAAAAGAGGACATTTTGAGGCACCTTACAAAACAAATATGTGGATTTTCCTTTTTTTTTGTACTACCATTCTCTTAAATGTCTTTTTCATAACGGTCGATCAAATCCCAAACTGATCTCTGGAGGCAAACGTGAACGCCGTGCCTCACTCGCACAGGCTAATGCTCTTCTTCTTGGGGGGGGGGGGGGGGGGGCATGACAGGCAGAGTGTTATAGTGGAAAGACTATACCTTCCTCATTATTGAAACCTTTGGATGCTATGTTAATCATAGAGCTGTTCATTGATAACATCATTTTATGGTTTAGAAAGTAATATATATGGATAGCTTTAATTGCTAGGGAGAAAAAATATATTTTAAAATAAAGAATTATATAAAATATTTTAGTTCAACGGGGGGGGGGGGGGGGGCTCTTGTCTGGATCCACCACTGACTGTTTTCACTAAGAACAGCAGCGTGTCTCCATCTTGTGTTTGCACAAGTCCGGGCAGGTTTTCCTTGGGCCGAGTTCATCCGTTGCATTAGCACGTGAGCTCCTGATGACCTTCCACTCACACGCTGTGAGAAATAATAAGATTTTTCAGATTTGGCAAGGTGCCATCACCCAATCAGTTTGCGCTGGATAAACTAAAATCTGATTGGCTCTGCGTTTAAACAAATCTGTACAACCGGCAGAAGAAGTCTGACTGGCTTAGCGTTTAAACAAAAATGGCTGCGCCCGTGGCAAGCTCGTGTAGCCCTGCAAGAGAAGAAATATGCAGAGAGTGGGTGATAACTGATCTTCGGCTACACCAGCAAGTCAGTAGAGAGACTGTGTTGAAAAGATGATGATTGAATCGTGTGTATTTCAACTGGGGATGGGAAAAGTCTCTACTACCAAGCGCTTTCCACCGCAGTGCAAAGTGAACCAGTCCTATTGTGCTGGTGATACCTGCAATGTGATTGGTTAAATATTACGCAGGAGGAATTCCACAGAGACAGCGCCGTCTAGTGGCAGATCCTCAGTAGCGATTTATTGCAGCGGGTAGTGTGGCACATAGTTGAGCGCTGCCTATACTGACATATATATATATATATATATATATATATATATATACGTATTTAGTGAAAGATTACGCAGATAATTTCCTCAAATAACGTCAAATCCATTATTATTTATCAGGAGAGATGGTACAATGCCTGCCCCATTGAGACACAATAAATTTTCGACGCTACCGTCATTTCAATACAAACAGGACATTTCCGATATGCAGCCACAGAAAGAAGTGGACAACGTTCGGTGCCATCATCAGTTATTATAAACACATTCATTTCTTTACTCTCTGACTTCTTCCTGTGCAATATTTGAGTAAATGAAGGGAATACAATCTTAAATGTTGATAACGTCGTTAATGCACTCAAAGGGAAACCCGATACTTTTGACAGTACCTGGCGCCCCCCCCCCCCCCCCCCAACGGTAATGATATGACCTCAAATTACTGTGAACTGGCGCAATTAAGTGATGTATTCATTTGTTTTAGGAAGTATCCGTCAAAACCCCATATTCAAACTACACATAGACATGTGATCCTAGTTGTTATAAATACTTGTGAAAAAGAATCCAACTGATTTTGATTTTATTTCCAATGGAAATTGCATAGACATTCACTGATCAAATATATAAACTAAGATTACATGTCTTTAACGTCATTATCAGGGACACATATAAAGAATCGACCGTTAAGTTTGGGAAAATTGAGTAATACACTACAACAGATTTAGAAAAAGAAACCAACTAATATTTACAGTGACTGATTGTCGAATGTCAGATTGAGTCATATAGACAGTAAGCCTAATTCAGTGGATACTCTCTCTCTCTCTCTCTCTCTCTCTCTCTCTCTCTCCCCACACACGTATATATATATATATATATATATATATATATATATATATATATATATATCCCTGTTCATTTTGTTACTAAGTAAAGTGATTTCACTTTAACACATACAATAACGTACCTGCTTGTAAACAGACGTTCCGGCTGAGACCTTGACGATACATATCAGTTGTCACTTGCTATACACAAGGACTATATATAGACTCTCTGAGAAATATATTATTAATATTACAGATCCATCAGTAAAAGGAAGTTAACTGCTCACAAAACAAAAACCCAAAGATAGCAAGTCACTTTCGAGTGTATGTGTATTATATACACACTACTGGAGGTCTACGTCTAGACTATAAAAAAGGTGTCGCATGTAAAACAATCACAGGCTTGCCCACCGCGCAGTCGTGACCCACTTCTCAACGCATGCATGTGTTGACGTACAGGGCCAGTAGCACTGCTCAGATCACGACGGGATCCATGTGTTCGTATATGCGTGAACTAGCTCACTATATACTGTGACACTGGATCTGGGTTTTCCCTAAACAAATGACCCAGGGGTCATGACGCTCAGCTCTCTTGAAAGACATTCACAAAAGGAATTTTTTTCTTCTAAATGCCAAATTGTGCAGGTGGTATCCAAAATTCAACTTAAGCATTGCTCAAAGGATATGTAACAGAGACCTAGGTTCAGGTTTTAAGGGAGATTTTTATGGACTTTCTTTGCTGTCAAGTTAGAAGATTTTGTCTGCACCGAACCCCTCAGCAATATGAAACAGGAGCACAAGCCCTACAAGTAAATAAAAATGTTGATCAGTGGCGGGTCCAGAGATTCGAGGACGGGGGGAGGGGGGGGGGGGGGGGGGCGCTAATACTGGGTTTACGGTTGATGTATGCTATTAAGATGAAATATGTTATTATTATTTTTATTATTATTACGTAAAAAAATACTTTGAAAATATGAATATTTTTGTTTTGTCTTTAAGTATAAAATTTGGAACTATCTTATTTGTGTCAAGTTAATAACAGGTACAAGGGGGAGGGTGAAAATTTATGAACATTTTTAAATATGCAATGAAAAACGGACATTTTGAGGCACCTTACACAACAAATATGTGGATTTTCCTTTTTTTGTACTACTATTCTCTTAAATGTCTTTTTCATAACGGTCGATCAAATCCCAAACTGATCTCTGGAGGCAAACGTGAACGCCGTGCCTCACTCGCACAGGCTAATGCTCTTCTTCTTGTGGGGGGGGGGGGGGGGCATGACAGGCAGAGTGTTATAGTGGAAAGACTATACCTTCCTCATTATTGAAACCTTTGGATGCTATGTTAATCATAGAGCCTCAGATCACGACGGGATCCATGTGTTCGTATATGCGTGAACTAGCTCACTATATAATGTGACACTGGATCTGGGTTTTCCCTACACAAATGACCCAGGGGTCATGACGCTCAGCTCTCTTGAAAGACATTCACAAAAGGAATTTTTTTCTTCTAAATGTCAAATTGTGCAGGTGGTATCCAAAATTCAACTTAAGCATTGCTCAAAGGAGATGTAACAGAGACCTAGGTTCAGGTTTTAAGGGAGATTTTTATGGACTTTCTTTGCTGTCAAGTTAGAAGATTTTAGGTGCAATGGTTACGATTTGTGCCCTGTTAACGGACAACCGCATTTTTTAAGGTATCGAAATAAAAATTAAGAAAATTAAAAATTTGAAAAAAAAACCGGATGGTGCCACCAGTGTGCAGGAACTGATGAAAACACTCTATGATGAATATGTATGGTGATGAAAACAATAGTTGTTCAGAAACAGGAGGATTTGTATCAAACTTTTAATTATACTGAGGGGTATTTACAAGCCCTATAGCTCAAAAGATATGCGTAAGAGAGACCTAATTTCAGGTTTCTAAAAAGAATGCTCATGGACCTCCCTGAGGTCAAATTAGAAGATTCTAAGCTGAATGGTTACAATTTGTACACGGTAAACAGACCATGTAATCTTTTGAGATCTCAAATATAGAAAAAAAGCTTAAAAAATAAAAAAAAAAAACAGGTGGCACTACCAGTCTGCAGGTACTGATGAAACACTCCATGATGAATATGCATGCATAAATGATGGACCAGATCAATGCCTAGACCTATGTTCAGGTTTCCAAAGAGATTTTCATGGGCCTCCTTTCATGTCAAGTTAGAAGATTCCATGCCCTGCGGTTACGTTTTGTGCCTTGACAGACGGACAGACAGACAGACGAACAGACGGGACAAGGTAAAAAGACAGATCACTATAGCGCAGATGATTTTCAGTCAGCTGAGTTAAAAAAAAGTGCGAAAGTGATGTCATTTTACCGGGAACCCGCTTCTGTGTCGATTTTCAAGCGTATACACACAGACGCATATACGCTGACGGACACGAGGAAACGCCACAATTATAAACCATTTGAACATTGTTATATATACGTATATTCGCCCACATGGAAACAGAGCTTTATAGGCAAGATCGAGTTATGGTATGTTATGTATCGCCGTTATATCTCAACATATACCAAATGGATTGTCCTGAAACTTGCTACGAATGTTAACCATCAAATTATTACGACACGGAGTTCGACACTCGCGAGTTTAACGAGAGTTCAAAAAGAACAGGGTTCATTTTTGAACACCCGTTTGCATTGATAGCCTTTGACCTTAGTGCAGCTTTCAACACAGTTGATCATAAAGTGTTACTTGATGTACTTAGTAATTGGTTTGGTGTTTGTGATGCTGCACTTAACTGGTTCAGGACTAATCTCACCCACGGAAGTGTAAAGCATGCAGACATTAAATATTCCATGGAATACTTCCTCACGTTTTCCGTCCCAAAAGGTTCCTGTGCCGGTTCTCTCCTTTGTCTAACATGCACCACTACACTAAAGGAAATCATTCCCATCATCTGTTGATTTATATCTTTTTGTAGATGACCATGTGTTCAAAAAGGCGTACGTTGCCGGAAACTATCAAGCAGAGCTGAAAACACGCCAGAATTTAGAGTGTACGCTTCGGTTTGTGAAAAGTTTTGATGATGGCAAATAGATTAAAAATGAACAACTCAAAGACAGAATTTGTTATTTTTGGATCCAGGGAGATCCTTGGTAAATCGAAATGGGACAACATTAACATTAACAGTGATATTGTTTTAGGGTCTGAGTCGAGTCTGTAAAACACCACGAAGTAGGCCTATAACTAGACAATGAGTTAAACTTCAAGAAACACATCTCATCTAATTGCCAGACTGTGATGTTTAACTCTTAAGAATTAAACATATCATGTCATATTTGACTTTAGATGCATGTAAAATATTGATGTCGGCATTATTATTATCGTATTTGAATTTTGCAAATGCAATTCTTAGTGCATTACCATAGTGCACCATTCACAAATTACAAGTAGTGCAAAATATTGCGGCTAGAATCACTTTGTATTAAAAGTAAATACTGTACTGCTAAATAATATCTCAAGGACCTGCATGTATTGGTTACCCATTATATATAGGTTCCAAAACAAAGTGCTTGTACTGGTGTTTAAATGTGTCAAGGTTATCTGGTAGATTGTGTGCATGCATATAAATGATCTAGATCTTGTTCAAGATCAAGTGTTAGTATTGCAAATGATCTTACTTATCCCGTTTTGTGCCAAAAAAGACCCATGCTGACAGAACTTTCAGCGTCACTGGTCCAAGGCTATGGAATTCCCTACCGCTGGACATAAAAAGTTGTGATGCTCTTAACAACTTTAAGAAATGTCTTAAGACACATTTATTAAGTCTTATACGATGTAAGAGTATTTTCAAATATAGTTTTGTACTGTCATACCTGTTTTAACTACCTGTTTTAACCTGATGTCTTTAGTGATACAGAAACTTTTTGTCCTGACTAACTTATTGTGTTTCTTCTCAGATTCTTGTTTTTGAAGTGCAAAGAAAGACTAATATATGTTGAGATTGAGCGCTATATAAAATAAATATTTTTATATTATATATATATATATATATATATATATATATATATATATATCATAGGGTTTGGAGCCCCCCACCCATTTTTGGCCCAAGGGTGAAGGTCAGTGTGACCTTTCTTTGAGAAATGACGTGAAATCTATCAATTTGCATAAAAAGCCATTGTGTTTGTTATAATTCTACCTTCCCATGTCAACATATATGGGTTTTAGTAATTATTAACATAGGTCAGTATTGTTCAATTTAAAGAGGTAAATGAATTAAATATAATGCAATTCATTTTAGTGAGAACTGTTGGAAATATATTTGCTTGCTTAATTTTTAAACTGATTATTTTTTAAGAGAGGTCTGCTTTGGAATATATGAATTTGTAGTATTGCTCAATGTGTACTTATCAATGACTGAAATCCGGTCAGTTTTCTGTAAACTAATTGTTCTTGCAATATACTTTTTTTGCTTGCCGGAAATCTTCGATTCCGTATGTTCCGTATGTTTGTTTGTTTGTTTGTAAATATGTTTGTTCGTCTGCCTGTCTCCATTCTTCAGGGCAAAGATTTGCAGCGATCTTTCCAAACTTACACAGGTGCTAAAAATCCAAAAAATCCCGGGGCCTGTTGATTGTTTTCGATTTCGGTCAAAGGTCAAGGTAATAAAAAACGTGTTAATTTTATTTTTCGTCATAACTTTGTCAATGTTTGTCCTGTTGTCACAAACTTAGGCTCAATTTCTTCCTCTGATTATTCTCCATTAACTTGTCTAGTCGATTGGTCTCAAACTTGTGTCGCTCTGTCAGTATGTCTATCTGTTTGTCAGTTGTCCTCAATTTCGCCTGTTGCT
Source organism: Sipunculus nudus (assembly GCA_026874595.1). Lineage (NCBI taxonomy): Eukaryota > Metazoa > Annelida > Sipuncula > Golfingiida > Sipunculidae > Sipunculus > Sipunculus nudus. The sequence goes on along the minus strand of CM049313.1, from coordinate 21,792,602 downwards.
GATTCCTGCATTTTACTATTACCAATCTTCAGGCCACAATTTTTGCAAAAAAATAGACACACTATAGCTCAGGTTTTTTTCTCTTTATCTTGTCAATAAGCTTATCTAGTCCTCTATCTTTTCAGATATGTCATTTTTTTCAGTATGTCTGTCTGTTTGTCAGTAGTCCTCAAATTCGGTTGCTTGTTTGTTCTCGCGTCTTACAAATAGCATACTTCAGGTCACAGTTTTGCAGGAATCATTTTGCAACTGGTACATCTAATGTATAATATTTCGAAACTGATTTTTTATTTTCTGAAGGTAGCCGCTAGGGGGCGCTGCACGCAAAACACTGAAACATATCTTGGTTTGGCTATATGTCAAAAACTATAAACCTTACCAATATAAACTATAGCTCATTTTGTTCCTCTTTAACTTGTCCATAAGTTTATTTAGTCATCTATTTTCTCAGATATGCCACTTTTTAGTATGTTTGTCTGTTTGTCAGTTGTTCTCAATTTCGCCTTCTCGTGTGTTCTTGTGTTTAGCATTCTACAGGCCAACGTTTTGCAGGAATTACTTTGTAACTTACATATATCGTATATCGAGACGATTGTTTAAATCCGCATGTATATTTTATTAGGTCAAACTTCAAGGTCAAAGTCATCAAAACATGTCAAATATTGTTTCGATCATGACTTTTTCAGTATTGATCCTATCTTCACAAACTATGGCACATTTTCTTCTTCTTTGTCATTGCTCATTCGAATGTTTCCACATGATTTTCTGTAAGCGCTCGACCTCTGGTCGTCTATTTTAATAATATTTTTTTTTCAATTATTTCCAAACCGGGAAAGGGGGGCGGGGGGGATATCCCCTCCCACACCAACCCCCTTTAATGCGCTTATGCGTCGTCAAGCTCTCTATACTTGCAGAATGTGCCCCTTCCCCCTTTAAAAAGGCCTATGATAAATATATATCATTCACCTGATGATCAGGTCGCACCCCGTGAAACAGACTGTTGTGAATTAAGTGTTGTTTTTCTCCAGAGTTATATATATATATATATATATATATATATATATATATATATATTATAACATGTGTACAGTTAATTAATTTCATGATGCACAGCAGTACTGCTTCGTGGGTTCAGCTTGCCAGCCGGCACACTCCTCAGGTACTTAAGCTAACTGTACACATAGTATAATATGTAATGCACCTCGTACGGTAGAGCACTTTCACTGTGATGTATTGAACCTTAATGTATTATATATATATATATATATATATATATATATATATATATATATATATATATATATATATAAAGTGTGTGTGTGCGGTTTGTCGGGTTGGCCAGGTGGCCCCGCTGAGGAGAAACGCTGCTTTCAAGAGGTCGGCCATTCCAGATCCATTATCATCGAAACCCTATAGTATTCAAAACAAAGTAAGACTTGACTACACAATAAATAATAAATTTTGATAACAGGCATATAGAAAATAGCTTCTGTATGGGTAGGCCTGGGGCACAGCAGTATCGCGAATTCGATACTCAGTAGAGGAGTAGCGAGAGTTTTCATTTGTGTGTGTGTGTATTAGCATTAATGGAACCCGAAGCTTACATAAATCCTAGAAATATATATATATATATATATATATATATATTATCTTGTTTAAATACTTTATCATCCTATTTAAACACTGATTCAACTAAAGGATAAACATGAACCATGGCCATATTTCGCTCATATTAGATTGGTCACCATTTTAAACAGATAGTCATTATGTAATCCGGTGGTTTTTCATACATGTATGTTCACTTACACATTCGTGTCACGAGAAGTCAATATTTGAATTGTATAAGTTAATTTGCATGATATTTGAATTATAAAATTATTGGCCGTTTTACCCACCTGCGATTTTATTACAATATGGGCCGTTTTAACCCACTTGCGATTTTATTACAATATGGGCAGGGTATGGTTATTACAATATCGGCCGTTTTTTATTACATTATGGGCCATTATTACAGTATTGGTCGTTTCCATTACATTATGGGCCGTTATTACAATATTGGCCGGTTATTACATTATGGGTCGTAACAACAGCTCCAATACAGTTGAAAATATCCCACTGGAAAATTCAATGCAAGGGAACACCCAAACGAAATCTTTATGAACAGTCACCAAACCAGCAAAAAAGTACAAGTGTAAGAGTTTCACTGAAATCGAGCAGGTTTAACTTCAGCGCTCAATATGATCATAGAGGTGCTGTCGAAGACCATTTTGAGAAGAAATTGATGGAGAATACAATTAATGAAATGTAAAAAACAGACAAAAAAAGGGTGTAAATATAGAAGATCAAATGACTACGGTGGGTCGTATAGGACACACAATTTTTTATTTTTATCTCCTTCCAACACGAAAGTATCGCTTGGCCAAACGATAATTAATTCGTTCCTTCACGATAGTATCTCGTTCCCTAACGTCAATAATCGCGTGCGCACACGTTAGTATGCCCTGCTAGCTGAAGCCCCCATTTGGACCAGAATGTCTATGGTCTGTTGTCTGTTGTATATCAGAGCGTTAATGCAACTTAAATTGTTTGTGATTTATTTATTTGAGCGAGAAGTAAAGCAAAATTATATGTATGTGTGTATTTTATTAGTTCGAAAGGGCAGATCAGGTCAAAGTCTGACTGATTTAAATCATCAAATATAGTCTCTTTCGATTAATGTTAGAAGTTACAATGTATGTTAATTGCTTCACTGCTAAACAGCTATTTCAGACTGATATATTCAACCGTGCCTTTTTTAATCACTGAGTCACAAATGAAACATACAATTTATTCTTTTTTTCACAGTTTATTGCTCATTAAGCTACCTTTTACAAATTAGATATGAGCGAGCTAGAACCTAGGATCGTAGGATAATCGTACATATAATACAATGACAGTTTAAATTATAATCTCCATTCCTACTTCGAAGACAAATTCCAGGTTGCCTGTCTTGCCATATTTAAATTAACTGATACACATTTTTGCTATGAGGTTAAAATGATGGACTTTTGATATAGACTCACTTTTTTCTTCAGATTTCTATCCGAGTATTACGCCTGCTTCCGATAATTTAACACTTTTGCCAGCTATTACCGCAATATTGCTTTCTCCTTCCAACCAAAAGTGTTTAAGTTTTTCACATGAACAGAAAAAAGTGTTCATGAGTCTGTTTCGTCACAAAAACTATATTTAATGGAGTCTTTTATACCCATTTTATGTAGCAGTACCGTGGTGAGAAATATATTATGAAGTATTTTCCAGTGAAGTAATTGTATACCAGTCTGCTGATTTTAGGCGTCTACTTGGATATTTATTCATCCGAAAACATTTAGAGTAGGGAGTCACCAGGTTATCCTGCTTTATAAAATTACGAACATATTTCACATTAAGAGCTGCAATTGGCACGCCTCGGAACTGAATATCTCGTGGTTTGAAAACTTACAATTTATTCTTATTGACAAAATGGAATATTGCTGATCAATATGGAATTAACGTCGTCTCAGAGTCTATGATGTATATAGGAAATACACTGGTCACTCTGTGTCAAGTGAATCCAATTTTACACTGCTGTTTCCTGGCAGCTTGTGTTCTCTGTTGGCACTTGCACATAACACAGATGGACAATATAAGCTTGGGAGAAAAATATGGTAATCTGTGTATATCTGATAGGTGTTAGCAGAAAACTTGAGTATTCATATTCAAAGTATTCACTACATCACAAAATAATGCATGTTGGTTATTGTGAATATCATTTGATATTGACATAAAATGAGGTGGGACCTTTCAAATTTATCTGAAAGGCCACATTTTGTCCTGGGTACAACTGATTTTATTGAAATTCAAATTATTCTAATTAATCATACTTGTGTTATTTTGGATACAGCAGCACTGAATAAGTTAATTACTTTCGACACTATGGCTTATTTCAGATCCTAACTATTGATTAACCAATTAATCAAAGTTTCATAACACAATTGTGTAAAACATTGATACATTTCTATTCTGCAGGAAATGAGAAGTGATGTCACCCATTATATGAGAAAAAAAATATCAGCAGGTTAAGATTCTGCACTTTAGTTACATGGAAATCAAAGAGCCACTGAAAGACAGTGAGGCTGCGATCAATGTTTAATCTGAACAGTCATTTAATGCGCAGATAACAGTATGACAGGGTTCTATTTTTTTTTTTTTTTTTTTTTTTTTGGAAATGAGCAATTATTTTTCGGGGAAAGCCAGGTCTAAATTCTTGTGATGGCTATACGCCATTTCACTGTATTGTGGTCTACAGTTAATGAGATACATATATAAATTGATCGATGTTCAGTGACCAATGCAGTGATTAATATCATTGGTTTTCACAAGATGTTTTGGCATCCATATCACTGGGTCCAATAATTTCAATCCAGAACCAATCATAGATTTAAATAACCAATTATAAAAAAGTGGTAATATTTTCAAACATTTTGTCCAATAGCAATACAACACAAATATTTAATGTTATCCAATTATGTTCCAAGTTGGATTTTTGTTTAAAGATTATTAAGTCCAGGCCATATATTAGGAACATTTTATGACAATAAATGAGTCAATTGCTTTGATTTTTATTACTGACTTTGTTTAATATATATATATATATGTGTGTCACAAAAAAATGAGCCAATGTACATCTTTTTCATTGAACTTTTATATTATATTCCTATATATGTGTCCTTCTGGGTATTTTTTTAATACATGACGTTCCCCCAGGCAATTAGTGCATAAGAATATTTCCCAAGCCATTGAAGCAGTAAATATAATATAACCTTCATGTGAAACTGCACATACTTTTGAAAACCTGAAAGGTAACATATTTTCAAAAATATTCTTGTAAATAATTGAAAAGAATGCTAATGTATTCTCGCTGTAGCAGTGTAGAACATTCATTTAGAAATTGGCTTTACTGGGTTAAAGTTAATAAAAAAAATTAAGTCCTTGTTAAACAAATTATTGTTAGTTGACGGTGGATGAACACTTCAGCTGAATATTTCCTGGAACAAATATTTCTTTTCAAGCTAGTTTATATTTTAACATTGTGCGTTATTGCTCTCCATTCCATTGTTTTAAAAAGGAAATTGGAAGCCTTGCAAGTTTTGTATCAATGTTTGGCTTTGTCGTCTGCCACGTCTTTCTTGTTCAAATTAAGAAAACAATAGATATTAGTGTGAAAATATTAGGCAATTCAGGGACAATCTTGACATTATTGGACCGAAAATTCCACAATCGAAAATTTCCTTCGTAAATTCGTGAACGAACATGTAGTTTTCACAGGAACCATACCAGCGACATTTGTAAACGCGACGCGAGGCGGACGAACTGGGCTCTTGCCCGAAGAGTTCCTTGTCACTTCGTAACTTCAAATGACTGTACTCTAAAAGACGTATAAAAGAATAGTATATATATTCAGAACAAGGCCTACAGGCCTAATGCGAACCTGTGCAAATTTTGGAGTATGAATGGAGGTTTATTTTTAAAATGTAATATAGATCCTTTTATGTCCTGCCTATCTATCTTCGTCATTATTATTTCAGCAAAATTGACGTTTCGACTAGGATGTATCAGTCAGGATATTTTGGATATGTTCTTTTTGCCAGGGAGGATTATTGGGACAGATGAGCAGACAATTAGGCAGTATGGTTTTGGAGAAGAACATTTTAAAAAAATGTTTAGCTTTTTCCCTTTAAAATCTTAGAGAATGCAGTTAGCCAAGAAATAAGCAAAATCGAATAGAATGTTTTAGATGACTTATTTTTTTTTTGCAAAAAAAATTGGTGATGCTAGCTGCTGCCCTTTTTGAGATAGCTATGACGCATAACGGACGACGGACGAGGCCATACCATCCAATAAGCTTGCAAATTTGCTAAAAATGCAAACAAAGTTTTTTTCAAACAGTTGAAAGATATAGTTGTACTCGTTCTAATCTGGGCATTCTGCGTCTAGACAATGTGTCTAGACGTCTAGACGATGTGTCTAGACACCAGACAGCCAGATCAGTTCCCATGGTGATGTTTGAACCACACCTGGTTGAACTGAGTGACCTCTTGACTTGGCTGTTGAAACTTGGCTTGTTGTCAAATCTGTTTTCAAACACTGAAAACCTTATTAAATTGACTACACTGCTTTTTTAAAGCTGCATTTATCTTATCCATTCTTATAAAACTGGCAAAACCTTACCATAGAATAATTCTTGTAAAGTTTATACCAATCAGCGTAACAGTTTCATCATCAAACAGTGTATAAACTTGAAGAGTCTAAAACTACATTTTTGCTTGTAAAAAGCAGACCAATGTCGGTGGCGCCACCAATATCTCAGTTTCAGATATGACTTATGTGACAAACATTAGAATAAAATTTGGTGATGATAGGTGTTGCCGTTTCTGAGATTTCAATTTGAAAGAGATTGTTCCAGGGATCATTTCTGTGAAATGTTGGACAATTCGGCTGGACAATTTCGGAGAAGAAGATTTTTATATCTTTCTTTAACTTTTCTTGTATAAAATCTAAGGAAATCATTGAATCAAAACCATTTAACAAATTTGAATTATCAACATCTAAGGATCATTCATGTGTGAGATTAAAGAATTTGACAGAGTGGTTTTTGAAAAGAAGATCTTTGTAGCACACAGCAGAATTGGGTTGCAATAACATTTGACTATATTCAGCTTCCCATAATTCGGCCAAAAGACATTGAACACAGACCATTTGAACAAACTTAAGAAAGCACTACCCTAGGGGCGTTTCTGTGCAACATTAAACTATTTGGCTTTACGCTTTCAGAGAAGAAGTTTTTTGTAGCCCTCTGTATTCTTCGGGCACCATTGACCCCGTGCAAAAAGACAAATGCAGGGGGCGTCACCAATACCTCATTTTTAGATATGATTTAGGTGACCAATATTAACATAAAATTTGATGATGATAGCTCAAGTCGTTTCTCAGATTGTAATTTTAGCATGCAGATGACTAAGTTCAACTTCCTGTAACTCGGTCAAAATCACCGAACTGGAACCATTCGAACAAACTTTAAAGAGATTGTTCCAGGGAACATTTCTGTGAAATATTGGGCAATATGGCTGGGCAGTTTCAGAGAGAAGATTGTTAAATGTTTTAAAGCTTTTTCTCTATAAATCTAAATTAATGCAGATACCCAATAATAAGCTCTAGGGCACCAAGTTTCACATATGACTAATTCTTACATGTAAATTGGAGCTGCTAGCTCCGACGGTTTTGACTTACAACCATGGATGGTGGACGGCCAACCACGGACAGCGGACGGCGGACAGCGGACGGACGACGCCGCGCCATCGCATAAGCTCACAGGTTCGCTAAAATATATCAGCTAAACATAAATAACAAAGTATAAGGTTAACAGGTTGCCAAACCCGAAATGTCACGCAAAAATGACACTCCTGTCAATTTGCCTGGCCTGGTGTATCTGTCAACAGGACGCCCTCCACGATACACCATCCGATTAATAGCCCCTGTCACCCGATAAACTTGCTCCTAGGTGCCCGGTGACCTGGGAAAAAGGCTGCCCTTTACCAAGTGACGGACCGCGGGTTGCCTTTGGAACGTGGTAAAGTAGAAACAAGGTGGGTTTTGATGGCGCTCTCAACGTATTGGCTTTTCGGTACACAACAAAACAAGGCAGTGGCCGAGCAACAAAGAATATATATTGACGCAAACTTACAGAAATCATAACCACCTATCAGATAGGGTTCCCAGCCTATTACGCCTGAGACCACAATAAATATAGTGGCTGCACAAAAATAATCCATTTATCTGTTGAGTCCTTAACTGGTAATACTAGTCCATGACTGGCGGCAGCGGTCCCTGACTGACGGCACTTGGCCCAAACTGACGGCACTGGTCCTCGACTGGCGGTAATTGTCCTGGACTGGAGGTAATGGTCCCCGACTAGCGGATAGCTGGCTTCTTGACACTGAAGACTGAATCAAATTACTCTATCTATGCGACCCTTATAAATACTTAACTACCCCGAAGTCATCTCCATCATCATGAGCTGAATACATAGTAGGCTGGGAACAATAGCCCACTTTCCGACATACCGCTCGACATAACAATGGCATAACTTGGAGCATCGGAGACCCCTATCGAATACCCCTATTGTCTCATGTCACAGTAACACTGGCCGGCGAAACGACTTTCCTTTAAAAACATACAAAGATCAAACTAAACCAAGGACTAAAATAAAATAGGACACACATACCTATATGACACGAGAAACTTCGGGAGAGCCCCTTTGCGTATTTATGCTGAATTTCTCATGATTTATCAGAAAATATGGGAAAGGACGCCCTTAGGACACACTTGACACCCGTCCCGACGGTCGAAGACCCAATAATCGGCATTCTGAGGAGAGGCTACAAAGGGTTTTCGCAACAATGTTGTGGTCGGGTGATACCACAATCAATTATAATAATACAGATGTCAAAATCAAACCAACTGAGATAGTTTGTTTTACTCATGGAATTCTATCATGGTCCATTCAGAAATCAAAACGCAACTTCAGGGTGTCGTGGTAAATTGCGAATTTCTATAAATTCCAACTACCTTGTTACTAAAAATATGTATCGAAAAAAATGGAAACAGATGACTAATTTTCTCTGATCGATCACAGTGAAGTATTGAAATATACCTATAAAATCGATCGTCCATCTGAATCAATTCCATGATATGCTACTTCCCTTAAAAGTAAACGTTTTGACGAATTGATAACATAAAAAATGTGAAATTCACAACAAATCTTCCATCTTCTATTTTCGCAGATGCGACACTGAACACCAAGGTCGAGTTGACCAGTTTTTTTTTTAATATCCGAGATCTGGTTGGAACCAATTTCTGTATAAAATATGATTATAAAAATATAAACTACTTCAAGTATCATTTTTTCAGCGATAATTGACGGTCAATATATATATATGTATATATATATATATATATATATATATATATATATATAGAGAGAGAGAGAGAGAGAGAGAGAGAGAGAGAGAGAGAGAGAGAGAATATTAAACGAAAGAGGTGAAGACTTGGTATTTGACATCAGAACCCAGACATGTCGGCTTGAGCTCTTCATGTTTGTGAACAACGGTGAGCACTGGATACAACAAGTCCTAACAGAATATGTGCTAAAAGGACAATACACGAGGAAAGGAGTATATCTGGTGCCACATGTCCCCTGTACAAACTTTCCTATCCAAGATCTTCGGTCGATCTATTTTTTTTGTCCAATCCATTCAGACGTTCATGAGATGCTTAAGATTTCGTATGACCAAATAAGGAACTAATATAATCAAGGTCAAAGTCACTTTCCTATCAAAGGTCTTGATCCGATTTAAAAATAGGCTTCGTCCATTAAACGATACCAATTAAAGTTTTATAAAGATCCGTGAAATATTTATTATCTCGCTCACCTTGGCAGGACACACACACATTACCCCAACACCACACACACACACACAAACACACATTGTTATATACATATATTGATATATATATATATATATATATATATATATATATATGTATATATTATTTAACGAATTTCAAGAAAGCAAGATAATTTTAGTGCACACACACATATATTACACACGGAAAAGTGTTACTTAACATTTGTATACAGACGCGTACGTACGTTACAGCTAGTCTTGTTTGCGGACTACGCAAATGACTAATTTTGGCACTGCATACAACAATGCCCCCCCCCCCCCCCCAATCCAAGGAATGTCAGCTTTAGATTACACAGTAAGTGGTGGGTATATATACTTTTGTAAATGTCAGTGCTTCATCATTTCATTATTTAAACTCATTATCATGACCAAGCTCCGTCCTTTGACTGTCATAATAACTGATATTTATGGCCGGTGTGGGCGCAGGTGATGACGGGAAACATCAGCAAGGGTCGACATCAGATGACAATCTAAACACTCGGATGAAGAGCGTCAGCCCACTCTTTATTAGTCCGTAGTGGAAGCTAATTAGTCCTCTTAGTTTATTTTTTTATTCACTAAGAAAAGGCACAGCTTGAACCATACCATATTTTAAACTATATTATGTTACTCACGATAGGTTTTCATAGACTGTGTAACGTTTGCTTGAAAATTCACTCGCCACACAGTATTTTAATTTTCCTCGGACGATCGGGCGAGCGTAAATGTCGAACCCTGCTCAATCTAGGGTGATTCAGAGCTACATAATAACATAATATAGGTATATTTGACATATGTACATGCAGGCAGCTCACTTTAGTTCAGTGTGCTCTGCAGTCGTTGACACGAGCGTGAATCATCATGGCGTCATGCCTGGTACCGATACTTCTGGCGTCTGTGTTCATCATTGGCGGGATGACCTGGGCTTCTGGAAGTAGATGTGAACATCTTACAATACCACTGTGTAAAGGAATGAAGTATGTTATTTGTGTATCCAGTTACGTCTTATTCTACAAATGTGTAAAGGAATGAAGTATGTAGGCCTGTATTGCGTGTTTGTCTAATTACAGCTTACAATACCAGTGTGCAAAGGAAACCAAGGAAAGATTAGGGTGTACATTTCTGATCAATATGCAATATATGCATTATATAAGCAGATAGAATTTCTAAATAGTATTTAAATTTACGCCTATAACTAAAATGCGTGAATATCTAGTCACTACTTGATTTTGTAGTAGATACACACATGTTAAAGAAAGATGCTTAATTAGTTGTTTCGACAGTGCTGCCTGCTGCTTTCGACGCGATGCCATGGTGCCTTGATTATTTTTTTTTATTTATGAAAATGTTTCTTTCAAAAAAGTATTAAATTGTTGTAAAATCATGAATATACCTAAAAGGAGTTCATAACCAATCTCGTCTTTTTAAATACATAACTTATATTGTAAATGAAACATATATACTTTTAAATCTTGTGAATATTTTCAAATATGATTGTTCAAAATATGTTCAACACATCACTCATCACAAATATATTCTGAAGGAAGGAACTAATGAAACAATTAAGGAACGTTATGTTATTATATCGGATTCCGGAGTTGTTATATTTTACAGGACAAGATATAATTTCTTATATATAATTTCTTCTATAATTTTGCATTTGGGTATCTTTTTCCGATAAAAAGGAAATAATCTTCTCAAAAGAAAAAATCTTGTCATTTATCCCTTTAGATGATCCGCTATTCATGCAACTGTACGTGCATTAACTTATAATGTATTTCTGTCACATGACTAACATCATGTAGTATCGAACAAAACCAATCAGCAAAACTGGTGCACAACTTTAAATAATAACAACATAACGATAGGTTGGGGGTAATTTATGTCACATTTAACGAGACAAACATCCTCCAAACCCCCAACCAGGCAGAGCGAATTCTTTACATAACTGCCGCTGTCAACACTTTCGACACTTTTATCTTAATGCCCATGGGAACATAAATATATCATTCATACGCCGAAGATTTCCAGTCCCCTTGCATCTTAATGAGGTGAGCAAGGAGCCCCAAGGTGAACGCGAATAAACTTCCTTCTCGGCGGAAACTGAAGCCAGAGTACTCCGATTTTCTTAAACCACATGCTGGAATGACAACTGATAAAGTCTTTACAAAAACACTTTAGGTCATTGGAACATAACGGGATATAGACATGTATCAAAACAGTGGGTCATGGTCAGATGCACACGGCGTTGCTGCAATCATCAGCCTAATTGCAGTACTGAATTCGGAACCGCCGCCAAAGGTATACTCAATTCACGTTCACAACACTGTATTGTTTTTGTATGTTCCACAGAGTATTAACAGAACATTTTTAAAAGAACATTATATATAAAAAATTAGATAAAACATGTACTTGTAGTATGAGTTTATTCAAGAGATATAAATACTGGTAGGTGTTTTTAGCATTGTAGGCTGCATTACATTTTGGGTAGTGAAAACATCTTAAGCTGATCATAAACATTTTGAGTCTGTCCTGCCTCCGGTTCAATATTATATTTTTTCTTGAATGTGTTTTATTGCAATTTGTATTATTGAAATGCTAACTGGTTGGGGAAAACAAGTCTTGATCCAATTCAGAATATACATGATATTGATTGATGAGAGATAAGATGCAGTTACATGTCACAATAATAATACACTATTTATCTGTCTCAAGATCAAACATGCCTCTGTTTATTCATGGTCTTGTAATCAAAAGTCAGATAGTGATATAGGTATTAGTTAATTGGCTGAGACCTGCTCTGTCCGGTACTCCTGTGTAATTAGCACCAGTTGACACCACCTGTATAACAGCCGGCCCCTGCTTGCCTTAACAATAGGCACATCCTGGGCAATCACTAAACAAGAACTGAATCAGTTCAGCATTATTTGCTGATATCCTTCATGACCAATGGTGTTACAGGAAGTAATAGAAAGTAATATGTATTACTCTATTACTTTGCCTTCTGTTTCTATTACTATTACAGCTAAACAAAATTTAGTCTATTACTATTACATGAAAAAAAGCTGTAATAGTCTATTATTATTACTAACCATGGATAATAATTAATTTCAACCTAAATTTCTATATCTAACATCTGAAATGGTCTATATCTGCCTGTATGATGATCATATTGTTATTTAAGTGTTGCATAGTTTTATTGATGGAAAGCTGCTGGGATGCATGTATTCTCCAAAATGTTCATTAAATAAATAGAAAGTGGAATCAATCACAATGACATGAAATAAGTACATATTAGAACATCAAGGTTTGCTGGTAAGAGCCATCCCAGGCTTCAGCCGCTGGCTAAAGCCGGCTAAAGTTGGCCCGGTAAGTACAATTATGCCCCCCTTGGACAAGCAAAATGTACCATCATTTTGTGGTTTTAATAACCTATCAATCTTAATATTCTGTAGCAGTAGTAGAGCATTTCAGGTATGAATATCCAGAAAACGTGGACATTTGAAAGTATATTTGCCCAATTACCCTACCAATTTTCTGTGGGAGAGTCATTAACTTTTGTGAGACGTAAAAATGTTGAGGACCACAGTCTTTTATGTGATCATGTCTTGAGGACAATAAGTTCCAATAATATTTTTCGAGCCCTGCAGAACCATCTGAAAACATAATCTGTTATTAAGACAGCATCATCATATTTGCATGCTGCATCCCACTGTGGTCCCTCACAAAGATGGGCATGTCATCAAGAATATCCTGTTTGATATGTAAATAAGTAGAACGCAGAATGTACAGGAAAAGGCATCACACCTCTGAATAAACAGTTGTGTGGCAAAATGATCTCTGGATTATATAGCTGCGTGAAAAGCAGGAGCATAATGTATAATGGCCGGTTAACATGGGCATATACTGGGATCGCGTTTAAGGCTGCAGTAAAAGTAACACCAGAGGATAAGCCTGCCAGTGATTTTGCATACTCATTAGCAGCTGTGAAAAGGTACATGACAGGGACATACATGTTGGCCAAAGAAAGTAACACTTTATTACATTATATAAAACTTACTGGCCGTACAATCAATAGTCTGCGCCAGACAAAGAAGATTATATTTAATGCTGATGGCACATGGATATGCAGCATTGGCTCAATTGTGATTGATAAGACAATAATCGGTTTACAGACTACATGTGTGGCATCGCCGACAGATATCAGTATGATCGCAGACAAAATAGATCGCATGTTTGCCTAGGAAAGGTGACACGTGTCATGGGCAGCTCATGTCATGTGAATGTGCGGCCCTCGTTAGGGATCACAGAAAACCTTTTGCATTCTATTAATTGTGAAGGTGTGGTCAGTTTCTCAGCTGCTACCCGTGTCTGCAGGAAGTGCCAGGCAATACCTCATGCACCAGATCCTGCTGTGAATCATGAGGAAGTTATAGTGAAGAGAAATATAGTGAAGTTAGTGGCCTGATAGACAAGCTGCTACCATGTGCTACAGAGCACATTAAAACACTTATAATTGAACGACATAATGTCTCATCTCAAGCAAAGATCCAAGGGGACATCGATCGAACAAACTTATCATAATGCCTTGTTTAACAGTGTGAAACCGCAGTCCAAAGGCATATAGTGAACTGAGAAACTCTGGCCTCCTAATATTTCCAAGTGAAACATTTCTGCAGATGTATAAAAATGTCATCAGGCAGAAGCCAGGCTTACACAGTGAGCTGTTAAAATGGTTGGATGCTGAAGCCAAAGGCAGCAGGCATCAAGGGCTGGGGGAATCATCTTTGATGAAATGGCCATACAACAGGATATTGACATAGACAGTAACCTCCAGTACCGAGGACTAATACAAAAAGACCCGGAATGTGCAGCCATGAGAAAACTCACGACCCATACGAATGATGTGCAGATGGCAAAACATATTCTGCAGTTCGTCTTTCTTGGTTATGAAGGTTTTCGCTTTCCATTTGCTTTTTTCCCCCCAACACACGGCGTTAATGCTCCAGTAATAAATATATTATTTTGGAAGGCAGTGGAAATGTTAACATTATGGAAATTCACTGTTGACTTTACATGCATGGATGGTGCAAGCTGCAATCGCACATTTTTGAGTATTCTCTCTCATAATGACCGGGCATTTATCATCCCTAATGTGTTCAGGCAAAAAGAAAAAAATAGTTTTGATGATGGATTTTTCGCATGTCATAAAAAGAGTTAGAAATAACATTGTGGCAAGTGGTTCAGAAGACCATTGCTCACGGCTCCTTCAGTACCAGGAAAGGGAAATAACCTGGAAGAAATGGCAAGATGCGTACCTATGGGACAAACATGTCAACCTGTAAAACGAACTCACCAGCATCTCACTGATGAGCATCTGTTTATGAATAACCAGCTGAAGATGAGAAACCACCTGGCAGAGCAGGTAAGGCACATTGGATGAAAGGAAAATGGGAATTAGGTTGGTATATTACAGGCACCAGGTGCACTTGGTTTGTGATACTATATCTGCATGCTCCTCCGGATTGCTACATGCACCATATGACATATATATATATATATATATATATATATATATATATATATATAGAGAGAGAGAGAGAGAGAGAGAGATTTATACACACACAAACACTGTATGAGCATGAATGAATTTGCCTTGTGATGGCTGTAACGTGTACAGCTCTGCTGCCTGTAAGTCACATGAGCTATAGCGATCACACATTGTCCGTCATCCATCGGACCGGCCGTTAACAGGGATCAGATCCTAACCGTCTGACCTCATAACTGCTACCAGTTCATCCAGTGAGGGCCACTAAAAATCTTGGTAAACTGAATGTATGTATCTATTATTCATATCATCCGAGCTATAGGGCTTGGATGTAACTCCAAGAATAATAAAAAAAAGTAGATACAGAGGCTTCAGTATGATTGGCGACTATTACATTGATCGTATTTGTTCCATGCAAATTGATGTTGGAGTGTTTAACGAGTTCTTGCAGACATGTAGTGCCACCTGTATTATTGGAAAATAGGACAAAAGCTTTAAATATGATATCAGTATGTCATGCTTGTCAGCTGAGCGTGTGACCCATGGTTAACTTGTAACTGCTCCTGTCTGACATCTCAGTTTCTGCTCATGTAAAGAAACAACTGGAGATATGTTCATAATGTAGATCTTTGGGACAAATTGTATCTGCATAGCTATAAAATGACATACAAATGTTCATTTGAGCACCCTCTAATTTGCACCTTCATAATAGAAATATAAAACCCAACTGTTTAGCAGAGTACACATAAGGATCATAGTCATCTGGGAAAGTAAAGTGTAGACAATACATGTAGACAATTGTTTGATTAATTGTCATGCAAATAAAAAAAAATATCTGTCTGTGAATATGTGACATTTATATGTGAATCCTGACCTTGGTATAGTTCTCAATAGATACTATATGATTATGTCACTTGCAAACACACCACAACCAAACAGCACAGTAAACTGTCTGTTCCAGTTTGGATGTCATATTTGTGACATTGAGAACTATCATAATTGCAGGTCCTTGACAGCGATATGCTGAACTTGATGATCAACTACCAGTTATCATTAGGCGAGGATGGTGGTGACCTGGATGGATCTGTTGCATTACTGCAAGTAACCAGCAAACTCATCGCATTCTTCCGTGACCGGAGGCCCATCACAGACAAGAAAAACACTAGGCGTGCTATCCTGAACGAGGCTGTTTAATGGCTTAAGGGTTGGGAGGAAGATGTCCACTCATCCCATGGTACAGCAGCTGATAACAATAAGAAACTCGTGTCACAGGAAACCAGGAGTGATATGATCTGTCTTCTGGGAGGGTTCACAGAACTGGTACACTATAGACTAACATTGTTAGACACATCGATTGCCCCAGCTGGTATCAACAGTGATGTTGTAGAAAGCATCTTTGCCCAGCAAAGGGCCACACCCCATGGGGCTAATGCAAATCCAACGGTCTTACAATTCCAGCATGGTGTTAATGCGGCCATTCTTGGAGCTAAACTGTATGTAAAAGGTCTAATGCCACCAGTTCCGGGCTGGCAGCAGAACCATTTTCATTCTCCGTAAAGGGCACACTTAGTGAACGGATGAAGCCACACACGCCACATACATAATTGTGTTGTTACACAGGAGATCACTATATGTATACTGGTAACGATTGCCCTCTGTTGGTTGACTTGCTGATGCACGAACAATATGTGAACAGTTGGGCTCTTGTCTTTTTGAGAGGGAGACAGTGCTGTAGCATAAATAACCGAGAGTGAATGGGAAGGCCACAGCCTAGACTGTTGTACAGCGAGCTCGTGTAATCGTCTCCAAAGAAATGCAGCAAGTAATCCAGCTTAGAGAGAAATATGATCAACTGGTGAACCCATTGGGAGCTTCATATGTAATGCTTTTGGGCTGACAGGATTAGACTAGTGCCAGGCATGGGCCAAGGTATACCCCACAAGCATTGCATGTAGCTGTTAAACAGCGTGGGACTAAACCTAGCACAGCGTAGAAGCCAGTGGATGCTGTCAATGCTACCATCTGTGAAGGATCAACTTCAGTGTCACCTGGAGGCAGTCTGCAGATTCATTTAGACATATCCCCTAAGCATGTATTTGTTAACTAAAAGTATGGTCCATGTGCCACCCATCGGTCTGTCTGACTGACCAAAAAATCATTTCACTAGTGTTTCTATTATTTACAATGCATGTAAGTGTAGTATCAGCAATAATACATATCTGTCAAAAGTATTTGTTCTGTAATATAGAATAATAAAACGTAGTGACCACATTCTTCCTTATGTGCTGGTCAGCACCGTAAGGGTCCAGTTGTGCCATCCACCAGGAATTAACACCATGATACACCTTAAATGTAATACATGAAGTGCACCCAATAATAAATACTTGTCTCATGTTAACTAATGATAATAAGTATTAGCATTACATTTAGGTGAATGTAAATAAATGTTTGTATGTGATAATAATTATATGTTGTCAGTTGTCATAAATATATGATCATAATATTATCATATAATGATAATATGTGATGAACAACATAACTGCACTGGTATGATGAATGTCAGGACGGTAATATGTGTGGATACTCCTCACATGATACTTTGCATACTCCCTCAAATAATGTGTATGATTATATAAATGCAGCAGCAGTATGTGCAGCAGTTTATATATGATTTTAGATCAGAAGTGTTCAGGTATAGGAGTAATCAATACCGTAATTACTGCTAATATGACATATGCTTACATCGATAGCCTGGTGGCAGGATGAAATCCAATCATCAGTTACATGGAGGGTCGCCCTTTGGTGAATATACATATATTTTCTTCTCCTCTCAATAATATCTGACTGGTCAATGCTGATTATGCTAAAAATTTTGCATGTGCCATACAGAGCATGCCATACAGACCTATGCACAGGGTACAGTCCAGAGTGTAGGTAACCATATCAGCCAGTCACAGTGTGAATCCTTCTTGCCAACTCCTTATGGTATGTACCATTTTACATGTGTGTATTTTGCATATGTTGTCAGTTATTTCGAATGGCGCGTTGGCAGCAGCCAATTGATATCTGTCACTACATTATCATTTAGTCCTTTCTGGTGAGCAGAAACTGATACACTGTGTTACTTCACTATATCGATAATATCAAATCGCTCATCATGGTAGATATTGTGCAGTCACGAATGATGGCCTTATTTGTATTCACCTAAATGTAACCAAATATCAGTGGATCGCATGTGTTATCGTTGATGTCACAGGCCTGTAGGAGGGTATATCTTGGACACGACAAAGTGAGTATCCACAGATGAAATCGCTTAGCAACATGTGTATTCCAGTTGTGTGTAGCTTATTGGTGGTGTTTACTGCCATCCATGTGATCACCTGATGTGACGAGTCTATTAATAAAACTGCCTGTAAGAGGTGTGTATGCTGCATGATGAATATACCCTGTCACACAAGTATCCTTGTAGGGAAGATTCATCATAGCAGGATTACAGCTGTCACTCCTTGTTGACAATAGATAAATCATCTGAGATCATCTGTGCCTGTGGTTGTCATATGAAAGCCTGGAATTGTGCTATGGATGTCAGGCTGGTTGCCCTGCAACATATCCCCCCTGACCATGTCACGTTATGATCCAACCTAAACAGCATGTATGTCACAGGTTACCAGCATTGATATACTGCTAGCAGGAGTATCCACAGAGCCGTTGTGTTGAACAAGCATGTGGCATAGGCAATGATAATCCTTATTTGTAATCATCCAGCCATTTGTTAGTATGGATCAAACTGGAATGCTGCAGAGGTTAACAGTAAGGCTGTTCATTTTTCAGATGGGCTTCCGTGCTAGGATAACGGGTCCCACCTACCCGAACTCGACTGGTGAGTGCAAGGGGGTGTCCAAACGCTGTTGGGCCATGCACACTGCACCTTTAGGGCTCCAGTCTGCTCCAAGATCTCCTGAAATTTGGCCTGGGGCCGCAAGGTTTCCGTAATGAGCCGCGAGGAGGCATTTCAGGAGTCTTGATTGTGGCGAGGCTATGTACTGACAGGAGGGATTTACGCACTTGGTCCTCTTTTCATCCCTGGACTAGGCAGCGACTGCAGCTGAAAGCGAGAGACCTGCAAGCAAGCTACTACGCAACACTATAGTACTAGACGCACCCACAACCCTGTTCAATGCACCTCACCACGTCTGTGACTGATTCGTATCCTGAAACTATGTGCAGGTAAGAAGCTGGTATGACTGTATTAGTCAATCATGTATATACATAATGGCGATGTGAACAAATGACCAACTGAAGCACTGCCTTGTCGAAATATGGCACATCTATTTAGCTCTCTGTATTTTCTTGGCTGCTATGCAATGGTTGCAACCCAAAATTTTATCTTCACCTTGTATCCTTTCCCACTCATCATCTGCCCACACTCCTTGTGCCACCATAAATCACACAGATCAGACTGGATCCAAGGCTCATATTCTGTCTCATCATATTGGTTCATGCAGTGACTACACGCATATTGTTTTTGCTGTCTTTCCTTTACCTTTACCCTTGCCTTTTCCTTTATCTGTCCTTTTGCTGCCTGTCGTTGTTGCATGTGCACAATGACCACTAGACGTACTTGGAAATACATCATTTGGCATACAGGACATACCCTCCTTATGAATTGCTCCCCTGAACTGATCATTCAGTTGTTGCTTTGTATCTTTATTGGTGTAATGCACATTATATGCATTACGTAATTGGTGGAGCTCTTTTTTAGTGACTCCTGATCCTATAAAATAGTTCACATTATCTTTGGTGAGTACCTTTAATTTGACACGAGATGATGCATGCTTCTTACTCCTGTCCATCAAAATATCCCTCATTGTATCCTTGCCAGCTCGTGCTTTGGCCTTTTCACTCTTTGCTAATATTTGTTTGCGATGGGCTTGCCTTTTCACTAAGTTGAATTCATCCTTTAGGTCTTTCCTAAACTGTTTGGCATTGACTTTAATGAATCTTGTCAATACTGGATCCAGTATTTCATATATGAGTCTCTGTCACATTTGGAGACTGTCTGCATGCGTCATCACATATTGCAGGAGAGCTTCTCATTGGATTGCCAGGGCTTCCTTTGAGTGTTCGTGGGATACACGAGGTCACCATGCAGAACAAATTTGCACACTGATCTGTAATATGGATCAGTCCACGGTGCATATTCTGTTCCCTTTCAGTCTGAGATAGGGTCTTAGGCTCTGCAGAGCTGTCAGCCAATATCGTGTACGTTGACCTCATGCTGTCTAGCATGTCAACCATTCTCATCCATTTTGCAACCTTGGTTTTCTGTTTTGGGTTGAACAGGTTGCGTGACACTAATTCCTTGAAGTGTGGTGCTGCTTAGCAATACACATACCACCTACATATCACACCTTGCCTCATCCAGCTGGTAGCATTTCATGTTGTGCGACCTGTTTTGATGTGCCCACTTCACTTGTTACTTCCTCTTGTGTAATCTGTAACAGCTCATTTTGTATACCAAGAACCATTTTAACTGCTAGGTGGCGTTGAGCATCTGATATGGATTCTGTGTTGTATAGCTGCTGAATAGTCAAAGTAAACTTTGGTGAAAGAAAGTACAAATTGACCTTCCTGTGGTAATCTGTCCACTGCTTTGGTGTCGTTTTAACAGTAGGCAAGGATGGCATGCATTCACACAGGAGGGATTTTAGATGCATGTACTGGATTCTGTCCATTTCACTAATTGTGTGTTATGTTCGTTTAGGTGATCACCCGCAGCTGTCATTTCTGGTTCACATGGTGTCCTTACCGACATGTCAACACACCTCTTAAAAAGATGAGTTGCATCAAATGGCAGATGTATTGGTACAGTCACTGGCCTTTGCACAGTAACATCATGTGACTCGGGGACTGTTGCAATTAGGTCATCCAGCTCCAGCTCTTCTATTTCCTGCAGTTCCTGCTCAGTGAACTCAGCTGTTAAATCCAGGTCTGGGCACGGTATGCTGGTGTGTCCTTGTTCATCAGCTCTGCTGTCATCCTGATGTGACTGCATGTCCTTTCGGCAATATTCCAACGACTGTTTCAGCCACATGGTACACCTGTCCTGAAAGTGTTTAACCTGATTACTCGGTGGTTTGCACAGTCTCATGCCCTGGGCTTTGTGGAACGTCATCCCAAATGATAATTCCAGTGGAAATTCTGTGCGACTGGCCACAATTTTCCTGTCATACATTGAATATTGGTCAAATCTTTCTCTCACACAAACATGCCTTTTATTGATTGATGCAAAGAACACTTCTATTTCCTCTTGGGATGCATTGATGACTGTTCCCGGCAGGCCGTTGACCAACTGGTTACTGATATTTTCTACTAGCATAACAGGACATCCATCCTTCACAGCAAGGATTTTCGGTGATCTCATCTGTTTCAGCAATTTCTTTTCCCAGGATCAGCATGATCCACTGCTTGGTATGTGTGCTGCTCGCCCTGCATCAGGTCCAGTTGTTTGGCATTGTAGACAGCTGTCTGATACCTGTTGGCAAATAAGTGCACAGGAGTTTCAGTGGAAGGTAAAGGCCTCCTCAATGTTTCCAGCAGCATACATTTCTCCTCTGATATGTGACCCACTGCTGTTTCTTGTATGATATTTATCAATGATTTGTCAGCCTGCCGATGGACTGTTGTAAATATAAAATGGTGTGGAAACACATTGTCCCACTTTTGGCTGGTAAAACAGTATTTACCCTCATCACCTGTAAGTGGATTCACAACCGGTAGCAATTGGTAGAAATCACCTGTGGCAACGACCTGTATGGCTCCAAAGAAATGATTTGTGTGCTTAGATAGGCGACACACAAGTTTCAGTTGATCAAATATATTTGCTGACAGCATTTATTTCTCATCAATCATTAGTACATCTACTCAAGCAGCTCGGCGCCTGACATCTGCAAACCGGTCATCCTTCGGTACAAGTTCAATTAGGTCGTTTTCCTGATACCGACCATCCTGCAGTCCAGCCCATCTGTTATTGAACATATGTATATTCATTGGTGGTACATGTATAGGGTGACACATGATATATCTTAACACACCATACATTTTCCAGCTGCTGCACAGGTGGACATTTCATGTTAGGTGTGGGAGGGCCCTGGTTAACATATTAGTATTACATAGACCCACACCAACTGACACGGTCATGTTTTGTTGAACACTGCAGAAGAGGTATTAATGCATACATATGATTGTTCAGTGTTTAACACAGTGCATATTATCCTTTCTGTTATAGATATTGCACATTTGTCATATCCTGTTGACGAACTGAGCCCAAATCGAGTAACAGTTTCACACCTCATGTGACTACCAATATATGACTTACAAACTTATATGAACAGCAGTTGAGGGTTTCACAGCTACTCAAATATGCCAATAGATATTCTAAGATACAGGTGAGTCATTCCATTTATCCTATATATTGGCCCCATTTAAAACCAATGTATACAAATCCTCAATGGCTCAATCTTGTTATTGAATATAGGACCTATTCATATTTAGGGCCAATCAAGGGTTAATTTTTAAAAACCAATATTGGCTCCATCTGAGTTCTATATTGGGCCATTATTGCTGTTGACCAGTGGCCCATGTCAAACCAGTGAGCAAAACAAAATCGGCCCAATCATGACTGAGAGTTGAGCACCTATATGAGACTCCTATCCACAAGCACATCTTGGAGCAATATTGAAATTACGTTGAGCCAATATTGTTTTATCAGATCTGCTGACCATTGGCCCATTCTTTGTTGAATATATGACAGCCAACATTGCCCTTTATCAGTGCCAGGACTGGGCCGTTATTTGTCCAATGTAGGCCTGCAAACAAGGTTATCCTGTTGGGTGCAATAACGCCCTGTTACTCCGAGAATAATCAATATTGGTCACAGTGATCTAACTTTAGGTCTGCAAAGAGACCACTTCACAAGTTATCAGACTGCATAGGGTTCATGATCATAGCCCGTACAGTTACTATTTGTACCCCGCTAACAGCTGGACAGACAGACAGAAACTGATGGACATGGACCGTTGACTATTGCTCAGAATGACTGATTGTCAGATAAGCTACAAACGGTTTACCATAACTAAATAAGATCAAACATTAGGATTGCACACAGACTCTATAGGTCCTCATGGTACAATGGCAGCACTTGCTCAGATACTGCAGCAAGGGCAGCTAAAATGATGTATATCATAAATATTCATATGAATTACAATGGAACCTGTCTTATTAGACCACCCTTGGGACTTCCCAAAAGTGGTCTTAATTCACAGCTGGTCTTACAGGTGAGGCCGCTGATAACTAATATGAATACTTATGGTTCATTTATGGGTGGTCATTAATGGCAGGTGGTCTGTATTAGGAGGTGGTCTTTATGACAGGTTCCACTTTGTCATATTTTCTTAACTACTGTGCTTGACAAACACTACACATTCAGTTCATCTGTTTTTTCTCTACAGAGTTCCATGTCAACATTATATGCTACTTTCCATGATGTACATACTGCGGAACAGTTCAAGATGACAGTGCCTGCATTGCACTATACTACATCACCAAAACTAAACTGGAGTTCTGCCTCCACCTGCACATAATGACGGTAAGACAAATCAGAGGAATCATAATCATCTGAATGTGTTTTAAACATGGAATATGCACAAAACTTAATCATATAGACCTAATGTTTAGTTTGTGATTGACATTTAACAATTTTCTTGAAATAATGGGTCTTATGAGGAACATAATGTAGGTCATGATATCTTTTTCTCAAAATTCTTGAATATATATAACTCGATACACATTTTTTAGCTGGTGCAAGTTAAAAAAAAGGACAGGAAATCATAGAATTCATATAGAAAATTAATAACTGGACAATAAAAGGAGTTATGACTACCGTTATCATTCCAGCAATATATATAAATGGAAGTATGCAATATGTCACCTCCATCCTCTAATGATGTTTTTCAGGCCTATGTATTTATAGAAACAATTTAGGAATTATGGCAACCTACAGTTTTGTTATGTTGAAGATTGCTAGACAAGGTACTCTATCATTTAGCCATACCAGAATAATCCACACTGGGTGACTGACTTTTATTTTGTAAGGCTTACATGTTAAGCTTTTCTTGACATTTAACAGATTTTTATATTTTAATCATGATACAGGCAAACAAAGTTAAAAATGACCTTATAAATAGACTCAACATTCATGCTAGGATATAGGCAAAAGGATTCATACTGAAATTCTTATCTAAACCATGTCAACATATACATGAAAGCCATTTCTTATAAATAAAGTAACTTAATTTATTTTCAACACCTTCACACATTTAACTACTCAGTACTCAGTTTCTGTTGCTGTATCTTTTCTTAAACATTAAGTTACTGGTCATTCAGTATTTGCACTTCAGGAAAAATATGATCTTAACTTATGCTCGATACTTTATTTTTGGTTGCAAATGAGACTTTAAACGTTTGGGTGCTCATGTTATGTTTATCAACTATAGTTAATGGACATGACCCCTTGACCACTCAGGAATGTCACATGTAACAGCATCATATATTTAGATGTTACCATTAATGATAAAGCATAATGATGATAAATATGCCATGAACAACAGTATATGATGTTTGACCGATTTTATATTCAAACTGGGATGATTAAGCATATATGACATCCTTTGTTGTTTTTTTATACATTGCATTTTTTTTTCTTTCTTGATTGTCTGTAAACACTGTAGGATCTGCTGCCTGAATGTGATGGTATAATTATTTTGGCAACCCCGCATATCTCATGTTATGCCTGTTTTTTTTAGCATACTTTACATCAATTATTACATAATTTTTTTTTTCAGTCAGGATGGATGCTTCTTACAAAAAATAACATCATGTTTAACCAAAACACAAACATTACATGTTTTAAAACATGGATGATTATTCCTTCCTGCTTTTTTGTTAACATGGTTGGCACTTACATGTTACTCAGACCTTTAACCTTGTCCAATGTCATTGTGAGTGATTGTATGTTTTTTTTTACAGCTTGGATACCAAAATCATAACATGGTTGATTACCTCTGCACAGTACTGGCCTTCTGATCATGGAGGTTCAAGGCTGCCACTCCTGTGGTACACAACACAGCCTCACTTTTCCCAGACCGTCTCAGATGTCCGGCCACATCTGTCATCCAGAGGGTCTTTCCAGTTCCAGCTTACCCTATTGAACAATAGAAATTACCATGATTTTGCTTAAAGCACAACACGAACATATCATACAGTTCCCATTTTGTCCAAACAGGTAAACTTCTTAAATGCAAGAGGCACACGAAATAATTATTTATACATTTATGTTCTGTGTTACATGATAATTACACTCAGGATGACTGAAGACTGCCTGAGATGACATAGTAATATATTTATTATTGTAAATATTCATACAATATAGGGATTATGAACTTCATTTGTGTGTCATGTTTTTATTTCTAACAGGTGTCTGTGGCCTGTATGATAGGTTTTGTTGGATATATACATTATCCTTACAGTGTCACATGGAAGGTTTGTAGTTTGTAAATACAGAGTTATGTGAGTGTACTCTCAAAAACATTTTTTACAGTAGTTACACAGCCAAACTTGTAGCCAATGGTGTTACCAAACAAATGCAAATTACAATATACTATTTCTATCTCCATCATGTTCTCACTGTACATGTGGCTTCATAACCAATGCCATGTTCAAAAATGCATGTATTATGGGAATATGGGTTACATACATGATATTGACAGTACACAACAGCATGATTATATCCACTGGTAAACTATCACTGTGTCAGCACATATTGAAATTTAATATTGTTTTTACTACATTTCACAACACCTATTTTCATATGACACAAGGCATAGCAGTGCATATATAAATTATTTTTTTGCATCATTCAGGTTACCTGTCACAACAATATTTTAACCATGTATAACGGCTCACTGTGCCTTCTCTTGCTCCACGGATAGTAGTGAAGACATAGCAAATGTCTTTGTATCACACAGAACACGTCAGTTCTTTGTAGAAACTGTGTGCAAGCATGAACTTTGTAAAGAGTAGTGATTGGTGTAAAGTTTTAGGGTCCACTTGATGTATCTGTCACATGGGCCAGAAACCGGCTCTGCTATAGGCCAGACAGTTGTTATTCCGTAGACTGGTACCCCGCTCTATTATGGCAGCACTGCTCTGAGTCTAAGCTTGGCTGAGGGCCATAATAGAGCAGGGTACCAGTCTAGTTATTCCGTTGCTTGGTCGACATGCACGTGGATATTTGTTTACAGTTTTGAGGTATGCACGAAAAACGGAATGTCGTGTGTAACATGCCGAGTCCCATGTTCACTTGACTTCTTGCATTATAAAAATCGGTTGACAAAGTGGACATCAGCAAATGCAGCAGACACCTCTTCTTTCTTGTTTTCCACTTGTAATTACATCTATGTATATGTATGATCTGTTTGTACCTGCATCTTTTTAATAGGATATGTCATGACTTGGTATGTTTGTTATATGTTAATATAAGTAATATTACAAAACACATCTTTTTAGAAGCATCTTACCAATACGAGCGTATCAGTCTACAGATGGGGGGAATGACCATCACAGGGACATTCCTACACTCGTAATTGCTAAGGTACATACACTTGCATATTTATATTTTTGTGTCATGTAACACATATTTCTTTCTAGAATTCATTCATACGTTTTATACCTAATAAAAGGGTGCATGGTTACACGCTTTTATTTGTTCATATTCATGCGAGCTCAATTCATACCAAAAGTCGACATCCGGGTTTTAGTCATTAAGCAAACTGGACATGACGGTCACACAACGAGAAATAGAGTGTGGTGAATTGTACAATTTTATTTTAATATTATCACCTTTTCTGTAGCATGGATAACTTTCCAATATAGTTTTCAAATTTTAAACTCCAATCCACTTTTTATATGAACAAATTAATCAGCGGAGGAATAGCCGGAACTTTTATCATCATTGCACATGAACCGGAAGTTGGCACTGCATGGATTATTCATTTGGACAGGATCTGACGGATTTCGTCAACAAACCATACGAGGAATTAAAAACAACGAGCTTGTATGGACCTAATGCTGGTTTCAGTAGGTGCAACAATTCTATTGCTTTGTAACGATCAGTGTTTCTTGTGCATTTTACTTATGTAAACATAAAAATTCAGCTGGTGAAGAGGGCCGGTCACAGCGGTCGCCTGGAAAAGTGGTGTGCCTTTCTCGATTATTAGTTTAGAAGGGCCGGGGATCCCATGCCTTATAAACCCGTTAACCCTCTATGTACCCGTGAAGACACTATTTATACGAAAGGTGCCTGTGAGTAGGGCCGGGGGTCCCATACCTTATAAACCAGTTTACCCTCTATATACCCGTAAAGACAATATTTATACGACAGGTGCTAGTGAGTAGGGCCGGAGGTCCCATGCCTTATAAACCCGTTAACCCTCTATATACCCGTAAAGACAATATTTATACGACAGGTGCCTGTGAGTAGGGCCGTGGGTCCCATGCCTTATAAACCCCTTAACCCTCTAAATACCCGTTAAGACAATATTTATACGACAGTTCCCTGTGAGTAGGCCCGGGGGTCCCATGCCTTATAAACCCGTTAACCCTCCATATACCCGTAAAGACAATATTTATACGACAGGTGCCTGTGAGTAGGGCAGGGGGTCCCATGCCTTATAAACCCGTTAACCCTCTATATACCCGTAAAGACAATATTTATACGACAGGTGCCAGTGAGTAGGGCCGGGGATCCCATGCCTTATAAACCCGTTAACCCTCTATATACCCGTAAAGACAATATTTATACGACAGGTGCCTGTGAGTAGGGCCGGGGGTCCCATGCCTTATAAACCCGTTAACCCTCTATATACCCGTAAAGACAATATTTATACGACAGGTGCCTGTGAGTAGGGCCGGGGGTCCCATGCCTTATAAACCCGTTAACCCCGTATATACCCGTAAAGACACTATTTATACGACAGTTCCCTGTGAGTAGGCCCGGGGGTCCCATGCCTTATAAACCCGTTAACCCTCCATATACCCGTAAAGACAATATTTATACGACAGGTGCCTGTGAGTAGGGCAGGGGGTCCCATGCCTTATAAACCCGTTAACCCTCTATATACCCGTAAAGACAATATTTATACGACAGGTGCCAGTGAGTAGGGCCGGGGATCCCATGCCTTATAAACCCGTTAACCCTCTATATACCCGTAAAGACAATATTTATACGACAGGTGCCTGTGAGTAGGGCCGGGGGTCCCATGCCTTATAAACCCGTTAACCCTCTATATACCCGTGAAGACAATATTTATACGACAGGTGCCTGTGAGTAGGGCCGGGGGTCCCATGCCTTATAAACCCGTTAACCCCGTATATACCCGTAAAGACACTATTTATACGACAGGTGCCTGTGAGTAGGGCCGGGGGTCCCATGCCTTATAAACCCGTTAACCCTCTATATACCCGTAAAGACACTATTTATACGACAGGTGCCTGTGAGTAGGGCCGGGGATCCAATGCCTTATAAACCCGTTAACCCTCTATATACCCGTAAAGACATTATTTATACGACAGGTGCCTGTGAGTAGGGCCGGGGGTCCCATACCTTATAAACCCGTTAGCCCTCTATATACCCGTAAAGACAATATTTATACGACAGGTGCCTGTGAGTAGGGCCGGGGGTCCCATGCCTTATAAACCCATTAACCCTCTATATACTCGTAAAGGCAATATTTATACGACAGGTGCCTGTGAGTAGGGCCGGGGGTCCCATACCTTATAAACCCGTTAACCCTCTATATACCCGTAAAGACAATATTTATACGACAGGTGCCTGTGAGTAGGGCCGGGGATCCCATGCCTTATAAACCCGTTACCCTCTATACACCCGTAAAGACACTATTTATACGACAGGTGCCAGTGAGTAGGGCCGGGGGTCCCATGCCTTATAAACCCGTTAACCCTCTATATACACGTAAAGACAATATTTATACGACAGGTGCCTGTGAGTAGGGCCGGGTTTTCCATGCCTTATAAACCCGTTAACCCTCTATATACCCGTAAAGACACTATTTATACGCCTGGTGCCAGTGAGTAGGGCCGGGGATCCCATGCCTTATAAACCCGTTAACCCCCTATATACCCGTAAAGACATTATTTATACGACAGGTGCCTGTGAGTAGGTCCGGGGTCCCATGCCTTATAAACCCGTTAACCCTCTATATATCCGTAAAGACAATATTTATACGACAGGTGCCTGTGAGTAGGGCCGGGGGTCTCATGCCTTATAAACCTGTTAACCCTCTATATATCCGTAAAGACAATATTTATACGACAGGTGCCTGTGAGTAGGGCCGGGGGTCCCATGCCTTATAAACCCGTTAACCCTCTATATACCCGTAAAGACACTATTTATACGACGGGTGCCAGTGTGTTGGACCGGGGGTCCCATGCCTTATGAACCCGTTAACCCTCTTTATACCCGTAAAGACATTATTTATACGACAGGTGCCTGAGAGCGCAGCAGGTAGTGCGTCATCTCCGAGTGACTTCAACAACTCGTTCTTAGCTTTATCCTTTGGCAGTAATTTTGTTGTTACTGGTTGCTGGTCCTTAACCTTACTTTCTTCCGGCATGGCAGACTTTCTGTTTACTTCAAGTTTAATGGCAGTACGTTGTCCAATGTTCAAATTCAGTTAAAAAATATCTTGGTCCGTTAACGATAAAAGAATCCTTTTGTTGCAAATACTATTTTCTTTCAATTTTGCGACAGTTGATGCTTCCAAACCGACAGTTTCTGGCCAATTTTCTAATTCCATTTGAATGTCTGCCATGGGGTCTGTACACGTCGACGTGCCTGGAGAAACTAGCGAAATTCCGTTAACGTGAATGCCACATACACGCCTGGTTGAAGGCAATGAACCGTAACAAGACTAAGCCGCCCATTGTAAGAGTCCGGCCCGAGGTCTCCCGTTTAATAAAATTGCAAATAATATCTTCAATTATTTTTCACTAAGAAAATTGTTCTTGTCACACTCCTCAGAAAATTTCTCGCCATAAGATATTTTTTTTTCTGATGGTAAGAACATTTTAAAAAAATTTAACTTTTATAGAATTTTTTTTTTGGCAGTGTTGATTTTGTTGATGTACAAAATTTTTATACATCATCACAGGTATAACTGGACCATCGTACCAAACTATCTCAACCACACCAGTCAAGCGGATGCCGGCCTGGAAGTCCATCAATTCTATCCACTGGTGAAAGTCGGATGTCACAAGCAACTGGCCCAGTTCCTGTGTTTGAATTACGCTTCACCATATACAGTTTTGGATAAAGCTCTCCCGTCATGTCGAGGATTTTGTAAGCGAGTCAAAAGAGGTGAGGAGTTGGGACAGTTTGTCCTTCTTTTTAAACCAACTCGGGGGATTCAAATTTCCTTACGGTTGAAATTAATGACCTAACCGGAAAAGGTAGAACGGTTAAACGCAGGCACATGATAATCTGCTTACCATTCATTCTGAAGAAGCAGAACCATAAACCATAAGGCATCCTGTATACTTGACTGGTTTCAAGGTAGTACAAGGGTACATGTCCCCCTTGTCGAAGGTTCAAATCAGACATACATTATAACAAACAATATTGAAATTGAGCAAAATTACTCTCGTATTAATAAAACATACACCAAACAGAAAATATACTTTTATTTCAGTGAAATATACTCCGGCACCGGATCATTACTCTCCTTTTCAAAGTGTTAGCTTAGCATTTTGCCAGGCAAGGTACAGACGTAAACGGTCTGTATACCTGAGCCAGAGTAGGTAATTTTGGGTAAGGATACAGAATTAACAGGGCTTGAAGAAGTATCGAGGGTTTTACTGGTTGTTATGACGTGGCGGGGTAGTTTGACGTCTCAACAAAGCTTATATAAATGAGTTTGGTCGCCATTTGCAATCATCTATATCGCACAGGATTTATAAGGAAGTATCCCACTAGACTGGATCGGACCACCCTTGGTGGTCCGGTCCACAAGAGCGGTCCTTGTCCGGTACTAATTGTGGAACCGTCCATTTATTTAATAATAATTAAAAACTTTCTTATTTAAAATTATAATTAAAATAAAGTTATACAAGCTGGCGCTAAAATAAATTTGTTGCCGGTCCGGTACGGTCTAGCTTAAAATTGTAGACCGGACCGGTCCAAGGGATCCGCATCTCTAAATCCCCACTGCCGTTCGAATTTCGCTTGATAAGAATCAACTCATTTACTATTGCATGGTAAGCCAAACGCATATGTACCTTTTCCGCAATCAACTGCAATGTTTCACAAAAGTATACGATGCAAGAATCATTGCAAGTTGGTCAGCTGTCCCCGAGTATAGTTTATAAAATGAAAAATATACCATCCTATAAAATTAAGTAAAACTTATTGGTTATTTTATCACTCGCGTATATTTATACATACATTTTGTCCCGCAGTGCGTGAAGGAATCACCCATCCTTGTTTAGTCTTCTTATTATTCTATATCTACATTGACAGGCTGTGAGCCACTGCTGCTTAAATTTGGCTTCAAGTGGCCTGAAGTTCTTCGCTGCAGCAACTTTCCAAGAAAGCAATGCTTCCATTTGAGGAAAGGCAAGATCATGTACTACTGACTAGAGCGCCATCTGCAGCCGTGTTCTTGAATAAAATGCCTGGGTAGAAATAAAGGAAGTTAAATAAAAAAAAATTACTCTTCTGTTTTCCAATTTCACATATTTATTTTATTTATATATGTGAATATGTCTTTGAGACAGGCTGCTCAATCCGAAATCATCTCGGCGAAACTGGAGGACAAGAACTTCAGCAAGCGGGTTTTACTGCGACATTCGGGGAAATAGCTGTAGAACTATAACGGCTATTGTGTGTGTGTGTGTGTGTTATAGGCAAACTGTTGTTACCAGGACAACGTGGGAGTACTTGATTAATAGGGTATGGTCGTGAACTTAACAGAATTTTGCTCCCGTCAATAGCGTCAATCCATCTTCAAGGAGGGGCAAGGGGGGGGGGGGGGGTTGAGACAGTATAAAATGATTTTATTGTTCAATACCACGTTTCAGGATGAAGCTCATCCCATAAAGCAAAATCAGCAACAGCATAAACCATTAAATTTCAGGAGGGGCGGTACGGACTAAGAGCGTGCGCAGGATTTAAGCACGGGGGGGGGGGGGGGACGACAGGAAAATGTCTAAGCAAAGCTCGCACGTGAATGCGAGAATAACAAGAGAGTGGGAAGCCCCTCCCATGGTGAAGGGATTTAAAAACAATATCATTGGAAAAAATGTTAATGTTAATTACATGGATACATGTCTTAAATATTTATTTTCTCATTTTCATGAACAATTTTTATGTAGCCCAGTTGGCATTTCATGTAAAACGTTATTCACGCGGCCATATCCCTGTATATTTTAAACTCAAAAGATCCTGTAGATCAAAGATAAACATTCTAAACAGGTAATATCAGTATGCGCGTGGGTTTAAAGCTATATCATGTTCCTTATATACCCTTTGTTTGCCATAGAATATATATATATATATATATATATATATATATATATATATATATATAATTCACTTCAAAATTATACACAACAATATTTATTGGCTTTTGATTTTCTTTAAGTAAAATAAGTAAGCAGGGACAAAGGTTTGCCAACTGTTCGCAGTTTTTGTTGTAGTCATATTTATGTGTTGTCATGTAATTATTTTAAAGGTTAATTATTTTTTACATTTCCTTCGACAATATTTTAGCATTATACAGATAGAAAAACATTAGCCTAATGTAAAAGTTAAATGTTTCATTTAAAAAATTAGAAATTAATAGCTCTACAAATGGTGACTGACGAAAAGTCCGGCTCACTTAACAAGTCTGCTAGCTCAACTAGCGTGATGGTAGTCTGATTTGAGAAGATTATATATAGAAAAGAATGGAATTTATAATTAGGCTATATTGCTTGTTTGAGTTCGCTTACTTGTTCAGATATATTTAGGGTTTATGTATTTATTCTGTTTTTAAGTGTTTACGGATTGTTCTATCACGTTTATTATCTTTAGCGATTGGATTGTTGGTTTGGTGCTATCAATTCTGATGTTTTCGTTAGTCGACCAACTCATATTAACACTGACTTTCCAAAACATCGTTTACACTGGGTTACACATCGTCGACTTAAACGCGATGTTTCTCAATATGCTGATCCGATGTCGTCCCGATGCCGAGCTGATGTAACCCCGATATTTTTGTGTAGATTACATACACCATTAAATCAAATTTTGTATTTTTTCCTGACAAGTATGTATATGAACATTTTCACGTATAATGTATCCCGACCGATAAAAAAGAACTGGCCCATAGGCCATGGCGCTCAGATGAATTTGACAGACAGGCGATCCATGTATTAATTATTAATGGGGATAAAATGGGGAAAATTATTTGTTAAAGATAGAATGACTTCCAGAGTGCTTAGAATCAGGGGTCCATAGGCCTTGAATATAGAAACATTAGAAACTACAGTGACCTTATTTAGGGTTTCCAAGAAGATTTTACCAAGAACTCCCAAGGTACTAAGTTCTGTGTCTGACTGCTACGATTTGCTTATCCCTAACTTATAGATGCTAAGTTCTCACAGAATCTGAGCCACAATGACCTTATATTCAGGGATTCCAAGAAGATTTTAATCTTAATTTAATTAGAAGTTACAGGTTCAACCCCTAATACTTTTGCCAGGGTGCTCATATCATGTCTTTTTCCTGTTGTTCACAGAATAAAGTTAATCTTTTTGTACTATAGCTCACAGAATATAAGTCACAGCGACCTAATGTCATGTTTCCACGAACATTTGCACAGGATCTCCTTTAATATTACATCGGAAGATTCTAGGAACAACGGATACAATCGGTACCCTGTCTGGGTGCTAGAAAGGACGATTTAGGCCTATAGCTGGCTAAATATAGGTCAACATGACATAATTTCAGGTTTCCAAGGAGATTTTCCTAGAACGTCCCTGGAGATAGCTTAAGAAGATTTTTGGAAAAAAAAAACAGATACGTTTGTGTCCATGTGACATTCAGGGTGCTCAAATGACGTCTTTTTTCCCTTAAGCTCTCAAAATATAGGCTACAGTGACCTTATTTCATGTTTCTATGGGCCTTGGTTAGGATCTCTCTAAATTTTACATTAGAAGATGCTAGGCCTAACAGTGACAATTTGTGCACGTCTGACGAACAGTAAGCTCAAATCATGTTTTCGACCCATAGATCGCAACATACAGGTCACGATGACGGAATTTCAGGTTTCCAAGGATATTTGCCTAGGACCTCATTGGATGTAGTGTTAGAAGATTCTAGGCCTAAAAGATACGATTTGTGCCCATCTGACATTCAGGGTGTTCAAAACCACATTTTCGGCCCAAAAGGTCAAGGTAAAATTTAACTAGGTAAAAAAACTTACCCTCCCTGAGATTGCATTGTGTTGTGTATGAAACGTGGCTTAAAACTTTTGATCAAGAACCCACAAGCAAGCAAGCTAGCTCAGTTCACAGGTCAAATGTTGTTAAGATATTTCAAAATACAAAACCACAGTTTCTACTGCTTTTTACCTATGCATAGAGTTAGGCCTACTTCGCTACAAGGGTGACAATCACTGACGATTGGTTATGTGTCTTTTCCATCAAATTATTAATATTAATTAAAATTCAGTGATGTTTGAGAAGAAGGGATATATTTTTTTTCAGTTTTCTGCAGATGTTATGACGCTTTGATGTGATTAGATAAACCACAGCGGGGATTAAACGATACACACTGACGTTATCTGAACAATTACCATTACCCCCCCCCCCCCCCCCTCTCAACCAACGACCTTTTTAAGACAAATCTTATGGATGACAGGGGGTTTGGGGGACAAGACACCCCCCCCCCCCCCCGGTTCTTAACCAAGGTCATTTATTAAAAAAATTTATGCATGACACCCGTTGATTCCCCCCCCAAGCAAAAAAAATCCTGGATCCGCGCCTGCTGAACCAATCACAGACGCGCTACCTGACAGGACTGCCGTGCCCCCTGCATAACACGACATGACCTATTATGAGCAGCAACTTCCAAAGAGGATTTTATTTGGACCATCAAAGCTTCTAGAGGACGTCATCCTAAACTTAATTTAAACAGTTTTACCTAGGACCTGCATGGGCCTTACAATACAACTTTGTAAGCTTATTTTTCAAAAGATCTAGGCACGCCCTGAGCTTTACTAAATTGGATGCCTCCTTAATATTTGTTGAACAGAATTAGGAGGGGGGGGGGGGGTTGTTGCGCCCCCTCTAAACACGCCCCTGCCGGACCGGTACAGTCCAGGGTTTAGCGGTCGAGTATTTTGTGTTGACGGTCCGGTCAGGTACAGCCAAAAATCGTGGACCGGTCTGCACCTTATTATCCTGATGTCTGTCGGATTTCACTTCTTTAAGAATCAGCTCATTCACTATTGCATGGTCAGCCAAACGCATGTACCGTTTCGGCATTAATCTGCCATTGTTAAATAACGTGTACGGTGCAAGAACCATTGCAAGTTGCAAGTGTGTTATAGGCAAACTGTTGTTACCAGGACAACAAGGGAGTAAGTACGTGAATTAACTGTTACCAGGACAACAAGGGAGTGCGTGAATGAACGTGGATGGTTTTGAACTTGATAGAATGTTGCTCCCATCGGTGACGTCAATTTATCTTTGGGGGGGAGGGGGATTTTTTTTACAAAACACACACACACACACACACATATATATATTGGTCTCATTCCGCGTTCTGAGCTCCGCGCGTTAGCATACCCTTTAATAGACAAGTCTCTTTATATATATAAAAAAAAATATTGTATCTACTGAAGTTTTCCACGTAGAATCTAATAAGCTCATGAATGATGTTGTATCTTTCATATTCATTTATGGAACTTACAGGGTTTTCATAGTGTCTATAATAAGATATAATATATTCCTAATTGAACGCTTACTTGGATTTAATTCTTGCAAAATATCTTTTGAATAAAAAATTGTGATGCAGCTAGGTCCTTGAAAAAACGTTGATGAGCTTGGAATATCAGAAGCAGATGATAAGTTAAAAACAATGTGTTACTCATATATATTCACATGAATAAATAATGTACCATACATCTTCATCCATCTTCTAATTGCTATCTCCATACAACAAAAATATTTTAAGCCAAACCCGAAAGAAATTGCAACAGAAATTAGTCCAAAGAAAGTCCCATTGGAGAAATCCATTTAATTTGAGGATTTTAATTAGCTAATCAACTCTTAAGTTTTACTTTATGTGTCTACATATTGTCATATTAAGTTTAGTCTTTACCCCTCTGAGTGACCGATTACTTGAAAAATCTCTTCATTGCCTATCTATTGAATTTGACTAAGATGCCAATTTACCAATAGTAACGATTTTATGTATATTGATTAGGGCAGGCCTCGACATTAACACTTGCCCCCTTGCCTAAGGGTTTGGAAATATCTTGAGAAAGACTTGCCCTAGTGTCGGAAAGTTGTCAGCTGGGTCTACGATATATCAGACAATGCCCCTGAGATAGTTCAAGGGAAAATCACATACAGGATAAATCATGTATAAATAGGAGTAGGGATATGTTATATCCAGATATGGATCATGAGGGGTATCGGATTATCGATATCATGATATCAGGGAATAATCAGCATCTTAATGATGTTTAATTGCTTTTTATTGCCTTTTATTGAATCTGACTAAGATATAACTTTTACCAATAATATTAATTTTATATATATTGGCCAGGGCAATAACACTTGCCCACTTACCCAACGAGTTGACAATAGTGAGATATCGTGAGAATATCGTGACAATATCGTGAGAACAACATGCATCGGTGTCTGAAAGTTTCCGGCTGGGTCTACGATATATCAAGACAAAGCCCTTTAGACAGTCAAAGGGAATACCATATACAGGATCAATCATATATGAAATTAAAATATATGTATCATGAGGGATATGGGTTTTCGACATAAGGGAACATCTAGCATTTAAATAGTGTTCAACCTCATTTCAATGAATTGCAAATTAATACGTGTATTCTTGTTACTTCTCCCTTTAGATAAGTTTTAACTTTAATAATATGGTGAACGCATAGGAACATTTAAGTTACATTAAAAGTCTATTTTATAAACGTCATCTTCATGTATCACAAGACGTTATGATGGATTTTTTTAATGGTTTACTGCAATCATTTTCAGTCTTTCTAAAACAGAATTGCTCATTTGCACCAAAAAAAGGTTGACTTATTTCATGTTTGCAAATTAAGGACATCTTTATGTGATTATGGTAACCAAATGACCATTATGATGTCACACTTGCAACAATGTTATTTAGGCCGACTACTGGGCTTAAGTCTAATATAAGATTATTGTGACAGACTGTTGGTCTTTATGTGTTTCCAACTGTGTCATTGTCATCTTTATAATCCACAGAATCAAATGAATGCTATATAGGTTTTCTCACCGCTTGCCAACACCAATACAAACATAGAACACAATATCCGGTACGATAATACGGGTTTGACACAGTAATAAATGATGTTTATAGGTAACTTACAGAATACTAATTATAAATCGTTCAAGGATATGTTATTTTGGATGTTACCAATACGGATTGGCAAGAACAGAAAGAAATCACCCACCTGGATGACTAATACAGCGAAAAAAAGGATGCGGTCTACAAAATTTTGTTATTTTTGTATAAATTGAAAATATGAAGCCCAGCTTGATTAATAAATACATCTGTCTTGTTGGATAGACTGAATTAAATTAAGGTTATGGGATTATTTAAGGCAACGCAACGGTTGTTCAGTCTGGCATGTATTATATTTTATTACTGACTCTATGTGAAAGGTAAATCAGGAATATATATATATATATATATATATATATATATATATATATATATATATATATATATATATATATATATATAAAACACAAATGAAATATTTTCATTATAACAATTTTTTTAAATATTTTGGGTGGAGGTAACCGCTTTTAATTTATTAATGTTAGCTCTACTAAGTATTATGTGCATCTGCAGAAATCAGAATTCTATTTCGGTTTCGAACAACGTGACAGGGGGTTACACATGATTATCCTGGTGTACCTTACCTACGGGTCCTGTTCTATTACATCGAGGAACCCCCGAAAGGTGCACTCATTTGAGAGTGAAACGCCACTGTGGGATACAGTCTCCGCATAAAACTATTCGTCTAAAAAAGGTAAGCGTTATATCCCTAGGTAACTGTAAACAGGGGGCACGCTCACATTACTCAGTCAAAAAGCTTAACCGTGAGAGCTCTGATTTATTTTAATAAAAGAGATAAGTTGGAAATTTGCCATATTGACAATTTCTGCTTTCATTTAAGTTCATATGATAATGGGTATGGATGTCATGGGTAGGGTGTGTCTGTGTGTGTGTGTTTGGGGGGGGGGGGGCTTTTCCGGGGGAGATTTTCAGCAGGTTAAACTAAGAAGTATGCTTTAATGTATTACCGAATTTTTACGGTACCGAATATGTACTTGTGTCGGTTTATAACCGTCTGGATATTCTTTTTAGTAAAAAGATTATTTTCAGCACAACCTTAGACATCTAAATGGGATGGAATTAATGACAGATTTGAAGTGGTATAGTCACTTTCGCGTCTAAAGACTATAAGTAGGTAATGCTTAAGTAGGCCTGATAAACTATAGAAAATTTGCAGAGATTTCTTCGAGATTTATTCGTATTCTTCACCGAAAGATTTACTTAAACTATTCACGTTGATTATTTTCGCTAAAAGACTCTTGTTAGACTGTGAGAGTTGTGGTATCCAGGAATCAAAGCCTAGGATCCGGAGTCTGGTGATTTACATTTTTATTATTGTTATGTCTTAAATACTGTGTAATTGTATTGATTTAGTGTATTGTAATGTTGGGATTGTTCTGTGAATACATTATAATTATTTGTTATTATTCATTCCTCTTGACAATTCACGCTATACCTAGTGTTGCGGAATCTAATTTTTTTCTCCGTAACAAGGGTTTGTGCTTTGTTATTATTAGATTCCATAACAACTTTTATCTTATAATAACTGCATTAAGATCAAATTTACAGTTTAAAGTGCTATTGTTTAAGAAAAGCAGCCTTGCGATGTTGTACTCGACTGTGATTTAACACACCACTTTTTCCACTTTGCGCCTAACCACAGTCCATAATTCTCTAATTGCAAAGGTATTTGCACATATACGGCCTAAAGAAAACATTTTGATTTTGAGATTTTCATCCAGTACATTCAGCAACAACTATGTACTTGGATAAGTACATTTATAAGTAATATTGTCGTATTTCGTATTTGCAATGAACTGATCTGCATAAACCTTTTTCTCTCATACTATTTAACATGAAAAAAACATAAGAATAGTTCATTAATGATATAAAAATTCACACTCGATTCCTATAAATAAATAACATGAAAATATCACAACACATATCGCATTACTCTTCAACAAACCCTAATGTATTGCAAAAAGAAATGTGTAGGCGATATTCCACCATTGTAGTTACAGTATACATTCAGCTTCAAAGAAACAAGGCAGGATTGCACGTTTCCTCTCCCATAACACCTATGCCACTCCCCGGTGGTCGTACCCAATCACTGCATGCATTTACGACAGCGTGATCTAGTTGTTAGGGGCAACACATACGTGTGAATCGTGTGAACACAGTTAAGAATGCTAAAAACAATCAGCCCACGAAAACTTCCATTGATTATACATGCTGCCGTTTATATATATATATATATATATATATATATATATATATATATATATATATATATATATATATATATTATAACGATCAGTGTGGGTGTTGCGAATTCTATTAAACCAGTATTTAGGAACTATATTGCTTGACCTCAGTTCACCTGTAGAATAAAATTTCGTCCGAGAGTTTATATTCTGATTTCTTTGAAAACCGTTGGATTAGGTTGAAATGAAGAACATGCAGTACGACGTGAAACCCTGCTATAAAGTCCTTTGTGTTGTTTCGGTTTTGTTATGCCTCGGCATGATTGGCGGATCTATCCCTTTTGTGGTTGCTGGTAACTCGGCTGTTGGGACTCCCCTTATGGCTTGCGGACTAGCGTTTCTGGCTCTTCTGGCTACTTTTTGTCTTCTTTACTGCGTAAGTGGTCCGGCAGAGGAAAGTAATTCTGATGAGAATGACACAGAGCCCGATGCAAATCTTGCTTTTTTAGGGTAAGTACTTTCACGTTATTATTTAGCCATGTATACCGCTCGAAGTAAATAATATTTCTCTTAACGGGGCCAATCCCGATATCTCACGTCTCATATTCATGTGGTTATAGCAGGTTTTAGCTCCCGCATATGTGCAACGAACTACCTTAGTTCGGTTACACGTTTTCTTATTTATCAACATATCATCAAATGGCCCGCAATGTAGATAATATTTTAAAGATTCAGCATTGTCTGACAATAACATATCATTACAACACTGGGCGAAGATAACTTTTCATTAATAGGAAGGACCCGAGCAAGTTCAGCTGGCGTATATAAACTGGCCCAGCTGAACATGAACGTCATGAACAGGATGCATATGAACCGTTTCTGAGACTGGCGAAGCTGCAGTCGTTCAGATTGTTGTATTGCAGATCAATATATTCTATGAAATGCGGTTTTCGGTTTATTCCGATTATATATTAATGAACTTTGGCTAATCCAGGTTGAAAAAATATTCATAAAATGTCTTTGTGACGGATATATATGAGCTTTTTTTTTAATAAGGTGTCAGTAAACATAACAATTTGACAAACAAAAAAAACTTACAAAAGTTGGCTGTTTGCATATATGCTGAAATTGAAACGTTTTCAGTTGCAAAACACCCTTGCAATACCCTGGTTCATCTTGTGGCCACCATATATCCTTGATTAAAGTTTTTGGATAATTTTAGCCCCCATCCCGACCTTATAAACACATGAATATAAATAAATAGCCAGTGTGTGGTGGGATCTGCGTTTTCCGGTTATTTTAATAAATGGATTAATGGAATATCTAAGTTCATTGATGCCAGATATAAAAATAAGCCATTTTTATATAACGAGAACGAGATTTTTTTTATAGGACGATAAAAGATAATCCCATTAAATTTCAGTTTGTGTGCACATGGAGATATTTTTAAACGCATATTTGTACACTTTGAAGTTTCCAGGTCCAAAGGTCACGGTATCTGCCATGTTAACAGCCAGATTGTTTTTTAAAAGTCTCAACCTGGTGATAAAA
The DNA here is from genome assembly GCA_026874595.1 of Sipunculus nudus. NCBI lineage: Eukaryota > Metazoa > Annelida > Sipuncula > Golfingiida > Sipunculidae > Sipunculus > Sipunculus nudus. Next base: position 21,751,037 of record CM049313.1, on the reverse strand, counting down.
TGCGTGAAACCTAGAAAAAAAAAGCTAAAGGCGGCGCCACAGGTCTTTAATAACTGAAAAGCCTGCCCATGATCCAGGCATACGCATAGAAAAAATCATGACAATCAAAGCATAGGTTATTCAGATATTGGAGCTGTATTATTGTGTAAAATTTTGATTATTCTACGATGTACAAACAGACTCGATAACTCCCAGAGTATAGGTTGTAGTGACCTTATTCAAGGTGTCCTTGAAGATGCTTTATGTAACTCCCTGGATATAAAAAAGAAGATTCTAGGTCAAACGATTATGATTTGTGTCCCGTTAATGGAAGGAGGGAGGGACGGACGACGGTCAAAGAGTGAGCTAAACTAAAAATCTGACTGTGCGTGTGCGTCACTATGCGTGTGCCGTGAACAGGCTTACTAAATTTGTATCATGTCAATATGGGCCAAAATATCATAATTTATGTATCATGATTTGATTGTTAAAATTATTTATACACGGATATTATACACGGAATACACGGTTTCACGTCCGCGTCTGTTAGTTAATAATATTTATGAATATGTTTTATTTTGAAAAATGGAAATATTAAAAAAAATACTGCTGAAACTGACATACGAGAATCAAGCATTTCCACCTATCCCCGCATTTTTCGACTGGAACTGTGAATTCTAATAAATGCAAGCTGCCGTCGTTTACTTATTCTGCTCATATTCTTGCTTCCTTTCTTGCAAAAGTGACTGTAGATTTGTGCTATTCTTTGATGACGTTCCTGGATAAGGATCATATGATGGATCCACGCAAAAATCTAATTCAATGATCAATTCACGAATCTCCAGAAAATGTTATAAGATTCCCTTCATGATTGCGCGTGTTTTAAAAGATGGTGTTTACAAACACACAAAACAAACATACACACACACACACACGAACGTAGGCCTTCCTTGCGGAGACAATGAACGCATACCTTCCTCGCGGAGACAATGAACGCATACTTCTGATATAGACTTTTGCCTGGCTATGTGCAATGAAGTGCAAAAACTTTAGCCAATACGAATAATCAGTGTCTCACCTATCGAAGCCATGGTATCATTCTCTAATAACAGGCTATCTTTTAGTGGAAGAGGCAAACACACGAACGGAAGTCTTCCTTGCGGAGACAATGAACGCATACCTTCCTCGCGGGGACAAAGGACAGATACCTTCTTTAGTAAAGTTACCACTACACTTCTACATTGTCAAAAGCACATGTTCGTAAATGTTTAAACTTCCTCCTGTGCCTAACAGGACGTCTTTTAACTAAAGATAAACCTTTTTACCGTTCATAAAAAATAGGCACGTCAACGCTGAACCTACAGTTGTGATAGTCCAAGTTGCGTTAAAGGATTATGGAACGCAGCAAAGATTCATATGAAGAAGACCCGTATTAAGCCTGCGTTTTTCAATAATTTTCCTGAAAATTATGTGTACTATAATAATTTTGAAGTTTCAAAGGTTAGTTTTTGGATCAAAGAAAAAAATAAGAACTGCATTGACTACATTAATAAAATGGTGGTATATATTACAACTGATGGGGTGACGCCCCTATTAAAACAATTGCAGTGACGATGTTTTTGTCTGAAAATAAAGTACACTTATTTACTTATAATACATGAAAAACACGCATAACGCTATATATTCAATATATAATCCATTATTGTATTCTAATTTTATCCTCATGGTAAACAAATGGAAGATATACTTATATGTATTTCCTTATTTTCTCCAAGTGTCTAAGATTCATTTAAATACGACATATCACAAATGATTTAAAGATATATATATATATATATATATATATATATATATATATATCTTTAGTCTGGTCTCAGGACAGACTTAGTGTAGCAACCACATCGATAAATCGACCATTTTTTTCATGATTAGGATAATTTTTCCTTTTAATATCATTTCTTAACTTAAAAATACGTGCACCATATTATATTTGTTGTTAATTTAGTCCCAACGAATATGTGAATCTCAGTTATGCGGCCACTGACTCCTGGGCCAGATGAAAGCATCGCCTGTATATAGCTGTATAAAGTAGGCCAGGCATAGCGTTGAATCACTAAGTTGTTCAGTCTAACAGCTTAACAACATTTATAGGGCATAGATTAAGCGTATTCATGGATAGCCAGACAAGTAATGTTTGTGCCCAGGTCTCATATCTTTTTATAAGGTATTCCGTTAATTTATGCATGTTGGGTAAGCTATTAACTTCTATCTGCAATTGATTTCATTTGATTGGTTCATGGTTACTAATAATAAAATATCGAGCATAAATATTCTTTAAAAAATCAGTGTATCTAATTTTAATATTATTAAAAATTCATTTCAAGTTGACATTCCAGAATTGTTTGATTACGATTTCCTTGTTTAGTTTATTCTTGAATCCTTTTTACTACTGTCGAATATAATTTTACAAAACGAGTCTGTGTAAGTATTCTGCCTTTACACTTGTGAAGCAAGCATCGTAGGATAACTTCATGATCGTTGATCTATTTGTTGAAATGAGTTAATATTTACCCCCTTTCATACGCTTTAATATTTACGGTTTGTTAGGATCCCGGACAAGATCTACCACGATTGGATAACCGATCCCCCACCAATTTATTAAGATCTGTTACGATTCTATAACGAAAATTTGCGATTCTTTACGATCATCAAGATTTGGATCCACGATATCTTACACTTGCTTACGTTCCATTACGATCATAAAGTTATTGATAAAGTTATATCACCTCTTCTTGCCATCTATTAAGGTATAGAAATGTGGTTAAACCCGATCGGGACAAGATCGGCATAAAAAGGAGGTAGTTTTTTCCCCGCTCATTTATTCTACTCTGTATTAGAGTTTGCAACGCGACAAATTCGTCTGGAAGCGTGACCTCTTTCATTGGAAAGACGGAAAAAAGTATCAGAGCGTATCAGGCACAACTTATCGTAATATGTCCATAATCTCTGCTGCCTCGAGATGTACTGGAATGGACCAGAGAGCAGATTCGCGGCAGATGCTCACACACTGCTGCTTTGGGACAGTGTCCTCAGCGGCATATAATATTTTCTAAAGTTTGAAGAGCAGATCTCGAGCATATACTGATTCACTCTGTTTTGAGACAGACAATCTACTGTGCAGTTAAATATAATTCCTTACAAGTTATGGCAACACATCAGGGGCGTCAATATAGGGGGGGAGGGGGTATATATCCCCCCCACTTTTTGGCAAGGGGGGATGGTCAATGTTATCATCCCCCCTACTTTTAAGAGGATTATATATATATATATATATATATATATATATATATATATATATATATATATTTAAAGTCAATATTATTGTATATGAAATATAGATTTGAACAAAATATAGACATGCTCCATTTATAAGTTAACTGTGAAATATTATATTGAAATATATTTGAAATGTAATTAAGTATATATATATATATATATTTGAAACGTGTCATACAGGCGCCAAAAAAAGGTATATATATATATATATATATATATATATATATATAGTACATACACATATATATATATATGCGTGTGTGGGGGGGGGGGGGTGTCGGCGAGTCATCCCCCCCACCCTTGAAGAAACATTGACGCCACTGCAACATATTAAGAGCATACCAGTACGCTGAAGGTTTTCTTAAATAAACCATGATAATTACTTAGCCTCGTCCCCCTCCGTAAGTCCCGACCACCTTTTTTTTAAATCACCTTATTTTACTATTTTAGTAAAGATAATGGCCGATTTTAAATACCAATCATTGCTTACATTATTAATATTTTGGCTGACACAAGTCATCCGACCTCTTCCTTGATTGCTGAATAAAGATTGAGAGTTTGAAATCATTATCTTTACAGTTTGAGTTAAAAATCTAAAGCACAAAGCTGGTACCGGTAACAGGAGAGGAGAACATATTGTCAACGAAGGCACACAAAATGTAAGTTCTCCCCTTTCAAAGGATGTCTGATAGTATCGAATATAGGCCGCTGTTTAATTGTAACTAGTTTATTTCTGATGGAGTGGTTAGCCTGTAGTGGAGATCTGTAACGCAGTAGCATAGTTGCCGCACTCTGATGGTCTGCCCAGGCGATTCTGTCGTGCAAGCCCAAGTTGGACATTTTGATCACGGGTGCGGAGATGTTGGCAAGGGAACATAACATAGCGTTAATAAGGCAAACATTATTCAACCTCAAGGTTTGATCAAAAGTCTCTGATCAGTATCTTATAATCTCCCAGACAAATAACAATTCTACAGTTCTGTTTGCAAGGCACAAAAAATCTGGCTTAGGCTTAGGGCCAGACGTTTAAAAGTTGGCATTCATGCTTTTATGCTCTATCTTATGAGTTTAAGGGCACATAGTTGTTTAGAGCAAAATGTAATTCTGGCTATTAAGGCATTTTTTTTCTTGTGTCCACCTTCAAATAAGAAGGAAAATAATATTCCGTTTAAACAAAATTTTGTGTACAATACAAACCTTTCTTAAAATTAGATATTTCTCACATATAAATGTTTTATACAGTGTTATGGTATACGATTTATACAATTTTCAACAATATAATCGGTATTTAAACCATATTATAACCGCTGTGTCCATTGCAATTGTCTGTCAAAGACCTCTTGAATTACATGGTTGAAGACGGATATAGTTTGAACTGCTGTTTTAATCACTTTTTTTTTATTTTTCAGGCTTTAGCCTTATGCATGACAGTGGAACACCTGGCTGGGAGAATGCAAAATGTCATGATGTGGATCCTCACTTACGCAGGAGCAAGACAACAATAAGCTTATATTAACTGTGTATAATTAATAAATGTCTGTTATACACATTGAAAGGTATGTGTTTTTCACATGATGGAGAGCGCAATGTGGTGTGAACATCTACAAGGACAGCACTACTCCACTGGAAAACAAAGTAATGCTTTAGGGGAGCACTGCTCAAAGGGAGCACTGCTACATCAGAGCTCACAGTTCTGCTCTAGAAGAGCACTGCTCCAGGTAAGCACAGATGACTGCTCCAGGAGAGCACTGCTCCTAGAGAGCACTGCTCCACTCGAGCACACAGTTCTCCAAGAGAGCACTGCTCCAGCAGTAAATATGAATAAATATGAGTAAATATGACTACTGCAGGAGAGCATACTGCTCAGGTTCTACTGAAGAACTGCCCAATATATGCTTTAGTGCCATTGGAGCACTGCTTTAAATAATTGGAAACGCTCAATGCGTGCTGAAACCGCTTCTCAAAATCTGCTGCGCAATTCAGGGTAATACATAGTAGGTATGGAGCAGATTTTCAGCATATGATCCATACGTCTTGGATCACATATGCAGCATATGCTGTGAATGTGCTGAATACCTGCTCGAGATCTGCTGGAAACACATCTCCGGCTATCTGTTGAAAAACAACTTCAAATATACTTCAAAAAGGTGAATTTTGTTAGGGGATATACTTTTTACATGTGATACAATGTAAAAACTTGCTGACGAAGCATTCGCACTAGCGCTGTGACCAAGTTGCTGCTTGAAAACTGGGTCCAAACCGTTCTAGAGTTTTCACACGACACTCGAGCAAAGTGGATAGAACGATTAGCATTCAAAACGATCGGAAACCATCATTTCAGCTTGATCCAAAACAGTTTTGCCAAAAGGGTTTTAAAAAGCTTTGGATTGCCGCGGGAACGCTCTATTACCCATTCAATACTGATTGAACCCGGTATAAATTTCTCATATCAGATATCGAAAGAATGTCAGAAACTTTCATTACTCCGGTAACCCTACTCAATCAAGTCTCGTTTCATAGTGAAATAGCGAACATGATAAAATTATAATTGTCCTTTCAATTACTGAAAACTACTCCGAAATATTATTACTCGTTTGGACACAGTTGGTCTTCTTTGTATTTGAATAATGATCCTGACGTACTTTGGTCTGTCCACAAAGCTAAGGGTTACTTGGGCCTATAATAGAGTAATAAATGAAAGGTGACATAAACGTTTTAATGTTGGTAAATAGCATCAAACCGTGCGTGTAATATATTTTATAGATAACTGAAAGATTATATTATTGTAAATGTTAAATATGTTCACGTGACGCCATCGACCATTTTAATTCTTTTGTTATTCTTATTATTTTTTTTATTGAAGTAATCATTGTGAGAAACCTGATAAGTTTTAACACAGGCTGTTGCATTCAAGTTTTAGCTGGCCGAATCAGAATACAAAAATAGGTGGGTCCTATAAAAGAAGAGGCTGCAGTCTTAAATAAGGTCATGTCTCTACAGTCTCTGAGTTTGTTTTAAAAACTGAATGCTTTTAAATTACATTATTTAACATTACATTTTCTTTCTTATACAGCGCATCATATAAAACAAGTACAGTGTTTTCAGATGCGCTTCACACAAAATGATACCATATAAATAAGATAGAATACATATAAATAAAACTATAATATGGTGTATATATTAAAAAAAATAGTAACAGTTAGCAAACAGATATGTCTTAAGATAAAACTTAATATTAGCTTAGCTGTTTTCTGACTACTTACAATTAAGGTAGACTATTCCATATGCTTGGTCCAAAATAACGGTAAGACCTCTCCCTGTCTAGACTGCATCTACAATACGCAATAGGATAATCATGTAGTTGTACTTTCTATTCCGTTGCCATTCCTCACAGGCAAAACAGATCAAAAAGGCACTTTGGAACAATACCCTTTAACATATTTAACATTTACAAAGCAGTCTTAACAATCAAAGGACACTCCAGTTTTAGACCAATGCGGTCTAATCAAGCAGAAAAAATATGATCAAATTAATACATCATAAAAAAAAACCAAGCGTCCATAATCAAAACTTTCTGGAGTCCTTTCGGATGCCGCTTTGCAGTTCCTACTAGTAAAGAGTTTTTGAAGTCGAGGGAAGAAAGTAAAATATCTTGCATCAAAGTTTTAGCTGTTGAACTACAAATTTTACTGTGGATGTGACTGATTTTTCTGATGGTTACATATAAACTGTTTACAGGAGTTTATTTACATGACTGGTATTTTTACACGAAGAGTCTATTTTAAATCCCAGGTTTTCCACATTTGATACTGCATTAATAGTGTTTTTTCCAACTCTCAAACTTATTCCATTTTCTAATTTACTGATGTTTGCCCTTGAACCGAATACTATAAATTCAGTTTTTTCATCATTTAAATTTTAGTAAATTTGTCTTCATCCATGTTCTTATATCTTGTATACATTTTTTTTCGAAATTCGAAGACATCTTGAATGAGCTTGAGGAAGTTTCAGCTTGAATGATATATAATGTGTTGGTCGTCAGCATATGAAAAGAAGTGAACTCCATGTGGTCTATACCGATTACAAATAGGCGAAGTATACAGATTGTAGAGTATGGGTCCAAATATAGATAATAATATGGGTCCCTAATAGATATAATAATATAAATTATTCAATGTTATACAATTATGTTCCAAGGATGACTTTTTGTTTACATATTATTAAGTCCAGGTCATATGTTAAGAAAATGCGATGACAACAACAGTTGCTTACTATTTATTACTGGCTTTGTTTAATATAAATGTGTGTGTGCATGTGTGTCACAAAACATGAGCAAATGTCCATATTTTGCATTGATATTTTATATTATATTCGCATACATGTGTCATTCTGAGGATGTTTTACACCAGCCTACTCTGTGTAATTTTAAACACATGACGTTCATCCCAGGCAATTATCGAACAAGAATTTTCCCAAGCTTATTAAGCAGTTAGTTTATTGATATTTTAGTTAAAAATTAATTCATCACAATACACATTACACATCACAAATTCAGTCTGAAGGAAGGAAATAATGAAATAATTAAGGAACGTCATGTTATCATATCAGATTACGGAGTTATTTTTCAGGACCAAGATATAATTTCTTGGCACTGGGTATCTTTTTTTCTGACGAAAAGGAAAATATCTTATCAGAAGTAAAAAAAATATTTCATAAGAAAAGTGTCCTTGTCCCACTCCTCAGACATTTTCTCGTCATAATATATTTCTTTTCTGATAGTAAGAAATTTTCGAGAAAAATAATATTTTATAGAATATTATTTTGGCAGTGTGGATTTTGTTGATAAACAAATATTTTTTTACCATCACAGGTATAACTAAAACATTGTGCCAATCTATCTGAACCGTATCAGTCAAGCGGATGCCGGCCTAGATATCTATCAACTCTATCCATTGGTAAATGTCGGATGACACAAGCAACTGGTTCAGTTTTGGATAAAGCCATGTCTCTCTCTCTCTCTCTCTCTCTCTATATATATATATATATATATATATATATATATATATTTATATATATATATACATACATATATTTATATATTTAAATTATATATGAAAACACGTCTTTGAGGCTGCTGAATCCGAAATCATCTCAGCGAAACTGGAGGCAAACAACTTCAGCAAGGGGGTTTTACTGCAGCATTCGGGGAAAAACTGCATTATGGGTGATTTCTCTCAGTAACGGGAACCCTCCTCATCCCCACGTCAGCCATTGTCATTTGAAACACCCAATTATGATCATAAGGAACTGTTACAGCCATTCTGTGTAGGTGTGTTATAGGCAAACAGTTGTAACCAGGACAACGTTTGAGTACGCGAATGAACGTGTATGGTGGTGAACTGGATAGAACGTTGCTCCCATCAGTGGCGTCATTTTCTCTTCGACGGGGGTGGGGCTGGCGGGATGACTCGCAGGTATTGAAGGACACTGACTTTTATAATCACACATGTATATATAAATATATATTACACAAACAAAATATTTAATTAAATTCCGAACCTTACAAGCTATTAAAAAATATGTTTGCATGAAGGTAACCGCGTTCGTTTTTTAAATATTATTTACATGTACAGAATTCAGAATTCCAATAAGGTTTCAGACCTACTTGGCAGGGTAACACACGATTATCCTGGTGCGCCTCACCTACGGTCCTGTTGTATTAAACCGAGGAACCCCCGAAAGGTGTACTCATTTGAGAGTGAAACGCCAATGTGGGATACAGTCTTCGCTTTAGGCTGTAGACCGCTCACCCTGGGTACGACCGTAAAAAATCTAACCCACGACCTCCCTGCTTTGAGACCAGTGCTCCACTCCTAGACCACAGATGCCGGTATAACATTATACGTTGATTTCATATTCTATCAAACATTTATTTTTTTCAACATTATTAATATAATTAAATATATACAAATATAAGTACCAACTCTAACAATTATTACAGTCATGATTATAGTGTATATCTGAATATTGCGGCATCTCTTAGTATAACATGATCATTGACACGTTTAGATATTCGTCTAAAAAAGGTAAGCTTTATATCCATAGGTAACTGTAAACTTGGGGCACGCTAACTTTACTCGGTCGACCATGAGAGCTCTGATTTATGTTAATGAATGAAATAACAAATATGTTAGATATTTGCCGTATTGACAATTTCTGCTTTCATATCAGTTCATATGTTAATTTTGTCATTTATTTGATAGTCAAATATACCTCGTGTACCTTTAGTCCTTCAGCGAGAACTCGGTTACTACAAAGGCAACTGTTATTTCAATCATTGGTTTCTTTTAATCATGGACCATTAAAACTGTGAGAAACAGATAAAACCCATTTAAAGCAAAAGTATTCAGGTTCAGAAAAGAAATGGAGACAAGGTGACACAAGGATCATTTATAAAATGATGTTCCTTTTTACTGATGGGGATAAAGTTTATTGTAGAAGTGCTGGATCAATTAAATTGTTTCATGAAAATCATCCCTGAAAAAAATATTCAATCATTAACTGGAAGAAATGAACAATTCGGCAGGCCAAGTTAACACAACCAAAGAACTGAAGAAAAGCCAACAAGCTTATGGCGATAAAAACATTTTTTTTCTTTACTTTTCCAGTGATATTAAAGTAATATATAGGAGTCATGACTTCAATCATAGCTGAATGCCTTTCATTTCAAACAGTTTGCTTTTCGGCACTTTTTTCAATTTTATATACAATAGTTGTGCTTTACTTGTTCAAAAATGTGCTTTGGAATAGAGACAGGCGTATCAAAAATCTCTCTTTGCCACAGAGCTGGTTACCAGTCTATAATATAGTTCTGCACTTTATCAAATTTGCACTTGTTGACCCCTCCCTGACCTTAAAAAAGTCAAGGTCATCATATTTAGTATTTCTTTTTAAATGTAAATCAAATAAACTTTGCCAGAGATAGGTCATTTGTATTTTTATTCTAAGTATCACGAATGTTACAACCAAAAATGTTAAACGTACCCCAACTTTGCTCTACAAATTGCCACTGCACCAGTACATATACTACCCCGTGTCAATAGGCGCAAATATCCAACAGAAAATATGGCACTGCATTTTAATTCCCAGATCCCATTACTTCCTTTGGAATAATACAAACTGCTATATTTCTTAAACCTTACTTGATATTGAAAACCTAATGCAATGAAAGGTGTTTCAGCAATGAGAGATTTAAATATTTTTCGTACTTGCATTTGTTAACCCCTCCGTGACCTAGAAAAATGTATCAACGTCATCATATTTGATATCATTTAAAAGCAAAATTAATATACTTTTTAATGGTATGTCTTTGAAAGTTCTACTCTCAATATCTCAAAAGTTTTATACAAAAGAGTTACCTCTACTTCAATATGCTTTACCCCGTTGGTGCAATAAATTTGTTTGAGGGTCGACATATAAAGAGGGTGATACACACAAAAAAACTACCACCGATGCAATGCTATCACATATTTTCAAACTCTAGGGGTTTATACCTTGCTAAATATCACAATGAGAATTATTCCCCTCGGATGGTATCGACCAACCCGTCTGGTTAATGGACTAGAGAGTGATTTTTATAATGCCTTTGTCCCTGAGTCGCTCAAAATGACTGGTACTTGTAAGATCAATTTTAAATATATGAAGAAAACATGGCGGGTTGACTTTGAGGGAGAAGAGGGCTCCGTGAATTTCAGCATACCTTCAGCGTATAGATCTCCTACATCTGCTGTCCTTGTCAACTTGCTAAAGAATTTAATTTTATCGCACCGTCTATCTCAATACAGCACTGAATCAGTATATGCTCAATATCTGCTCTGCAGGCTTAACAGAACGTTGATCGCTGTTGAACTATTTAAAAGCGGCAGTGCGTAAGCATATGCTGAAAATCTGCTCTCTGAAACCCACACTGGACTGACTGTTACATCTCGAGGCAGCAGAGAAATAGCAGGAGTGTCTTTATCTGCCTATATGACTATTTCAGGCAGCATATTTTCAGTATATCTGCTGTAAATATACTGAGATTTAGTAGTAATAGAGCATATGCTGTAAAACTGCTGATTTTAGTAGCAGATATGGAACAGAGAAGACAGGCTTATAGTTACATCTGCTGGATTGCTGCTCTAGTTGACAGCATAATATGAGAACAAATAAAGCCCAAATACAGTAGTTGCTCCAAAAGCAGCATATGCTGAACTTTGGTACGGGATACCATCCTCGAGGAGAAAATGAACGCATACCTTCCTCATGGACTGATGAACGCATACCTTCCTCGCGGACACAATGAACGCATACCTTCCTCGCGGAAACGATGAACGCATACCTTCCTCGCAGAGACAATGAACGAAAACCTTCCTCGCGAAGACACTGAACGCATACCTTCCTCGCGGACACAATGAACGCATACCTTCCTCACGGAGAAAATGAACGCATACCTTCCTCACAGAGACAATGAACGCATACCTTCCTCACGGAGACAATGAACGCATACCTTCCTCACGGAGACAATGAACGCATACCTTACTCGCGGAGACAATGAACGCATACCTTCCTTGGGGAGACAATGAACGCATACCTTCCTCGCGGAGACAATGAAGGCATACCTTCCTCGCCGAGACAATGAACGCATACCTTCCTCGCCGAGACAATGAACGCATACTTTCCTCGCGGAGACAATGAATGCATACCTTCCTCGCGGACAATGAACGCATACCTTCCTCGCGGAGACAATGAATGCATACCTTCCTCGCGGAGACAATGAACGCATGCATTCCTCCCGGAGACGATGAACGCATACCTTCCTCACAGAGACAATGAACGCAAACCTTCCTGGCGGAGACAATGAACGCATACCTTCCTGGCGGAGACAATGAACGCATACCTTCCTTGCGGAGACAATGAACGCATACCCTCCTCACGGAGACAATGAACGCATACCTTCCTCACGGAGACAATGAACGCATACCTTCCTCACAGAAACAATGAACGCATACCTTCCTCACAGAAACAATGAATGCATACCTTCCTCACGGAGACAATGAACGCATACCTTCCTCACGGAGACAATGAACGCATACCTTCCTCACGGAGACAATGAACGCATACCTTCCTCACGGAGACAATGAACGCATCCCTTCCTCACGGAGACAATGAACGCATACCTTCCATGCAGAGACAATGAACGCATACCTTCCTCGCGGAGACAATGAACGCATACCTTCCACGCGGAGACAATGAACGCATACCTTCCTCGCGGAGACGATGAACGCATACCTTCCTCACAGAGACGATGAACGCATACCTTCCTCGCGGAGACAACGAACGCATACCTTCCTCATGGACACAATGAACGCATACCTTCCTCGCAGACACAATGAACGCATACCTTCCTCGCGGACACAATGAACGCATACCATCCTCATGGACACAATGAACGCATACCTTCCTCGCGGACACAATGAACGCATACCTTCCTCGCGGAGACGATGAACGCATACATTCCTCGCAGAGACAATGAACGCATACCTTCCTCATGGACACAATGAACGCATTCCTTTCCTCGCGGGCACAATGAACGCATACCTTCCTCGCGGACACAATGAACGCATACCTTCCTCGCGGACACAATGAACGCATACCTTCCTCATGGACACAATGAACGCATACCTTCCTCGCGGACACAATGAACGCATACCTTCTTCGCGGAGACGATGAACGCATACATTCCTCGCGGAGACAATGAACGCATACCTTCCTCGCGGAGACAATGAATGCATACCTTCCTCGCGGACACAATGAACGCATACCTTCCTCGTGGACACAATGAACGCATACCTTCCTCATGGACACAATGAACGCATACCTTCCTCGCGGACACAATGAACGCATACCTTCCTCGCGGAGACAATGAACGAATACCTTCCTCGCGGAGACAATGAAAGAATACCTTCCTCGCAGAGACAATGAACGCATACCTTCCTCGCGGAGACAATGGACGCATACCTTCCTCGCGGAGACAATGGACGCATAACTTACTCACGGACACAAGGAACGCATACCTTCCTCGCGTAGACGATGAACGCATACCTTCCTCGCGGAACGAATGAACGCATACCTTCGTTGCTGAGACAATGAACTCATACCTTCCTCGCGGACACAATGAACGCATACCTTCCTCACGGAGACAATGAACGCATACCTTCCTCGCGGAGACGATGAACGCATACCTTCCTCGCGGAGACAATGAACGCATACCTTCCTCGCTGACACAATGAACGCATACCTTACTCACGGACACAATGAATGCATACCTTCCTTGCTGAGACAATACACGCATACCTTCCTCGCGGAGACAATGAATGCATACCTTCCTCGCGGACACAATGAACGCATACCTTTCTCACGGAGACAATGAACACATACCTTCCTCGAGGAGACGATGAACGCATACCTTCCTCACGGAGACAATGAACGCACACCTTCCTCGCGGACACAATGAACGCATACCTTCCTCGTGGACACAATGAACGCATACCTTCCTCATGGACACAATAAACGCATACCCTCCTCACGGACACAATGAACGCATACCTTCCTCGCGGACACAATGAACGCATACCTTCCTCGCGGACACAATGAACGCATACCATCCTCATGGACACAATGAACGCATACCTTCCTCGCGGACACAATGAACGCATACCTTCCTCGCGGAGACGATGAACGCATACATTCCTCGCAGAGACAATGAACGCATACCTACCTCGCGGAGACAATGAACGCATACCTTCCTCGCGGACACAATGAACGCATACCTTCCTCATGGAGACAATGAACGCATACCTTCCTCACGGAGACAATGAACGCATACCTTCCTCGCGGACACAATGAACGCATACCTTCCTAATGGACACAATGAACGCATACCTTCCTCGCGGACACAATGAACGCATACCTTCCTCGCGGACACAATGAACGCATACCTTCCTCGCGGACACAATGAACGCATACCTTCCTCATTGACACAATGAACGCATACCTTCCTCGCGGACACAATGAACGCATACCTTCCTCGCGGAGACGATGAACGCATACATTCCTCGCGGAGACAATGAACCCATACCTTCCTCGCGGAGACAATGAACGCATACCTTCCTCGCAGACACAATGAACGCATACTTTCCTCAGAGAGACAATGAACGCATACCTTCCTCATGGACACAATGAACGCATACCTTCCTCGCGGACACAATGAACGCATACCTTCCTCGCGGAGACAATGAACGAATACCTTCCTCGCGGAGACAATGAAAGCATACCTTCCTCGCAGAGACAATGAACGCATACCTTCCTCGCGGAGACAATGGACGCATACCTTCCTCGTGGAGACAATGGACGCATACCTTCCTCGCGGACACAATGAACGCATACCTTCCTCGCGGAGACAATGAACGGATACCTTCCTCGCGGAGACGATGAACGCATACCTTCCTCGCGGAGACAATGAACGCATACCTTCCTCGCTGACACAATGAACGCATACCTTCCTCGCGGAGACGATGAACGCATACCTTCATCGCGGAGACAATGAACACATACCTTCCTCGCTGACACAATGAACGCATACCTTCCTCGCTGACACAATGAACGCATACCTTCCTCGCAGACACAATGAACGCATACCTTCCTCACGGACACAATGAACGCATACCTTCCTCGCGGACACAATGAACGCATACCTTCCTCTCGGAGACGATGAACGCATACCTTCCTTGCGGAGAAAATGAACGCATACCTTCATCGCGGAGACAATGAACGCATACCTTCCTCGCGGGCACAATGAACGCATACCTTCCTCACGGAGACAATGAACGCATACCTTCCTCGCGGAGACGATGAACGCATACCTTCCTTGCGGAGACAATGAACGCATACCTTCCTCGCGGACACAATGAACGTATACCTTCCTCGTGGACACAATGAACGCATACCTTCCTCGCGGACACAATGAACGCATACCTTCCTCGCGGACACAATGAACGTAAACCTTCCTCGCGGACACAATGAACGCATACCTTCCTCGCAGGGACAATAAAGGCATACCTTCCTTGTAAGCAACCCTTATTTGGCCTGTTATTTATGACTAGCAGATAATGACCCATATTTGATTAAGAATTTTGCCTGGCTATGTGCAATGGAGTGCAAAACTTTAGCCAATACGAAAAATCAATATGTCTCACCAATCGAAGCCATGGTATCATTCTCTGGTAACAGGCTATCTTTTAGGTTAGGCTATCTTGAAGGTGGTCATATTGTGGGGCGGCGTTCCGGTTCGTTATTTTTATATATAATCAAGCAAGGTTTCTCCACTAAAGTTGCCACTTCACTTCTACATTGTCAATAGCACATGTTCGTAAATGTTTAAACTTTCTGTGCTTAAAAGGCCTGTTTCGAGATCTGACGTCTATTAACTTAAGATAAACCTTTATACCTTTCATAAAAATAGGCATATCAACGCCGATCCTACGATAGTGGGGTTTATTGTCCATCACCTACGATGTCAGTCTTATCTGACTTAATTTTACACTTTGCCTTTCTGATCTTTCGGGCCTGCTCATTCTTGTAGCTTTTCTGGACTATCTGAGCAATATACACCAGTTAGCTTCACACGGCGCTAGAAGGTTTTTCGTTCAGCATTTAACCTGACATTCATCTTTGACCAGTACCCCAGTTCACTCCTGGGTGAAGAGAGCGCACATTTGTGGCGAAGACCTCAGCTTGCAGTCCTAGCACGGAAAGCCGTCAGATCGGATGGGAATCCTGAACCTAGCGGTCACGAGTCCAGCGCACTCACCATTACGCCACCACGCACCACACTACACAAATTGTTCGTATTATATATTTCCACGTGGGGGAAACGCAAAATTAATCCAAGCACATCCAAGAAAGACATCCGACAGGATTGACAGGCGAACCAGCATGTTGCAAATGGCATTTTGTAACTATAGCCCTGCCCAGGCTTTAAGTATTTACACCTACTACTACTACTACTACTAATATATATATATATATATATATATATATATATATAATCAAATATGTGCGTTTCAGTAAAGTATCTAGGTAGTCCGTGAATTTCCCTTCATGTCTTATGATTGTATTTTTGCTAGGCGAACATTACGGGGCTGTCATATATGCGACTCAACATGCAACTTACAGGCGACTAAGTATGCAAGGATTTTCAACATGTTCAACATTCTCAGGCGACAGCTTTTTTTACGCTTTCTGTTTTTTATTTTTTTTTTATTTTCATTCGTTTTCATCTGTAAGTTTTGGAACTTCGAAATTACTGCATTCGTGTCAGGTGCATATTGATACTAAATTGCTATGTCAGCTGTAAAAGACTAGTAGCGCTACAAGTATTTTCACATATTGTACGCATAGTATCTTTATTTGTCAGACAGCCATTTGTGTTTCTCATTTCTATTTTCATCCAATGTCCTGAGTCCTTGCATTAGTATTTATCACGACTACTTTTATCAGATTTCACTGATGAATCACATGATTTAGTTTCTACAGTTATGATCATCTCAGTAAAGCATTAGTGTGTTTTATCACTTCAAGGATCTTTAGCTAAAAAAATTAATTTTGGTTTTGAAAAGTCGCTTTCCTGTGACATTAATAAGCATTAGGAGGCATTGCTTTGAATTCAGGATTAAAGGTTGAATCGAGGTCTATTTTCTACAGGTGTCTATTTGATGTACGTTGCATATGCACCATTAAACAGCTGTACACATTGTATACACCACTGTACATCTATACATCACAATACATCACCAACAGGCTTCATTATTTCAGGGTGATAGACTTATACTCTGCTTATTTAATCTGTATAGAGTTAGGTTAGAAATAGACATTTACTGGCAGACACAGCAGGGACCCAAGAAGGAGTGTAAATTTTTGAAGCCAGAAGTATAAACCTTTATCAATGACCATTAAATTTTGCTAGAAATTGACATTTTCTCAGTCGAGAGAAACCTAACGGACGTAATAATGTTAGTGTACGTTATTCATGAAACTTAAATGACTACAAATAACATTCCCTTGAATTAAATACCTATATGTGAACGCGTTTTACTTTCCCTAGTTCACTCACGAGGAAACATCATGTCATCTCCGAGAGTGCCATCACTCCTATTATCAATTTTATCTGGCCCCCACAGAGTAAGAAAATCAATTATAATGTGCAAGAGTGAAGCGGTTTTGAAAGGGCCATACATTGTAAAGTAAATTATATCCATGTTTGAGTTTTAGACGTATAGTTACACGAGAGCAAGGAATTAGATACATAAGGGGAAACCAAGCAATGCTTATAAAAGACTGTATCTCAATTTTTTCATAGTTTTCTCTTAGTAATTGACTTCCATAAATCTCTACTCTGCCCACTTTCTTACCATTTTGTCCTTGAGTACTGTTCTCTGGATCAAATGTGGATCTGCTAGAACTGGCTTCTTATTAATTCATCAGTAACTCGGTACATCATGAGGTTGAAGCGCTTTCGTCTTGAGCACTCCGGGTCCGATATTTCTTATTGCCTCTTTAAATAGTATGATAATGGCTGCTATATTCTTCATGTATATACTGACACGTATAAATGATACCACTGTGTGCACGTTTAAAAGAGAAGGAAATAACAATCGCGATTCATATTGATTTCTTTTATTTTATTCAACGTTAGAATAAACCTGTACTGATTTAAGAAGAAGGCTCGAGAACACCTCTGTATGCTTGAGAAGTGGAACAGTAGAGTGCGTGGCAGAAAGCAATTGTAAGCGTTACTTTCGTTCGAGGAAGCTGGTCTTCTATTGTACTTACATATATTGTGTCTTGATAGGTAAGCGTTATTTTTATTCCTGGTAATAAAGGCGTGGACCAAAGTTAACACTTTTTTTTCCAGATTTATCCCCCCCCCCGACCCCAGGAGTTTGGGCATTGATGTAGCATTTAACATCAGCCGATAGGATGACATTGGTAATGCTTTTGAAAAACCGTTTTTTATTGTAATAATTATTACACTGGGGGTTGCAAATTGGTTGTTTTTCATAGAACCTTTTGTAATAGCGTGCGCTTTATAAATGTTACAGGAGCGGTAGCGTTTGTAACGCTATTTTGATAGTTATTATTACATTAAGGGTTGTGGTTGCAAAGGTTTTTCATGCACCAGGTTCGATAAAGTGCTGTTAAATGCTATTAAACAAATTACATAACGATTCCTTTGACCGTGTGAAAATGGTATTTTCATACTTGTATATGTAAACTTTAAAATATCACTAAATGGCCAATTTTCATGCAACAAAGATAATAAATGGACGGATAATATTGAAAAAATTATTGCTAATTTGAAATATTTACCTGTGATTGATGCATATCAGGCCTACTTGAATATTTATTATAATAATATATAGTATTTATATAGCGCCAATTATCCGATGGTCAGACTCACAGCCCAATTCACACACACACATACCCACATACAATTTCAATCTACTCCCTGTCCCCGACCCAAGAAAAAAAATGATGCATATTAATAACCAAATTCTTGCCGAAAGAGATTTATTTTATTTGTTTTAAATGATACCAGAGTTAGAGATTTTCTAAGTGTAATGGGAAGTGAATTCCGAACTTTTGGGACAATGAAACGGAGAGAACTTTCACCGACTCTCATAATTCACCTTGGTACTTTAGGAAGATTTCCGCCAGGCGAGCGCAGCTTTCGCTTAGGCCGATAGATTATTATTTTTTTCAGACAAATATGATGGAAGTGAGTCATCAAATTGGCGGTGAACAAAAACAGCAATTTTGTATTGTATGCGGTACTTGACGGGAAGCCAAATAGAGCTGTTTGAGCAGTGGCGTGACGTGGTCGGTCTCACACTTCTTAAGGTTCTTACAAAACATCTGGTAGCGGTTGTCACTCTAAACCTGCCTTAATCCCTACCTATCAGACGACTAAATCTTTAACAGAAACATCATGTTTACAAAGAAATCAGTATTAGACACATTTAACGAATATATCCATATTATCGCGCACCCTAAGTAGGGGTCCAATGTTGCTTTCGATCTTGATAAGGAACCTCGTACTTAAAAGTCAAAGCTCTTTGATCTGGCTACCGGCGCTTGCCTATCACGCTAGGGTTATCCCTGATACATTGCCGAGGATACCGCGGAATCGCTTGGCAGGGAAGCTGTGTTATCCACATCAGTCCCGTGCTAGATAAATTTTCCTGTTTGCTGTAATTGATTTGTAAGATTTAAATTTTAATGAGCACTGTCACGCTACTTGGTATTGAACTAGATTTCACAAGGGATTTGCTCACGTGAAAAAAAATCTGCGAACATTATGTTATTTTAAAGCAGTGCCTACTCATTTCTCGGCCGGGAGAGACCAATCTTTAGGAACGGCTTGCTTTGTTCATTAAAAAAAAGTTACCCGCGTAGATTTTACATCAATGGCAAGCAGATACACATAACTGTACAGGAAAAATAAAAATAACAGTGTAACTGAGCGGTAAAGTCAGATATAATAAAAAAAAAACACACACAGCATTATCGAGTTTTACATTAACACCACGGACAAGTTGAGATTGAAGGCGCGGTGTAATATTCTGTGTGCCCTGTGAGAATATTCAAACGTATCGCACATTTATCATTGTATTCGATGTCTGTAATTTGAAATTTTATACATTATATCATAAATAAGAATATTCCCTCTTTACATTAAAGATTGTCTTTGCCATGTATTCAGTCATTATTATAATGACCTTATGTATGAACATTCTGATGTCATTTATATTTATGTTAGCATTTCCTATATGTATGTCAATTAGAAATAGATATGTGCTGAATTTCCGTGTATTCTCTAGAAGCGCTGAATGCCGCTCGGTTCCTCAAAATGTAGAACCAATTGTGTTATTTATTGTATACCCATGAATTACTAAAAGCCTAAACTTGTATTGTAATTGAACTATTGTGCATGTACAGCTGCTAAAGATGTATCGGGACTCTGTGTATGTTTAATTATAAGCCTTAGTAAACAATTTAGTCAAGCTGCCATGTACTGGCATCCGGGTTACGTAATCACGTTGTCAGTTTCCTTAATGTGTGAGCTGCCCCCGCTAGGCCGCCCGGTACTTCCCTTTGGTACTAATTGAACCATGGAAGTGACACGGCCCGCAGGGGTGGCACCCCTAGATTACTAGTCGGGTTGATTATCAATCATAATTGTTCTGATGTTAATTCATGTATGGTGGCCAGCGCTTTGATTGGTTAAAATACATTGTTAGATTCTAGCTAGGCGAAAATCGCGACCGGATGGTAAGAGTAGGACCGAGAGCCGAACTGAGCCGTGCCAGTTCCCTTGGGTTTATCACCCTTGTGAAAAGATTTATTACTTGGAATAAACTAAAACGCGGCTTCACTCTAACTGGTGTTGTCTGTGTGTGTGTGTTCCTTAGGCTTACATAATTACAGCGGGACTCCAAAATCACGCAACAGGGCCACAGGTACAACGTTTATAAGGATTTCAATGGCTAGGGACTACGCATAAATGTCTTTTAATAAATGAAAGCACATATATTAATGTTTAACTTCCGCTAGCATAATATTTCATAAAATTGCATGCAGATCAGTCAGCACAGCAAAGTGTGGACTTAGGTAGACTACGCTTTTTACACAGCGCTTTACCTATAGGCCTGCTACCTATATCGTAAGCGCTTTTTGTTATGACCTCGTATCCTGAATCTCTACACCAGAGGGGAGCACTGTATTTTGAGACCCAGATGAGACCCTGTGCTGGAAGACAAAACGGTTTACCAGCCAATCGAGGAATACACGGAGCTAATGTTGTTCATTTCGTTTTGAGTGACAGCTCAACGCCCCGGCAACCGTTTGAACAGGCCACAGGCTCAGAGGGATGGCCCCACATGTGGTTTCTGTCGGAGCCTGATGCCTGTCGAGTGTTTGTTGACTAGCATTTGGTTGGCTGCTAGACACATCAGCAGTTTTATTATTCACCAGGCAGGCCACCTGGTGATTAAGTGCATCATAAACGGTCAAAGCAGGCAGCGGGAAAATCAGTTGCTTCTTTAGAAACGAAATATTTCCGATGCTTCGGGAGCGTAAGTTAGACATGTATACAAACAAATAAATGGTATTTAACATGTCAAAATGCATCCACTATAAGAGTACTAGCCCTTACCAAACGCCTTAACAAACGCCACACTAATGTAAAACTTTAAAAAAATGAGTCAAGTGATTTATCTTTCTTCTATTCATATATAAAATATGTAAGTACTGGACTATTTGACTAATGTTTACTATCTAACACTTTTCAGTGGAGCTCTCGAAGAACAAGGCATGAAGATTTGCACCAAAGTATTGTATAAGTGGAAACATTTGTGGATTATTTCTATTATTTTGTTTTGCCTCGTAATCCACCTGGTTTGGCATAGGGTATCCGGGGGGAATTCTGCTTCTTGTGGAGCTAATAATACAGAATGTGAACGATTATTGCGGACCTTCAGCACGTGGCCGGAAACGAAACTAAGAGCAGCCATTTATATTCTTACTCGTAGCCGTCGAAGAGGGCCCTTAAGTAGGTCTTTGCAGAGTATAGACGAAAACTTTAACAACCGTTTCAACTATCCAGTAATTATTTTTCATGAACCAGAGCTGAGGCCTTTAATCTCATGGATCAGAAACATCACGAAATCAGATCTGTACTTTCAAGAAATCGAATTCAATATCCCACGATTTATACTCCCAATATCGGCTTGGCCCCCGACGCCGAATTGCAATTACAGCGTTGGTTACAAGCATATGTGCCGGTTTCATTCGAAACTTCTTTATGAAATGCCTATCATTCAAAACCTTGAATACTACTGGCGGCTTGATGATGACTCGCTGTTACTAAACCCAATTACATATGATGTTTTTCACTATATGCGCCACCATGACATGCTGTACGGGTATACATATTTGACGAGAGACAGGCCAAGTTGCGTTAAAGGATTGTGGAACGCGGCAAAGATTCATATGAAGAAGAAATGTATTCAACCTACGTTTTTCAATAAATTTCCTGAAAATCATGTGTACTATAATAATTTTGAACTTTCAAAGGTTAGTATTTGGACCCATGAAAAATATAAGGACTACATTGACGACATTGATAAAAATGGTGGAATATATTACAACAGATGGGGTGACGCCCCCATCAAAACGATTGCAGTGACGATGTTTGTGCCCGAACATAAAGTGCACTTGTTTAAAGACATTGGTTATAAACATAATGGCTTCAAAAATCTACCCATTTATAATAATTCATGAAAAACACGCATTATGCCATGCGGTGCAGAAAATTCAATATTGTTTTCTAATTTTTATCCACATGTTTAACAAATGGAAGATATACATATATATATTTTTTTTCTATTTCCAAGTGTCTAAGATTCATTTACATACGAGATATCACGAAAGGTTTCAAGACAATTATATATATATATACTTATATATATATATATATATATATATATATATATATCTTAAATCTGGTATTTAGACAGACTTAGTGTAGCAAAAACCTCGATAAAACTACCTTTTTGTATATGATCCCGATAATTTTTCCTTTTAATATTATTTCTTTTAACCTAAAAATAGGGGCACCAGATTTTTGCCCTTTTTATTTAGGAAGGGGGGGGGGGGGCGGGTTGTGTAATTTGGTCCCAACGAATGTGTAAATCTCAATTATGCGGTCAATGACTCCCTTGGTCAGACGAAAGCATTGCCTGTATATAGTCGTATACAGTAAGCCAGGCATAGCGTTGCATCACTTAGTTGTTCGTCCAATAGATCAAACATGTATAGGGCATAGATTAAGCGTATTCATTGATAGTCAGACAAGGGCAGGGATGTTTTCGCCAAGGTCTCATACCTTTTTATAAGTTCTTCCGTTAATTATATGCATGTAGGGTAAGCTGTAATTTTTATCTGCAATTATATTCATTTGATTGGTTCATGGTTACCTATAATAAAATATCAAGCATAAATATAAAAAATAATCAGAGTATCGAATTTTAATATTATGAAATATTAATTTCAAGTTGAAATACCAGAAGTGTTTGATTACGACTTCCTCCTTGTTTAGTTTAGTCTTGAATCGTTTTAATTATTGTCGAATATATTTTTACAAAACAAGCCGTGTGTAATTATTCTGCGTTTACACTTGCGAAGCAAGGATCGTAGGATATCTTCATGATCGTGGATCTATTTGTGTACATTTTTACTCCATCTTTAATATGATACAATACGTTTTGTTAGGATCCTTGACAAGATCTACCAAGATTGGATAACCGATCCCTCACCATTCTATAAAGATCTGTTACGATTCTATAACGATAATTTTTTATTCTTTACGATCATCAAGATTTGGATCCAAGATATCTTACACTTGCCTACGTTCCCTTACGTTCATAAAGTTATTCATAATGTTATGTTACCTCTTGTCTTCTGGTAAGAAATAGAAGTGAGGTTAAACTCGATCGGGACATGATCGTTAAGAAAAGGAGGTAGTTTTGCACCTTCTTCCCCGCTCATCCAGTAGGAAACGCGATGAATTCGTCCGGAAGCGTGACCACTTTCATAAGAAAGACGAAAAGTGTATCGGAGCGCATCAAAGCACAAAATATCGTTATATATCCATAAACAAATGCTTTGAATTGTAATTTTTAGCGAAAGATTGTGTAATCGTAGCACACACTAGTAGATCTTGGAAGAATCGCAAAAGATCTGGGTCGGATTCCAGAACAACGTGAACTCGTATTTGCGAAGATACGCCTCGCTTTATACTATGCTAGGCTTGTGTTGTTTATATTATCAGTTGGAAAAACCCTACAGCGGTTTGCCCGTCACGCTCCATTGCTTTCTTCCACGTACTGATACGATTTGTATAGATGTTTACGCTCTACTACACATTCTACGTCCTGAAACTTTTTTTAAATGAAAATTGAAGCAATGTCGGGCATGAATGGTTTTTAATTAACCAATATATACATCCATATGTGACAGAGGTTAGGGACTGGGAAGTACTTAATATATATATTTTAAGTGAAAAAAATAAGATTTTAGCACAATACAAAGGAATATTATTAACAGGATATAAGTAGTGTGGCGTGTGTGCACAGCCTCAAGGATGGTGTTCCATGTTCAATGTGTTAGCATAGTGTAGATATGTGCCTGCAGATTGGTCAAGACCATGAAATTGGTTAAGACTTATGTTACAGGTGCGTAACTCCTGTTGTGGCGCTCGTGTCTGGCCGCGTATTACATTCTGTGTTTAATCCGTACTGGTTGAACTCTCTCTCGTTGTCATGTTTAGCCTTGGGGTTCCACGCTTGGTCGTAGGTAACGTGATTGGCCTGGTGTGTGGAGATACACAGCTCTGTTTTTCTGGAGAATTCCTGAAACGTGTTGTGCAAGATCTTATGGACTGTTCGAGAAGTGGAAAATTCTGGGCTTGAGGTGTGAAGGTATATAAGGGACTGTGTTTTAGAACCAGAGGGCAGAGAGAGAACAGGCAGATTCCAGCGGACGCAGAAGCGTGTGTCGGGACCTTATCCGACGAATGTAGCAATTATAGAATTTCAAAGACTTTCCTGGATGTTATGCATTTTGGACTTCAGTTTACTTTCTGGGTTGTTGCAAGAACTTTCCACTGGACTGTCATTCTCCGAGAGTTTACATTTAAAGGACTTATCGTTGTGATGGTGTTGGTATCCAGGTACTGTGCACATACATCATTTTCTATGTGATTGTATTGACGTTGTTATACCACTGTTTTACTGTATAATTGTATTGATTTAATGTATTGTAATTTAAGGGTTGTTTTAAGAATAAATTATAGTTATTTGTTAACAAAAAACCACTGACTTCTTTATTCATTCCCCTAGACATTTCACGCTGCCTAATGTTACAGAATCTGATATTTTCTATCTCCATTACAAAATTTGTGTTCATCACGCATACATGATCTGTTTATAATAGGTTCCGTTACACTTAATAGTTGCATCTGACAGAGAAATCAAACATTCCCGGGTTGTAGCGCACTTAGTATCGGTACCGCCACCTTACAGGAACTCATAAAACTAATTTACCACTCTTTGACCCTATTATTTCATGTTAGTTATAAGAACAAACACTGAGTTAAGTTTTTTTGGTGCATGAAATCACGTATATTTACGCATTTCCGTACAAACATAAACACTAACGCCCTGGCAGGGCTAGGACTTTTGATATGTTATTCTCCAGAATTGTTTGAGTAAGTTACAGTTTGTTTCATTTATGTTGCAGTTTGGTCTGGGTTTGGCTTAAAAATCAAGTAAAATGACTAGACTACTAGTCACTGTAGGTTAAGTTAACCTATTCCACGTGCGTTTGATGTGTGAAGGAAGCATATCATCCAGATCCAGCACTTTGCTCTGCTTTGATTGGCTAGTACATTTGTGACATCATGGACTGAATTTTATCAACAACTCAGATCTAGTAATGCATGTTGTGTTTATTATCTTCTGAAAATTTGGGACTGACCGTGGCAGAAATACTGTGCTTTTACTGACATATGGAATTTTTGGTCACAGGGGATTTCCCAGTGTTGACGTAACCGCCGAGTTGACAGTGCTCACAGATGTGCCAATAGTTTTTTAATAAATTATCTTACCTCATGTTTTTAGTGGAAAATATATATAGAAAAATGGTGTAACTCCAGGAATTAGGCTCATTTTATGTAGATTATCTATTAATATTTTATTTCACAGCCAATTATCTTATAAGATAATATAATGAGATTTGGAATACGTTTGCTTGACCTGAAAGTTTGGACTTGTGTATTGAAGGATCTCCTGTCAGTTACCATGAACCTGGCTGCCGTAAGTCAGTGGTAATTGATAATTGTAGCTTAGTCTCTTACACAGACACACGGTGGCGCCCTGTTTTCCCCTTTGACATTCTCCACACAGAAGGTATATATGTCTATGTCAACGATAAAACTCCTGCACACATGCTTTCTCACTGCATGCCGAAATCGAGCTATTGCGCGTGAGAAGGACAAATTACTAAACTTAAGTAAATGGAGCAAACATAAAGTATCCATCGACAACATCCTTTCCAAATAAAACCAACAGAAGGTATTTGTCCTTGAAACATATTTTGAATGTTGATAAACCTGTGTATCTATTTTGCGGTATAATATCCGTGACGCGGTATTGTAAATAAAAACAGAGACTTATGCACGTGCTTCCTTGGATAGTTTACTTGATAATACTGTTTTCAGAATTATTGAAGATGTAAATTCAAAGGTGTTAGTGCAGTGATACTTGTTGTGGTCATTTTAACATTATGCAACAATATTAACTGGATGAATTGGGAGATTAAACATTATTGCATGCTGCCATAAGAAATGACTTCCACGGAATCGGGGGTCACATGTTGTTCACATTTACTGGCCATGCAAGTGGGTCAGTGACTGGGTCAAATGTCAGGTCAAACAATCTTAAATCCGTCACTGACAGCAGGGTATATTTATATGCACAATATTCTGTTTGCAGTAAGCCTGCAGAGCGCTCATCCTGATTGGGAGCCAACCGTTAGGTCCCACCTCTCCTCGCTTAGCATATGAACCCACGATCTCTGACTCAAGTGCTGTACCCCCAGATCACCGAAGCTTGTTCAAGAGAACTACTTATCGTAACAGTTATTAACGGTGATCCAGATCACCATCTAGATCCAGGAATTTTTTAAAGGACAAATGCATTTCTGATAATGGGATACGGAGGTAATGAGTATCATTTGCGGAGGTCTGCGCTCGCTGAGTGCTTATTTCTAGTTTCCAATAAGTTCATATTAAATCCATTGGCAAATGTCATTACTTAACAGTTGATAACGGTTTTCGTTATTGGTAACTGATTCATATATATATATATATATATATATATATATATATATATATATATATATATATATATAAGCAAACACGTAAATGCAAGTTCAATTGACCATAGGTCCATTAGTGTTGCAGTTATTTACAGTAGAACATTAATTATGATGACATGAGGGTAGCGGTGACCAGCAAATGCACCCTTAAGTATGACCTGAGCTCATACTTTCAGGATTAGTCATCCCAAGCTGAATTAGACAAACATTCCTATTACTGATAAAAAATTATGTAAACAAAGGAATAACACTGCAATTCTACGTTTAGTGTATGATATGTAAACATTCAGAGTATTTTACGCTTACACTACAAGACTCGCTCTTTGTGACCTTATATATGTGAAAGGTATGGCTTTTATATGTGCCTGTATATTATTATAATCACATTTTTCGCGTATTCAGCAAATGCAAAACATGCATCATCCACATTCAACATGTGACTGTTAAAAATTTGCTCACTGACAAATTTCTGTGTTGGCACCTATCATGCCCCATAACACATTACACTAAATTACACTAAACACTTATATTGCATCAGAGTATGTCACACTCAATTATATTTTCTAATATGAAATGTCACCAATCACGATTTATACCTTGATATTTGGCACAACCACATGCAAGTGCACCTTGCATGAAATTACTGTGTGTACCTGTCCTACTTAATTCACACGCCCCCTGCCTTTAACGCCGTGTAAGACGTTGACGCACAAATCCGTCCATACAGCACACAGTGCGTTTATGTAGATCGACACATAGTTATACTGGTATATATGGTAAATTCAATCCTGCTCCCGCCTACAGTTAAGCTGTAGATTCATAATTATTATCATATAACATATGCATTCATTCGATAAAATTAAGGCGAACACGAAACCACCTATATACATGGTTATATTAAGTATATATTTAATATCCCACTAAACCTAACAAAATCTCAGATTAAATTGGCTAATATTTTTATCAATTTTTCATTCCAAGTGTAGACCACGTAGGTGGTCTATAATTCTACCGTATACCCCTTATACCATAGCAGATGCTCATACCTGATCCATCCTAGACCAATGTCAATGTATACCATTACCTTGAGAGAAGGGAGTTCTGTATCTAGGACCTCTCAGCATTCAGACTTGTACTAACAAGATGGAACATATACACACCTCTCAGTGCTTTTACTTTTACTTTACACCATAATTATCCAAAACATATCTTATTTTTCGTAATACAATAAATCAGAACAACTCTTAACTATTATTTTACAGTACAATAAGACAAGTCGCTGGTTAAACTGTCCGAATGGCCTGTATCTATCATGCAAATGAGTACTAACAATTTAGGCAAAACACTGCTCCGACGATAGAAGCATGCCCTTCCTTTTTTTACTGAAACGGTCGCTCGTTTCCGATCCGTTAGCATTTCAGTATACAACGGTCCCTAGTCTATCCTGAAGAGCCAAACAGGGAGACTGAATATTGGTGGAATTTTAGCTATTAAATGCTGCCGTTCTCAGCAATGGGACTAATTATTCATCAGACTATTATACACGTGGCATACATAAGGATCAGGGCTCTACAAAATTGGAATACTCATAATGGATAAAGATAAGTTTCGCGTCTTAATCTAACAAGATTAAAATATGGGAAACAGATACATGGATAAGGTACTCTTGATGCTCATAAGAATGATTCAAATTGGTAATTATCACAAATTGAAAATCAAGAAATGTATTGGTATTTGTCACACTCACGGAATAATGACAGATACCTCATTTTATGCACTTCTAAAATAGTATGATGCCATACTACTCTTCACCTGTGGTTTGTACATTCTAACCTTGCAACCATGTATAGAACGCTCATATATTCACGGTTCGTCTATTTAACTAACAAAAAAAATACCACATATACACATGATGTAAGGCAAACAAGTTAAAACATCAATATTTAGGATAAATTTATCACATCATCATCATATCTGTGCCGGATTCCACCTAGCATTCAGATTGTCACAATGTGCATAGCAAGTACCCACCAAATTCAATGACCTAGCGTATATTTACACACTTCATCATATCTGTGCCGGATTCCACCTGGCATTCAGATAGTCACAATGTGCATAGCAAGTACCCACCAAATTCAATGACCTAGCGTATATTTACACACTTCACTTTCCGCCTCATATAGAATTAGATCAGTTATTTTACTGTGCGACCACATAAACTGATATAGAGAGCAGGGAAGTCTGTGCCGGACACTTCCTCGCATACAGACATATACTCAGAATACATTATTAACTTAATTATATATACATGTATATGCAATAATACTTTTAGTAATTCATTCTTTCATAAATGATTCCCATATTCTAGCTTGAAAGATTGCATCTTAACTTTAGTCCCAAGGTTTATGTGCTCAATAAAACCTAGCTTTCTAATTCGTACGTTAATAATTTCATAGTAAGATTACATAATACATTCTATAATATAATTGATCAGTGTTCAAAAATTGTCATTCTATTTACATTGGATGACATGTCAATTAAAGTAAATATCGACCCTGCACTGTATAAATAGCTTATATCATTATTCTAGGCAAAAGAGTCTGTAAGGACGTCACCGAGCAATTGACCTGACGGCGAGGTTTTAGCTCCGCCCACCTTGGATACTGTTGCTAGGTTGGATATCAACAGTCAAAATGGCGCACTCATGTCAATAAGCGGTGTCAGCTGGTCTGCTTTAAATCCCACCAAATTTTTCTTTAGATTTCATTAAACACGCGCCAGCTTCTTTCGAGTGCAAACAACAAGGGTACAAACTTTACACGGAGTCGTATTTTTTTATGTGCGGGTGACGAAGACCGCCGAAGAAGTGAACGTTTTCGGAAGATTCCACCGAAGTCAGAAAAAAAAATTAGCCGGCGCATCTGATCAATTTCTTCATTGTGTAGCGGCAGATCAGCTGAAATTTGCTAGTTGTTCATGTCAGGCAGAGAAAATACAGACATTATTAAGCTGTATCGTTTATGAAGAAATTGGTGTTTTATATATGCGGATGTTGCTTCAAAATATGTTGTTGACTGTCAAGGCCATTTTTTTGGGGGGGGGGGGGGGGGGTGATTTATATCAAAAGGTGTGTTGAGCATTAAAATATGAATATGTTACATTATTGTGAATTAATATGTACAGTAGATAAATTTACTACACACCTACAAAAAAATTGCATTGTTCAGCAAAAGGTAAAATGAATAGGTGGGTGGGGGTGGGGGGGGGGGCGATATGTGAAGGTCCATTATAATCTTAAATAAATAATGACGTATGTTATCAAGCATGTTAATATGTATCATTAACATTAACATTTTAAATGTAGTGAAAATTGTAAAAAAAAGCTTAATTATAATATAATTTGTACAGGTTAAAATAACATTATTTTAATTTATTGCATAAGCTTTATGGTATTTCATGCACCAGTTTGTACAGAGAAAAAAAATATACATAAAATGTTTAAGTATATAAACATTAGTATTATGTTATTTAAAAGTTACCAAATGGTTTATTTATTTTTGTTTCATTAGTCTGAATGGTTGCTTCTCCCACATGGTTTGGGATGGTGCTGGTACTTTGTCAATGTCAGCTAATGGGACCAAAGGATATCCCAGCAGAGATTCCACCCAACAGTTTACCTCGGTCATTGGGCATAGCGAGAGGTAATAAAATCCTACTAGAAGCCAGAGCAAAGATGCTCATCTACAGACCCAGACCAGGGCAAGGAAAGTGTTCCAACAGGAATGTACTAACATATTGCAAGTAGTTATTTTCATGTATTAACTTTTATGAAATTGTAAATGTACAAATTACTAAAAAAAAACATTTCTTGTTTCAAAGTATGCACGTGGAACTAATTAATCAAGCATACAGATGCACATTGTACATTACAAAGAATTAACATACATTTAAGTAAACCAAGACGATTCAAACATAAGACACCTTACATCCCATCAGGTACCTCAGATGGTAGAAACATGTCTGGGAAGTGTACCCATCGGCTCTGGTCTACATTCACAAAAGTATTGCAATTATTTTTTTTATTAAAAAAGGAATTAAAGTATTAAAAAATGTACATACAAGCAAGATTTGATTAATATTGAAAAAAATGGGAAAGTGGTATTCTACCTGACAATATCTTTAAAAGATTTATCTTTGAATTAGCCCTCTCCACATGCACTCTGTGAGAGACAATTTTTTTGTGAAAAGGGCATCTTGTTGACACATCTGGGTACCTGCTGTAGCAAATGGAGGGAGGTTTACCTGCATTCTTGCGTTATTGGCTTCCTTTTAGATACCGAAGCCTCTGTAGGCCATCAGCCCATCGCCTTCATGGAGATAATCTACATCAAAAATTTCAGCATATCTTTTAAACAAGATTTAAAAAAAAATCTTCACAGATATAGAACCAGAAAACAACATTGATGCGAACAACGCTGAACCACTTGGATCAACAGAAACAATGGCTTTAAGGGCATTTGCTGCCTTATAATCAGAATATGTTTGCAACGAAGGTTTTTTTTTTTTATTTTCCACTCTGCACAATCTATAATTGCGAAACATTTGGATATTCTTAAGCATATATCTTTTGCATCTGACTTGCAATTACCACCCTCGGAAGCCAGATTGATACCTCTCTAAACTTTAAAAACATGTAATTCAACCAAGTTTTTAATATGTTACCAGTTAACTGGAGTGATAATCGGAATCCAAATGCTGAGTCTTTCATGTCAAAATTATTCATTAGCTTGCACAATGTTAGTTAAGAACTGATTCAGGTAACAACTTTTTTTTTCTTATGCTATTACACCTTTAAATGTACATTTAAAAAAAAATAACATCTTTAGATGGTACAAGGAACTTATAAATATTGTTAGGGCGCTCATAAAGGAAACCTGTGTAATAGTTACATCGATCATTCTTGCAAACTATGCTATCAATGGAAAAGGTATATATGTGTGTGTGTGTGTGTACAAATTATTATTTAACTGGATTCATGTGGGAGTATATATAGCCTATATTTTTGCCAGTTATTCTTACAGCACAATAGCATTTTTTTCTAGTAACAATTGAAATACACAGATATTGTTCGAAACCACCTGTACTCAAATTATTCTGTTTAAAGGCCTTTTTATTTTAATATTAATGCTTCAGTTTTCTTTGTACAGTATTACATATTAATATAACCAAAACCGTTATACATACACGAATGCATGTAGGGTAAAACCTTGCTTAACGGCCATCTCAGTTAAGCGTCCACCTCTTAGTAGCGGTCCCGATTCGTATTTTATCTTTTTATAAGGCCTCGCTTGGACGACGCCTCGCAATTGCGATCTTTCTCGATGTCCCGTTGTCTGTTGTAATTAAGAGGTTTTATTGTATATGTATGTGAGTTAAATTACATCTCTGTGTGAAAATAATCTCTAAAATATACTGTTTTAACAGGCACTTTCTTTGGAAGATCTGAATGACATGGCTGTCTGCAACATGTGAAATATTTAGTTTCCTAAAATTTCAGTTATTATCCCATCAAGTTTATTTATATTTTAAAATTTATAATTGGCAGAGCGTATACATATTGAGAAAATTACAAGAGATCAGGCAGTTAAATCTCAGCGGCATAAGGAAAGACAATGTAGAATAACAACATCTTGCTTTGGAAAGGTTTGAAATCAAACTTTGTGAATGCTAAGTTTATTATATTCTTAATTGACCTCAAATCTTCATAAGTGTGGTTTTGTTGTTAATCCTGATTTTTTTTTTCTTGGTGCTAATGGTGAAAAGGGTATTTTTGAGATAAAATGCCCTTACTTTGCAAGGGACATGCATTTTCTTAATGCTGCCCGCCTAAACAGTTTTTATTATTATTTTTTTTATGGCAGACTTTCATTAAAGAAAGATCATGAGTTTTATTATCAAGTACCAGACCAGCTGCTTGTCACTAGTGCTCCATTTTGTGACTTCATACTAGGGTGGACAGTGTAATAATTAGGATACGTCAAGATATAAGTTTCATACAGAGGATTTTTGATGAACTCAATACCTTTCTATTTAAGGCATTTTAAGCTTCTACTTACTGTTAGCAGTGACATACCTGTTCATCAACTTAATGGTGCTAATGGTGAAAAGGGTATTTTTGAGATAAAATGCCCTTACGTTGCAAGGGACATGCATTTTCTTAATGCTGCCCGCCTAAACAGTTTTTATTATTATTTTTTTTATGGCAGACTTTCATTAAAGAAAGATCATGAGTTTTATTATCAAGTACTAGACTTACATGTATTTTCAGTCTGTGCTTCTGAAGTAGTTGTTGTTGTTGGTTCTGTAGCAATCTCATTGGTCTCATATGTACACTGATGTGACAACTTTGCATTTTTTGGTTCCCTGTGCATATAATAGAGTTTCATTAGACATAAAGCATGGTGCATTTTCATGAGACTGCATTTTCCGATATATTTATTATAATTACTTTCGGACGCCTGTTGTGAGAGGGGGTTTGGACAGTACCAATATTCTTGTTTAGCATGTGTGTGCATCGTTTACATAAAATGGGAACTATATTTGTGCCTATGGTATTTTTACAATATTAGACATACCTATACTGTATCATTGTCTGTTAATATTAAAAAATATTGTGGTTTTCATTTTTACACACCAGTAACCCTGTAATATGTTAGCAACTTTCCACAGCCACACAGATCTGCCACAGGCAAACTTATTGTTTATATATTGTGTATAAATCATATAAATGTAATAAATTGTTGCCGTGTACCAATATACCGATACATTGTGATACTAATTCAGATATCATGATGGTGTCATCATACACCCCTGCTTCACAACACTGCTGATATTTTATCATCCAATGGAAAGTAATGTCCTATATTTGATTAGGTCTTTTAGCTGTGTATACTCTATTTAAGTTAAACACTAAAACCTGATTTGTCATAATGGTGTAAATCCATATGGTGGCTTAGTTGTTTTAAATATCATTCACGTGGATGTAATTTTTTTATGGATCATATCTGATCCTTTTTATGTATCATATTATGTATTGTGCCATGAATGCATTACTTATCAAATACGTCATTACAGCTCTTAATAATTGTGCCTTTACTTACTCAAACAATTTGTTATGCCATTACTGTGAATGGTATATAATTTAGCAATGTGCAATTAAAATATTTTGCATAGTATTTTGTATCTTATCTTTTTTTTAATAAATGTTTCTATGTACATTTTACATCATGCCCGTCTTCTTAATAATGTCACTTATTGAAACTTGCTAAAAGAGAGTTTCAACAAAAGTATCACCTACACGTGTGAATCAAAGCATAGCCTTCTCTTCAGGAGCTTCCTTGCAGCTTTTGGGTTGTCGTACAAGAGTAGAATTGGCCCGAATACTTCGGAGTTGGCCATATATCTTCTACAAAATGCTGAAAGCACTTTGAAAATTCATCCAGAGACAAAGGCAATAAATTATTGTTAAAAGTGGATGAATTGAAATTTATACCACTCGAAATGTGTGTATTTTTATTTCAGCTTCAAACAAATATCTAAATGAAATTCAAAAACACATATTTATGTAAATATTATATTTATATGAATAATATAATATATTTAAATATTTTTATATAATACATTATATTGTATATAAAGTACATATATATTTAAAAAAATATCAATTTTGTTTATATATATAATGTATGCAAATTTATAAACATAAGTAAATATGAATATATATATATATATATGTATTTATAAGTAGGTATTTATACATGTATGTATATATATATATATATATATATATATATATATTTATGTACGTGTGTGTTCCGAACAAAATCTTGCTTTCATGTATATTATAATAATATTTATTCAAACTAATTGTGCAATATATATAAATACATATAGAAATAAATCCAATAATGATAATTATAACCATTATAATAATAATAATAGTAATAATAATTATTATTATAATAATGATAATCATAATAGTAATACAAACCAAAGTTCTAATGGCCTGGTTGAATAAACCCATCCTAAGACAAACAAAGTCACCGGTCATATTTTATCAATATGACAGGTTTTCCTTTTTCTTTTGCTTAACTCAACGGCCATGTCTAAGTGACGTGCGTGGGTAACTGTAGCTAAAAAGTGCCTACACTGTATCTGTCACTGTAACTGTCAATGTGTGTGAAACACGCCGGTGCTCGAGTTTACATGTGCAACGCGTTATTTATATCGATCCGCAGCTTTAGGACTTAACAAATATTTACATATTATCACATTATTTAATGTCTAGACTCATTTTTCTTTCTTTTCCCAAAACAAATTCATCCTTAAATTACTCACCTTTGATCAAATGTAAGTGTAGTTCGTCACATTGTCCACATTCAACTGATAGTGCGGACATCCACACGCTTTCACTCCCGCCTGCATTTCTCCTTATCTTGAAATTATTTTACGAACGGAATCAGATTTAAAGTATATTTTGAATCAGACTTGTATATTAAGGAAACTTGTATGAACTTGCGCTCACAGAATCAAACGGAAACCATCGAGATTAAGAATCGTCAGACATTAACCGGACCTTCTAGGGTTTAAGCATTATGAAATTAAGATTAATATGACAAAACATGCCACATTTAACTGATCATGTTATATTACAGCTATTCATGAACTGTCAGTGTAAATAAATCTGAGATAATATATATAATTAATATGCAGTTGCTTTTTTTCTAGACAATGTTTTACCTGGTGTGGCTTTCAAAAATCGACCCATGTATCGGTGGTGCTCTCTTCTAGGAGGTTTATTTTATATTGCAGAATTATGCCCTATTAAGCTGGATAATTAATATTTTAATATTCCCCTATAGGTGTCCTTTTGTCCGTTATGCTTTAAGGTCCTCCACTCCTATCGCTTTTTTTCAGGAGGTGCCTTGGGGTTTTCTTGCATTTCTAGCTCACTAACCACAGAATGTATTGGGCAAAGTGCGGTCACAGGTCCACTATAATCCTCATTGATAGCAAAACAGCCCTCAACAGGAAGTAAAACTTTGTAATTTAAAGCAAAGACCACATGCCTCCGCTTTCAAAGTGAGGAAAGACCAAATGCATACGAATAGGTGGCTTCTACATGGGGACAAATGAATTTTTCTTTTGTCAAAATTGCAAATAAGAAATAAAATATATTATGTTGATTCTGATTATCTCAAAACTTTAATAAATCGTTCATACGGTGTTACGCTAACCCTCTGCAAGTTTTCTGAAGAAATCCGGAAATACCTTTTGGCCTTATTTGATTTAAGACAAAACAAACAAAAAATTCGTTGCAACGGACCTGCACCGAAAGATGTTAACCGACTTTTTATCTGGGAGCGTCATCTATGTCCAATCAAACTGATGACAATCAACAAAGCTTAAAACAAGCATTCGAACTTTAGGAGTATATTTGCCTGATACTATCCTTGGCATTGGCATCTTTTACTTGATTTTTGCATGCAAGAGCCTTAAATGACATATATGTTTTTGTTATAATACCAAAGACTTTATTAACAATTAACAACTTTGAATCAATTAACAACTTTGAACATCATTTTTCGCGATGCCCTTTGAGCTTCAATTTATACATATTATCTTTCATAAACTTCAATTTTCTAGAAACAGTCATATAATTTCTTCAAGTTAATTTCACAGAATAAATTGCATATATGTACAATCACCATCACCGCCATCACCCCGGCAATAACGATGTTGTCCTCATGTTATATATCAGGAAAAAAAAAGGCAATCTCACGAAAAATTATTATATATCCTATATATGCCTAACGTCTACTTCGTTTTGTGATTCCTTGACTAGCATAATTTGCCATTCTTTGTTGATCCTTTCAGGAGAGAGGCTTTCCTTGAGAATCCTTATAATCTTTATATCATGAACAGCAGTCCCTTTGAAAAGAACAGGATAACAATATGCGACATTCAGTCCATACCAGCACATTACAGATTATTTATCATATGGGACCGTAGACTTTCCACTGGTGCAGCTAGTATATTTTATTGTCGTCCACTTCGTTATTACATAAATTAAATGAAACCAACCGAGGATTTACATCCTTCACGCCACTGCATAACATTTCTCCTTAAGAAATGACAGCTTGTTTGAGAATCTCGCCTGGCACACTTTAGCAAAAACACAACCAACTATCTCTCAGAGACATGACCTTTCATGCAGGAATGCAACAGCTCATACATGACTGTGGCGGTCGTCTTTGCAGCTTGCAAAGACTTGCATATATATATATATATATATATATATATATATATATATATATATATATATATATATAACGATATTATTAATGTGTCCATAAAACCTGATACGGCGATAAGCATTTTGTGTTTCGTAATGTCTACGTTTTTGTGTTATGGAATCGGAACCTGAAAAATATAACCATATAACCTCCTCCCTGGCAAGATAAACTTCCCAGACACAAAACAAATTGTAGTATGAAAGTTATTTTCATAACCTGGAAATACAAGTTACGTTTTCATCGAGTTTCATCAATGTATACTTTAACCAGCAACAATTTATACATAAAAGGATATCTGTCTGCGGAACGTTATTTTAGATTTTGCATGAAAACTTTGAAATTCGAAAGAGTGAATTACAATTTCGCAAAAATAAGTTGGTTTCTATGAAGTGCATTTGATCATTCATTCTCAGTTTTCCTTTTTCACAATATCAGCTTTTTTTCGAACATTAAAATGCTACTTGAATATTAAAGTTCTATGCTGCTTCCCGGCAGAATATTAAATAATCTTTGATTTCGGTGTTAACTCTAAAACAAACACGCGCACACATACATAAGTTCACGTTATGCTAAGCAGTCAAGTGTAGCCCCCCCCCCCCCCAAAACCATCACTCCCTTCATGAAAACATGACTACGCCCCTGAATACGCCCCAAAAGTTTGAATATATGGATCAACGTGGAGTGAAAGGCAGACAGCTTTATAGATAAAGTGGGACTATCGAGGTCTACATTCGACCGGACTGGCTGTCCGACATAGGCAGATAATATTTTATTATTCGTGAGCCCCTAAATATCTGTGCTTTACAATTTGTTTTATTTTTAAGACAAAAAAATACACAAACCTCGAGAGTTCATATGATGATATCAAGGGTATATGTCACTTTCGGGATCCGCTGAAAGAAAAGCTGATCACGGGACTACAGCATCTGCGCAGAGGACGCGATGTATCTACCTTGTTACTAACAGGCTTCGGGAAGAGTTTATTGTATACACTACTTCCTTTCCTGCTTGACCAGGTATGCTTGGGATTTAATTAAAGAATAGTACACACATATAAGTAAAACTTATTGCAAAATTTGTCTGCGTAGAAATTATCGATCATGTACGAAATTACGACAATACCATAATGCATGAGTAGAATCCAGGCGGGGATCTGTCTACGAGCAGAGTTTGATGGCGACTGGACCCAAGGAGAAACCGGAAAAATACTTTACGCTCGTTATTTACAACTCGCAAATCATGAACTAAAGTAGGATAAAGGGTAGGAATTCAAGGTCTATCAAATAGGAGAAGTAATTGTAAATTGTATGTAAGCTGGTCAAATTGACATCTGTATTTCATTCTTATCATAAACTAAGCGTTAGACAAACATTATCCTTGTCTTCCAGATTGAGGAGTGAGGAGACATATGTCTAATGCCTCCTGCAATGCTAAAAATGCGGTTCCAGATAAACCAAAACATTTTTTGTACATTAATAGGAACAATTTGCGCAAACATCTCATCCATATTTGTGAATTTACCGCCAAATTGTCTGTGGGACTTCAAATTGGTAAACGGAAAAAGACATTGCGTCCTCTGCGTAGATGTTGTAGTGCCTTCATCTGCTTTTCTTTCAACGTGCCCGGAAAGTGATATATTTACTTGATATAAGGGTCTGATCTCTCAAAGTTTGTGTAATCCGTCTGAAAAAAAGAAAGAAATGATAAAGCACAAATACAAGGGGCTCACCAAAAAATTAAAAATTAAAAAAAAATAACTGCTTATGGCGGTCACCCAGTCCGATCGAATGTAGGCCGCAATGGTCCGACTTTATCTGTGAGGCTGTCTGCTTTTCAAAACATAAGGTTTTGATTAGGTGATTTCAGTGTGTTAAGGTTATATTTCAACAAACAGAAACATGGTTTTAAAGATGAAAATTCACTTTATGTTTGTGACAGTGTCAATTTCTTTTAAGTAATTATTTTTTTAATCTACTTGAACTGAAGAAAAGGGTATTGCGCAAATACAAAGAATCTGATTATAGTACAAACATGCATGATATAACCAAACATTATACGCCGACATATGAAAAAAAAAACTCAAGGCAGCAATCCAAATGTGAGATTTCGTTAACCAAGATGAGGAGACCACAAAGAAAGACATCAAATGTGCCAAAATTCAAGAAGGCTCATCCGTTGTATTATGTTTTTCTCTGCTTACCCAAAAGCAAAGATTTTGGGGCCGTTGTCACACAAAGGTTGATGCTATACAAGGTTCACTCCAAGTTAACCATATATTCAAATGTTTGGCTTGTATGCAGCGGCGTGGCCACGCTTTCAAGAAAGGATGGGGGGGGGGGGGCTGCACATGACTGATTGGCTTAAGGCTGTATCTCACTGGTCTACGACAGCTTAATGAAAAATTGCGAATTCATTCGCGAGATAGTCTTAAAAGTGTCTTAGAACATTCGCGGCGGTTCTCAATATCCTGGCGGGATTCGCAAAGTGTCACCGACTTGTCGCACAGATTTTGAATATGTTCAAAGAATTCGCTAAGCAAAATATCTCGCAAAATAGTCGCAGAGGGGTCGCTTGTGTCTCAAAAGGGTCTCAAACATGTCTCGAACTATTCTCAAGTCAGTTTCTGCAAGTCAGAAATTGCGAGAACTGCGAGGCAACTTTGAGAGGGGTTTGCGACCTATGTAACTATATTGCGAATATTTGCAGATAAAAATAAGAATCTGACATTCTGGTTGCGAATTGTCGTGCGAATATTTCACAATTGTCGTGCGAATGTCTTGAGAACATCGCACGACGTTCGCACGACGGGTATACGAATTCCAACTGAATTTTAGGCCAAACACTCGTACGATGTTCGCAAACATGTCGGAAATACGATTCAGTGTGATTGCAAGTGAAAATTGTCGCTAATTCGCGTATTTACTTGCAATCTTCGTGTCTTCAACTAGTCGCACGCTATCGCAGGCCAGTGAGATATTACCTATAAGGTGACCGTGTGTGTGTGTGTGTGTGTGTGTGTGTGAAAGTCAACATTGAATCAAAGATTATTTTATATTCTTCCGAGAATCAGCCTAGAACTTTGACATTCTTGTTGCATTTTAATGTTCGAAACAACGAATATTTTAATAGAAGAAAAATAAGAATGAGTGAACAAATGTCGGCCATAGCAATCAACTTATTATGCATAATTAACTATCTCGAGTTTCGAGGTTCTCTTGAAAAAGTCTGCAATAACGTCTCACGGACAGCTATCCGTCTATATAAAATTGTTGTTTGTTAAAGTGTACATAAATCAAACTCGATGAAAACGTGACTGGTATTTCCATGTTTTGAATTTTACTTACACACTACAACTTTTTTTTGTTTCTGGGAAGTTAATCTTTAACATAACATGGAAATTCAGATATGGTGTGTGGGGGCGTGTAGTAAGCAAGCGGACGCCAATAAAATGAATTATCTCAGATTTATTTACAATGACAGTTTATGAATATAAATCTTCGATGCCTATGTTTCAAATCAAAACAAGGAGTCAGTTGAAATATTATGAAAGTGTATATTATAAATTGATGATTCATATAATCATTTAGAGAGGAACAGTTAAGGGCTGGAGATAATAAGGACTAAAATATGTGTAGAAAATCATAATGAGATGGCGATGAGGCTCTGGCCATGTTTCCTTTCCATCATGGAATAGCAATGATGATTATCTGCTTTCAGATAATAACAACATTTTACCATCTTGGTTGGTGTTTTTCTCTCACAACGTCGAGGAGAGTGCTGTACAGGTCCGAGAATGTCATGACAGCAAGCTGAAGGCGGCAAAATCAGAACTGGAGGTAAGATCTTGGGGAAGGATTTGACAAAGAGCTTGATCCCAATCTATATCACTGGCACGTATAGCGAAACATTTAAGAGTTTTTGAAGGACAAATATTAAGCTACTTTATCATATATAAAAGAATATGAGCCCATCACGACCACACTATTTTTTTTTCATATGTTCATGTATTTGTATGGTGTTATTGAAATCACAGAGTTGCTAAGCACAGATCATGTTATATCTACCGCTTTGATTTTTTAATAATATGAAGCCAATAAACATGTATAAAGG
The DNA here is from genome assembly GCA_026874595.1 of Sipunculus nudus. Lineage (NCBI taxonomy): Eukaryota > Metazoa > Annelida > Sipuncula > Golfingiida > Sipunculidae > Sipunculus > Sipunculus nudus. The sequence continues at coordinate 21,709,161 of CM049313.1, read as the reverse complement.
GGATAATGGTTAACATTTTGAATATTTCGCTTGAATGTAATGTAATTATTCTTTTAATTGTGTAAAAATCGTGCTATCTGTATCTTGCACTCTTTTTATATTCTTTGCATAATGTCAATTGAACTTCAAGATCCTTGTGCGGAGAAGGACTCTGTTGATAAAATAAGTTCCGAAGAAAATACGAACACCACGGCGAGGCGTTCTTTGTTTACTGGGTGTAGCCCCGCCAACCTTTTAGAGGTGAATCTTTTATTCTTAAGGTAGGTCTGAAACTGAGACAAACAATCGTATGAAGCACTATATGGTCTAAGATTTAGTTAAAGGTCTGACATTATTGTTTTTCTTAATTGTTACAGGATGACGAGATGACAGAGCCTATACTTGATGAGAAGCTTATCTATGAATATCTGTAGAACTTGTAAAGTGAAGACAGTCCCGACAAACCAAAAGGTTTCACTTGTTATTGTTGAAATTATTTTTTTTTAAATGTCTCACGCAGCATGTTCTACATGTTTACAGTGAAACTTCTAGAAGAGCAAGAGGAAATTTGCGGAAGGATACAATAAGGGCCCATGATACAAAAATAAGTTACTGAGATAAATTCAAAAAGTTTATAAAGCTGTGAAGGCATAGGTTTGCATTCTACAATTTACATCCAGTTATTCTGAGACTTACCACTGACAATATTATTTTGTTTTAAAATAATGCAAGTGTCAACTATTACTTTCATGCAAGCATGATACACATATATCTGGGGTTTTTTTTGGTTTAAAAATGTCCATGTCTAACTGAAATAACACCATTGCATTGCCGTATACTATATATAATTTTTAACTGTCAAATCTGTGCTTATTTTGAAGGGCATCTGGAATTTACCCTGTACTGGGACAACGTTTACAGGCAGATTGTGGCGAGGCACCAGGGTTTCCTGCAATGGAACGAGGAATGCTGCCCTGCCTCTGATATCCTGTTACGGTCCCTTTTCACACCAAACAACTCAGGCCGAACCGTAACACATATGCTCAGACACGTTCTCTTCAAATGAATACGTAACCAAAATATGGGTGCAAAAACAGTACTATATTACTAGATTACAATATTTACATTCATACACAAATAATATAATAGTCAATACATAACGTAATTTATAACCAAGTCTCTGACGAAAACTGAGTCTCTAAATAACGAACTGTAACGAAATACTTAACTGAATCCGGTAAACGAGAAACTGAAGTCCATCATCAACACATAATTCGGGCACACACAAAACTGAAGTCCTGTATTAATCCATGTGGCACCAAACAAACATAAAGTCTCTCCTCTTCCTAAATAATAAAGTTCATGGCGTGTTTCATGGCATTCCGTGGGCTTGGGGACCAAGAGCCCACGGTCACGGTCCCCGGGGATAACAGCAACGTGGCGTAGCAAAGTCAATAGTCCCGCCTCGTACTGCAGGCGAGTTCGTTTTATAGGTTTTCAACAATGGGTGGAAACCGCAGAAGTTTGTGGTTTTGCTTGAGAGAAACGATAGCGCCGGCAGAACTGCAAAACCAGTACTGAATGGTCCAAGAATAGTTTTTATGTTTCTCAAAGCGCGTCAGTAGTCACTGATAGCGGGGTGGATCCATAAGCGTGGAAACGGGGGCGGCCACACTACTTCGTGGCGCCATCCTCCGATGTCCGGGTGACGTCCATGCAACATATCCCCCCAGAGAAAACCCTACCTTCAAAAACAGATAGAAACGAGCTTCACAAAAGGATAATGTTGCTGGTAGAAAGAATCATGGTAAAATACCTGGACGCATTTTCTGGTTACACAAAGATCCCCAAGCAGCACATACAGCACGGACACAGTGAGATTATGTCAAAGCGAAGCTAACTGGTGAGTTCATGTTCATATATATTCACAGCGTTCATTCAAACTCAGAAAAAAAAAACATAGGTACCCATTCACATATGTATTAATACGTATATATATATACATCATGGTTTTTACAGGTCAACGTAGGGGTCATAGATACCAACACAAAATCGACGACGGGTATCATACAAATCTTACGGAAGCTGTAGGAACATCAGCCAACAAAGGAAGGAGATCTGTGCGCCTTGTTGGTGTAGGGGGAAGCTCTCTCGCGTGAACGGCTCCAAGATGCCATCTTAGGAGGGGGCAACGCTGCCAAATGGAAAAAAAGGCTAGAAAATCTGTTATAGGTTCCTCAAGAGTTCCACAAATGAATGCTTTGGCTACAGGTAAAGATTTCTAACTGTTAAAAAAGGCACCATGTGTCTTTGGACATGTTCCTGCATGAAAAAAATCAATTAAGACAATCATGAAACCCCTCATGTGCTACTTCCAAAAATATTCTCACAGTTAAACATTGCAAGCTATAATTGTTAATATGTGATTGTTTGAAGGGTATGGGTACATAAAAAAGAAGTATAAATACTTATTTGCTACGCATTTTTTGTTAAAGTCTGATAAGGTCTACCTATTATATATATAGTTTGCAAACGCCTATGTTACGTATTACACTTTTTTGTTGACAATTGATCAGTTAATTATCCTGCTTATGGGTTAATGTTGTATATACTTTTTTTTTACTAAGTTTGCTGTTGAATATAATATTGGCCAAATTTACTAATCATATATTGTCAAAAATATATAATGTTAATCATAAGAAATCTTTATAATCAGCCTATTTTAAAGATAAACTGGAAATCATGTATTTCTTTGTAGGACACAATGAAGAAGTATTACTCAGAGAGGAGCTTTCCCGAGTAGAACACAGGCTTCTACATGAGGAATATATACCGCCACCGGACTGTGAAGGTCGATTTTAGTAAGACTAACAATCATAAAAGTATCAGAAATGATTGTCATTTGAATGTGGGCTCCTGTTAAATGAAGAATGCAGCTTTAAAACATGCGTTAAGTCTTTTTCACTGTAACAAACCTGGGACCTGATGTGGTGCAGTGTACAGTAAAGCAGCTGTTCGTCCACGGGAGTGATTCCATGTCGAGTGCCGAGGGCTCCAGGTTAAGGTTAGCACGTAACGTATTATTATGAAGACTCACTGTTACATCTATTGTTTGAATATCGAAATCCTTTATGATGGAGATGCGTCAATTATTTTGTATGACGCCACTATAACTTGCTACAAATTTAACCAGTTCACCAGACCAGGATAAAAACTCGAAGGTGGGGAATAATCATGGACAAAGCCTTTCATGTACTCGTTTTTCGTACACTTTTGTGTTTCTAACTTCATGCTTTTTGACCACGTCTATTACTTTCATGTGTGTATGTGCATGCACTTGCATTACATAATTATATATTGTCATTTATTTATCCATGTTATTGATATTAGTCTGTGCTATGCAGGATGTCGAGGGTTTTGTTCACCAGACTGTAAGAAAGCCAGGAATGTGAAACATTAAGATGACTTTACGATGGCCTATACTAAAGGTCTGCTGTGGCGAGGACTAGAACACCTGGCCAGGGACAACGCTGTCCGGGAGGGAGACGGACCACCCATGGTGTCTTACTGGAAACTAGACCTTCTCGAATTCGCGACACTCCGACACAACAAGTACTTGATACTTGCCCTCCGGTTTAACTTGGGTACGTTCATACTACGAATATTTTAAATGATGAATATATATATATATATTCAATATATATATATATATCCCATATTTCATGTAACTGTAGAATTATATATGTTATATGTATATACTTAGATCTAACGGGGTATATATATATATATATATATATATATATATATATATATATATATATATATATATATAGATACTGTGTATCCGCTGTGTATGGAATGTACAGATAAATGTGGAATTAACTGTCAATGGATTTTCAAGTGCATGGATTCGAACCGATTTGAATTGGAAACGGACCGCCAATTTACAGGGGAGAACAAGGCAACAGCCTCGTTATGGACAATGTGAACGAGTTACTTAATCGATACTTCAAGGGCATATAAATACGTTACATGTTTTAATGTAATGCCAGTATGTCTCACTCTCTGTATAAACGTAAACATATACTAGTTTGTTGCAAAAAACATGCTGAAAGCCATAATGTGCAGACACATTCTCTGGAATACAGATAAGTTACCATTGTAACAATCTGTATACACTACATTGAACAAATAAATTCAAATTGTATATGGCATTTATATATTTGTCTTTCTCTTATATATCTGCCTTATGATTTTCTTTTCAGAACAGTTTACATTCAATATGTATTTTACCCAGATGCTTTTTTGATAACCATTTCTTCTACTTCAACAGAAGGTTTATCACATACTGGGAGCCAGATGACGTCCACCGTAACAGACAGATGTGCTCAAATGGCTTGCAGTATGACTAAAGTGTAGGACAGGGCATATTTCCTCAACGATCAGAACATCAGGATAAGCGATCAACTTCGGGAAAGAGGAACATAATTACAGTCGTAATCGACCTGGCGTCACATCTGATACCGTGGAACCTCTTTCCGTACTTGCCAGGACGGAGTAACAAGGCGTACACGCAGTCCGCAAGTCATCGCCACCAAAAATGAGGATAAAATGTGTGACCTTGCGAAGAAACAAGACCGCTATAAGAAAGCTGTTGTGCGCGGCCAAAGCCTAAACCTATAATTTTTGTGTTTGTATAAATAAATATATATAAGTGACACAATAACATGTATATATATATATATATATATATATATATATATATATATATATATATATATATTTCTGTCGGTATTTGAGACAAGGTCATACAGGGTCTTACAGTCCATGTATTTCTTTTTATGTTTTTAAATAACACGGTACCTGTGACTTCAGCATATAGGCTCGCCACGAAGAAGTGGGTCATTTTTTGCTTGCACATAGCATGAACCTTTGACATTGTATCTATATATTGCAGTCACTATCTGTGACAAGGTCATTCGGGGTATCACAGTTAAATGTATGTAAAAGAGCACAGGCCGTGTATTTCTTTTTATTTGTTTATATAACATGGTTCCAGTGATTTCAGCATATAGGGTCATCAACGAAGAAGTCTTTTTTTTCTGGTTCATAGCATGACATTATGACAAAATGAAATATGAAAAAAAAATATTACAGTAAATATTGTTGAATCCTGATTGTTGCTTGACTTTATGATTGTTCATTTATTCGGTCACATGAAATTATATAGATCCAGTCTGAAACGCTGTCCAGTTTGTTCACCAATGCCGACGTCTCATCTAGAGGTGATGGCCTTGCTTGTCAAAGGGAGTCACATTGCGGCCCACCTGTAGTGAATGCCGGGTGGTCCTGTTTGAGGTTGAATAATATCCGTGGAACAGCCCAGGTTTCCCGTCATGCATCTGACTACCGAAAACAACATGGCCTGGCCAGACATATCTGCTGACGGGGAGAATTAGGGAATAATATGGATATATCAGTACTCAGAAGGCGTGGATTCGATGTCGAGAGGTAAATAGCAGCTTGGTTGATAAGACTGGGTCAGTATTTCGTCACGGGTTGCCCTATAGCTTTCCACTGGGATTCTCCCCTGGACCCCCAGGAAGTGGCAATTTGGTGCCGGACGATGCCGGACGGTGCCAGGGTAACATAGACTATCAGATTATAAGTAGGCCCAGTTCTGGACTAAAGTTTCCATGCTTATCCCGCAAGACGTGGAGCTGGATGAATCATTCGGGACGACTGGAGTGACAGCATCTGCACCGGTAGTAATCATGTGCAGTAAGAACACAGGCGTGGATGTGATGACCTGCACACGTGCGATTATATCAGTGTGCTGGTCATCCCTGCACACGATAATTATCGATGTAGATGTTCGCATCGGTTGGCAAAAGATAATATTCCCTAAAGATAAACAATCAATCCCATTGAACTTTTAACGGTTCGCCATGTACAACACGTGATCTCTCCCATACCTGGGGACATGAGTTGCTTTGACAGTTTAGTAGACAAATTTAAAATAAAAGGATCTCAGTGGCTCTGTACAGTGCAAGTACATAGAGGTGAACAATGCTTGTCGTCCATTCCGGTAAATTTGGTTGAAGGTGGACTGCAAGGGTTTTTGTTGTGACATAATATCTTAACTCCTAGGTCAAAGAAACTAGAATAAAACTAGATTTTCTCAGCAACTGACTTTGTCATTGGCCTATCACTAGCATTTTAATCTTTGTCTCACTAGACTTTTGTTTTACAAAACGGTGGACCAGGACCAGTCAATTTATTCATCTCTGTTTGTTCCAAGGTTCAATGACAAATCTTGTGATTTCCATGACAGAAAGTGCAATTTATTTAGAAATCTTTCCGCTGACATAAATTGAAATAATATAAACAGACGTAACTCAGAGAGAATACCTTGTAGCTCTGCTTCGCAGCGAGTCCTGAAACCAAGACCAACTGCAATATATATCACTTATTTATGATGCAACCCGGGAAACTGTAGTAATTTTATTTACGGCTCTTGCCTTGATTTTATATGGTACATTTCTACATACTGCGAAAAATTTGCCATGGAAATATTTCAGCAAAACAACATAACTCTCTATGAATGAAATTGCGATTTTTATATTTCGAGCATGTAGCGAAATCGGCAAAAGTGTAGATTCAACGGCCTTGATGGTACGGCATCATATGTTATATACATCAAACTGACAAATAAAAAATACAATGTTTAATTATTTGTCGCTCTTTCCTTTTATGAATCAGAGAAGTGAATTAAACCAACATTTAAATGACTAACTTGGTACGAATTTTTGCATACGTGTATTGTGTGACACTCGTCTGGCGTGTTTTAAAGGGGGATTACGCCTTCTTAGGACCACGCCCATATTAGACATGTTTTTACAAGTAAAGGTCTTCTGAATTCATTAATAACTTCATAAAAGCCACACTGGCCACGGCTGGTCTTATTGGACCTATCGGTTGATCTCATGTTTTTTATTATATACCCTCGTTTAGAAAATACAAATTACTACCGGACACGGTTAAGAAAAGTATCAATATCTTTTTAATTTGCAAAGCTATATCCATCGATAACACGTCTGATAAAAGCTATAAATATCAGCTATTTCATGACATCAAATTTACTTAAATATAGGCAAAATATAATATTGTTATAACAACATATATAACAAAATGTGCGCAAATTTTCACTTTTAGTGCATGTACATTTCAAGACAGGCTGTTGATTTACAGAAAGCTTTCACTTTCACACTGCTATGTAGTCTTTTTGATCTGCATAAAACACTCAAAAACATTCATTGCAAGTGGTACCTGTTCGGTACTGGTGATCGCTCTGGCTGATGAACTACTTAACGTCAACTGAAAATACAGATCTGAATGGTATTACATCACTAGATTAGGAAAACCGTGCCAAATTCAGTGAGCAGCCATAATGACATATATCATCTAAGGTGCCCACTGCAGTAAGTTTTAAAGTCTAAATGGTTCATCTATCAATATTTTTACTGTCTGCATATGATTTGCCTTGCGGAAGCCAGTCTCAGGCATTGTACAGGCCATCTGACAGAATACCTGAGGCTTTGTCACTTCTTCTGAACACGGAGGCGGTAGAATGCATATTCTTTACTAAATGCAATTATCGGCTATAAGGCATGGGTCGTTTTTACGTTTGTAAAAATTAGTAACATATATAAATGGTCACTGGGAACGAAGTAACTTTAAAGCATTGCCATAATACAGCTCAAACGACAAGCATATTAAAATGACAAATATGGAATTGCAATGTATCATGCAATATCAATTAGTGCTGTTTGTATGCGTTTAATAATGTCTTTCATTTCTCCTTTTAAGGAGAGATATCAATTTTTAATTTGATGTTTTAATTCCTATAAATTTAATTTGATTTCCGATTTAGGTTTCATATGGTCCATATAGTAAATGACACTTTTGCAGAAAAATCTATTTAAGGTTAAACGTATACCTTCATAATAATAATAGTAATAATAATAATGATAATAATAATAATATATTTTTAATAAGACGTCTATACACTAAATGTGCCTTACAACGCTTTTTTAAATACAATGAGAGAATAAAAAATGCTCCCGCGACGCTGATAGCTCTCTGAGCAATCGGTGACGACTTTGGTTTTTTTTTTTTTTGGGGGGGGGGGTGGGGGTGACACAACGGAGTTGTTGATTTCGAGATCTCAGTTTACGATTAAGCACGTATGGCTTGATCAGGTCTTGCAATTAAGCAGGGGCAATTTATTGCTTTGCTTTTAATACTATCATGGCAAGACTGAACATGTACGCTGATTGACAGCGAGCCAGTTCAGATATCGTATTACAAGTGTTATGTGGTCCTGTTAACGATTGTCAACCTTGCAGCACAGTTCTGTACCCTCTGCAGGCTCTGAAGCAGAAAACCCTGGAAAGCCGAGTAAGAGGGCGTTGCCATAATCAAGTTTTGTTGTGACAAAGGCATGAACCATTGGCCATAGAGACGATTTGTCAAAGTAGCACTTGTATATATTGTGAAGATCCTTACAGGCTACCCTTCATATAGTATTTACATGTTGCTCCATGGTGAAATTGGCGTTTATATGTATACAAAGATTGCACACACTGGCTGATGGTTTTACCCTGTGCTCACGAACGAGTAGCTCTGGGCAATGGTGTAGGATCTTCTTTTTTCTAATGAGCATCACCTCTGTCTTGTCACCCTTAATCTTAGTGAAATATCCTTTCATCCATCGGCATAACTGAAATGCCGTTTCCCCCATGTTACAGAATTTGTTATGCATCTCCTCGTCCTTTAAGATAAGGCACATCATCCCTCATATAAATGGTAGAAACCACTCATGCGAATCTTCGCACGCAGTGCTGATGTGCTGATGTATAGACAGTTTAGAGAACTGGCCCTAGGACCGATCCCTGAGGTACTCATCAATCAAGAGGTTGAGAGGCAGATATGCAGCCTCCAATTGTCATGACTTGGCTTCGTAAAGTAAGACTTTTACCACCGAAAGCAGTGCCAGTTACACCAAATATCTGGAGTGCCTGCAGCAGGCGATGACGGCTCACTGTGTCAAAAGTAGTAGATAGATCTATGGCGACAAATTATACGCTCTTAGCTATAGACTTTCCGGTTTGTGGATATGTATGGCTTAGCAGGTTCTAGTAGGTAAATTTCTCTATCACTTTAGAAACACAGGCAAGGTACGACACTTGACTGGAATTTTTTTCAGTGTGTCAGGGTCCATTTTTCTTTTCTTCAGGAAAGGGATGACGAAGGCTGTCTTGTACGCTGACAAGAACTCCTCTGAAGCAGCGAAGCGTTTATCCGCTGCGTTATGTTAAGCAACAGTTGATCTGAGCATGTTTTGATAATACGGGTGGGTATATGGACATGTTCTAAATGCCTGATTGGTGAAGATGCGGTCATAGAAGTTTGAACAGCTGAACACTCGAAACAGTGAATGGTAAACTTTCGAGCCTTTTAGAGTGTCCATTTCGAATAACAAATGATTTAAAATGGTGTTTGTTTTCAGAAGTAAGTCATCGAACCTTCTTTTTGTAACAATTCAGTTGTAATAATGATGATTTTATCATTTCCCTAGACAGACCTTACCGTAACAAATCAGTTGTATGCCATTTCAGGTACATAGAACCAGTTTTCACTCATAAATACACGAGGGCGCTCTATCGTTATATCAACAAACGAGAGAAACAAACTGTTATTAAATTATTAGATCTGAACATAACTTTATTTTTGACCAGCTGGCTGAAGATCCCCATATGTTTTACAAAATGATACTTGTATGGAATGAAAGAATAGACAGTTATTTACAGCGTACTTTGTGCTCTTCCTCAAATATTTTATGGTATCTCTACATGTGAAATAACTGTTCGATGTCAATTTAATATGGAATACAATTGATAGAAGCCCATATGTAAAATGTTCGATATTATAATCAACTAAAGATATGTGTCCAATGAACAATTATTTATATATAGAGGGGTGCTCCTCCATTTTTTTTTATGAAAAAGCGTAACACGTTTGGTACATAGTGAGCAAATAAACTTGATATATTAAACTGTATTAACTCGTATAGTCATGAAAACTGTGATTATGACATTTAACATATAATATGAATTTAAGCTTCCTAATACAAATACAAGTGTTTCAGTTGTCATAATACCAAGCCCTTTTCTTTCTTAACGATGGCATAGAAAAGTTCAAGGGCGGGCCATTGCAGCGATAGGCAATTGCAGTTATAAACGGAAAACATGGCTCTAACAGGCAGTGATATAGAAAAGACCAATCAATCCAAGTCTAAGACTTAGACAAAGATCACCGAATTTGAGACCGAGACCAAGAATGAGGTCATGAAGTCTTATACTGAGACCATGACTTCTAGAAAGAGACCCAAGCCAGAAAACTTGCAATAATATGTATGCCGAACTGTCAATTATTAAATACAAAAAAGCCTGTGTCCTAACAGAATGCAAAAACCAGTTGTTCTCATTTTGCTTGCTGAACAAATATATGGGTAAAGTGTCATTAGGCCACGGAGAGCTTAAGTCATCGAAATAACAAGCGGTTATTTCATATTCAATAGCATATATTTGAGCCATGACCTGTACCAGTGCATGGTGGCACTTATGTCATTTGGCTCAGTGACATAAGCAAACTTTTGTGACATGGGAGTCTGACGTACAGCAGAGGGGAAAAGAGAAGGTGTGTGCTGAAATAAGTAATAGTGTCAATTACAATTGCCCTATATAAATAAAATACAGCCCCTATTGGTTGGAATGCCGCTTCTGCACGCCCGTCAATTAACGATGTACCCTGCATGGCCAGTAAATGATTAACCAGTGAGCAAGTGAAGGGTCTGTTTATTATGGCCGAGTCGACAGGGCATCCTATATACACGTGGCGTCGGCATCTGAATTAAAATTCTATATTTTCCAGTTGATGCAGTATAACATCAGAAACGTGTTTGTGTGACAAGATGTTGATTTTACGATTTTTGACAATAATTAAACTTTAACTGATCAGTTACGTACTTTAGGTTTGTAAACAAATCCATGCTCTACTTTAGTATACATTGGGTCAGACAGAGATCCTTAGTTCTGCATGTCAGAGAGTGACTTATGTCCTTCTCTTTATCAGTGTTTGTACGTTTAATCTAGGAGGTTTTTATTAGTATATCCGTAGTATTTACAAGGGAGTGATATCACACTTTGGAGCCAAAATCCAGCGAGGCACAATTGCATCTTGGGAAGGGACTCGCTGGTATGGCATGTGGTAAGAACCTCTTTGTTTTCGTAAATCCTCCAAGTTTCCTTTTATAGAGCCGGTATTAAAAAATTATTAGCATTGTGGTATGTACTGTTAATTCGTAGATTTTCTGATCAAATATCAGATTATATATTGTAATATATACCTATCAAATCGTTCCCACTTACCATCTGACAAACAAACCAGTGCGCTTTGAAAACTTGTGTGATTTTTTTAGTCTAAATGGCGTCTCTCATATGTATAAAACAACATGGTAAATTCACAACAGTCTGTTTCACGTGATCCGACCGATCATCCGGTGAATGTGGTCAGAATGAAGCTAACGGCATGGTTTGAAAAGCCGAGACTTTACGAGATCACGAGATTATGCTTTGTCCTTGGGGGCACAATAGGATTGGTCGAGGTACATTAGTATTGTAAACTGATTTGCGATAGGGTCCTGGAAACAAGGAACATATCAGTAGTATACATATGATATAAAATACACTAAAATATACTAAAATATATACTATGAAAACACACAATATATAAGGCAAATATACAATATAAAAGGCAAATATACTATACTATACTCCACTCGATAAACTCACCATGGGGTAGTGTTAACGCCATTTTCCTCAACACTGCAAAGCAGCGAGAGAGCAACTACCTGAACAGGTAAGTCTTCCCAGTGGATCCTCGTGGTGTGTGTGTGTGGGAGGGGGGAGGGGGGGGGGGTTAGATGAGCGGGCACGTTGAATATTAGTACGAATGCTAGGTTTTAAAACATTTCAGAGTGAATTTGTTTTGATGGCGGCACTTAGAGAGAATTTCAGCTTTTGAGTCTTTTAGTGACCATATGTGTTTAGACAGATCAGTGTTTTTAGCGTGGGATCTGTTACGAAAGGATTGTTTGTGGTTTGCTGACGAATGAACTATCCCGCTCTAGGGATTTTATGAGGTGATATTTTTGCATACTTGAAGACCCGCTCTTTCAGAATCCGGTCGTCTGCCAAGCGTCCATTGGTGCTTTTGGCCTTGTAGGCTTCCATTTTCAAAATATAATGAAGTCGCTGTTTTTGCATAACTTCAGCATAATACAACCAAAGTTATCATGAAATACACCAGGTTTTGTGTCCCCAAACCCAAGGTATTCAATATCGCCACTTACGATTTAGGATTAATGGTAATTTTGAACATGTACGTCACCATTTTGAATATATAATGAGTTACTTGTTTACAAATATTTTTGTCAATCCTCTATCAATCCTATTTTAAAATATAATATTCGAAGTAAAAGTAACAATCGTGAAGTAATATTTGCAAGCTAATGTTGATCTCCTCTCCGTATAAATATGCCTGTCATTTGACTTTTGGTCATTATGACCAATTAGGATCTATATAAATAATAAGGAATTGGTTTTTTATTTTAGACCACGGTTTACCTACTTCCGTTCTGATTTGACTCTCCAAAATTCGGCAGACGTATCGGTGGTGTGCTTTTGTAGGACAAGTGTGTTTTATTTTGCGGGATTATGCCTCCTTAATCTAAATAATTAATAATTTTAATAAAAGGCATGTCCTTGCAATACGCGGTCACGCGGGTCCACTATAATCCCGATCGATCCCCCATAACCATTGTAACGCCTCTAAAGGAATTTTCTCTCTCAAAGGAAGTAAAGGTTTTTAATCTAAAGACCACATGACTCAGCTTTCAATGCGAGGGCTTTTCCGTTTGGTTGGCACTGAGTACAGTGATTTGACCACCGTTTGACAATTTTTTATGGGTTACAGGTATATTGATTTTTATACATTCAAAAATATCTTTCCATGATAACCATGGTTTTAAAAGTTCGGCCAAGCCATATAGTTTTTTTGTTTCAAAAAGAAGCCCCACAACTTAACTTACATTCCGGTTGGTTTACTATCCGTCGTCTGTAGGGACGGTGAAAAATAAAAAGAAATCTTTAAATTGATAACAAACTAGAATGTGTAGTCAGGGCGTACAGACCTCCAACAGAATCTTCTTTAATATCAGGCACGTGTTCACGTATATGCGTTTCATGAGTAAACACTGTCATGCTTCAGTAACACGAGTTCACTTTGCGAGTGGCAGAACAAATGAATACGAATGGGTAGCTTTCACACGGGGTCAAAGGAATGCTCCTTTGTCATAATGGTTTATAAGAAAATATATATTGTGGTGATTCATATAACTTTCAAAATGAAATGAACTATTGATATGTCTTCACCCTAACCCTCTAGAAATGTTCAGCAAAACATTTTTCGCCTGTCACGCTTTTTTTTCAGGAGGCGACCTGTAATCCCTACTGAACCCCATTTCCATCATATCGCCTGTTAAGGAATTTTACTCAGTCAAAAGGAAGTAAAGATTTTAAATTCAAACGCGAAACACATGTCCACATGAATCGTTTAATAGGTAGCACTTTTCCGCTGAGTGGACACAAAGATCCGTGACCCTTTACATGATCACCGTTTTATAGGTTTACAGGTATGCTGATTTTAATATATACAGAAGTATCTTTCCATGATAACCATGGTTTTAATACTTCGGCTGATTAATGGTTTGTTTAAAAAAAAAGTTTTTTTTTTTCAAAAGGAAGCCTGGGTGGGGGGGGGGTTGGACACACTGAGTCTCTTGGAGAGTTTGAAAACCAGAATCTACTAATCAGTCGTTCATTCATACGTGTAGGTTTCATGTAAAACATTGTCATGGTCCAGAAGAAGAAGTTCACCGGGCGAGTGGCAGAACAACAGCATACGAATGGGCGGTTTATGCTCAGGGATAAAGGAATATCCCCTCATAATTATTCCTTTGTTGAATTGTGATTATGGCACTTAAGAAAACATATATTATGGTTACTCATGCAGTTTTAATCTACCCCTCGTAAACATTTTCTGCAAAATCTGTATATTACATTTTGCGTTAATTTGCTGAAAGACAATGCCAAACCAATTCTTAAGTTTTTTTTTTTTTTTTTTTTTTTTTTTTTTTTGCAAAATGCTTTCAACGAAATATATCATCCTGCTTTCTTTTTATCTGGGAGTGTTGTCAATTTTGCATTAAACCTGCCTATTCCATGACCATTTACAGTACTTAAATAAAAAAAAATTAATACTGAGCTTCAACTAATACAAAGCATCTTTCATATAATTTCACGGTAGAATGCTTCTTTATACAATTGTTATATCTACGATATTTCAAAGCAATGAAGCTGTCGGACCTTTGCTGTTTATCGGAAAAAAAGCTTCTCACTTGAAAATTCGTACACCCTATATATGCCTCACGTCCCTTTCCAAAATATATTTTTTTGTGTGATTTCTGGAATAGAATAATTTTTCTTTCTATGTTGATATTTACGGGGAGGTTGTTCCCCGAGAATTCTAGTTATCTTTATATCATATGAGTGAAACACATTAAAAAAGTTCCTGCAAAAACCTTAGGATTAATATATGCGTCGTTTAGTTCCTATCAGCTCATTACAAAAATATGCATCAGATAGAGCCGTGTATTTTCCACGGGTGCAGCTAGTTTATGTTGAATATATAGTGAGGTAGCTGTTTCCGCGTAACATCATCAATGTATAAACAAAATTATAATGCAATGCACCATTTTTTTGTCAAGCCGAAGGAATAGAAAACAGAAGCTCATGATCAAATTTTGTCATAATTAAAAAAAAATATTTCAGTGCGGGCCTTAATTAAGAGTTAAAGTTGATAATAAGTTTGGCCGCAATTTTGATTATATATAATTAGGCACGTGAAGAAATTAGATTTACGTTCCAATATCTTAAATATAAAGTGTGATATATGTATATTTTGGTTTTTCTGGGTCAAGGAATCCGATTTCGATAATTATAGTGATATTTTAAATTCTATAAGTAGAAAGGAACAAATATATATACCATATATGAAAAGAACTTGCAAACCAGGGAGGTTAAGCTATAGGAATGCAATATGTTTTCTACTGAGCAGTAAATAATAGGTTTTAGTCACACAAAGGGCAAAAGCCTTTATTTCCCAAATGTATGGGTTATAAATTTATTACTCAATTATAATTACTGGGACGATGTAGTAAAAAAAATCCTTGATTATTGGAAGGTTTCAGGTGTACGCAATGCATACATTTCCTGTTGACTGGAACTTCACAGTAATCTCAGAGCCTGTCAGATTCTGAACACCAGACCCATGGTCGCATGGAGTAAGCGGACCTGTTGTACCTGATGAGTATTTGTTTAGGGAATCAGGCTTGCCTTCCTGCTCCCTGAAATGATGTTACACTGTCTGCAATAGCCCTTTACAAAAGTTGTGTATCTGGTGGGGTGGGGAGGGGGGGGGGGGGCATGCTCAAGTGGAGTGTTTGATATTGATAAAATCAAAGTTGTTAAATACCCCTGCCACGTTGGTTTACTGTTAGTTCATGTAAGTTTTCAAACATGACATAATACTGACTAAGATGATGCACATAGATCATTTTGTGCAGATAACCTAGTTTAACTAGTTTACGTCTATCTTGTCCAACATGCGACATTTTTTTCCTTTGTTCTAACTGTACGTTCAAATCTGCTCGCATCACAGGGTCATGAAAAGTGACCGTGCAAGTGTAGTTGCATGGCGAATTTCCAAATATGGCAAAGAACTGGTGCGTAGCCAAAACAAAATGACACGCGTGACCTTCGACCAAGGAGGCGGGGCATGTGGGACAAATCAGTTATAACCCTATGAAATGTAAATCAAGCCATGAACGGCTCGCCTGCCATGTGACACAAGCCTCGCAAACCTCACGACTTGCATTACATTTCATTTGGCTATAACCAATACTTATTATTGACTGAGTTATGCGGTCAGGAACCCCTAATTCTGTAGTTAATGTTTCCTAGCTTTATTTAAGGTTGCATCTAAAGTAACTTGAAAGTTTTCTTTAAAAGGACATATTTATTATAGCTATATAAATGATAAAATGTGATATTAAGTACCACTCTAAGCATATTTTAAAGTTCCTGGCCCTTATCTGCCATTTCGGCCGGGCAGAAAGCATTTCTGCCTTATTTCTGCCATCAGATAATGTACTATTCTATAAGGGACATATTAATAAAAAGATGATAAAACACGGCCAATAATGACAACACTATTAGCTATTATTCTACTTATGACAAGACCTGTTTCACTTAGATGGCATTTCAATTAGCCGCTATGCTTACTATACAACTTATCACTTGCCGTGATTAAAGTGCAGGTAAATAAAACGTCATGTATGAACAAAATCCAAATTAAGTGTTTGCAGTAATCAGTGTCAATCATGAAGTGCCCGTAATAAAGAAAAACACAGCCTCGAATGACTGGCCTGCCGCATCCGCACCCCCGTCAATAAACGATGTATCCGGCACGGCCAGTGAATGATCAACCAATAAACAAAAGAATACCTTTTGGTGTCGCCGGTCCTATATACACGTGGGGTCGGTATCTGAATTAAAATGCTAATTAAGTTTAGTTGATGCGCTGTAACGCTAGAACCGTGTTTACTTGACAAGATAGATATCACACAACGATAACGTCCTTTTTTTCATACATATCCATTTTGCGATTATTTTACGGTATTTATAATTTATCTGATGAGCTACATACATAAGGTCGGATAACAAATCCAAGCTGTACTTATGGTAGTCATGGCCTCTCAGGTTATATCGTGTCATGTGGAGAATAAGGAAAATATTAAGATATATCAGTCCTTGGAAGGCTTGAATATGACTGAATCAGTATTTCGCTTCGTTTTGGCCTGTCATAGGAACCTTAGCCTTCCAGTAAGATCCGCCAGTGCACTACCGGGAAGTGGCACTTTCATGCTGGACTGTTTCGCGGGAAAGTAGATTAAATCAGATTAAATATAGGACCCGAACAGTCCAGGTCCGGACCAAACTTATGGGTACATTGGGTCCGACATGGTCCGTTAGCTCGGCACCTATGATTACATTTCTCTTTATCAGCTTTTATACGTTTGATCGTGTGTGTATTTGTTAGAATATCCGCAGTTTCTACTAGGGAATGACATCACACTTGACGCCAATACCACTTAAGGCACTATAACATTTTGACAAGGGACTCGCTGGTATGGCGTTGGTAAGAACCCATTTGTTTTCCATAAATCGTTCAAGCTTCCTTTTATAATGATGGAATTCAAAGAATTATGAGCATTGTGGTAGGTATTATTAATTCGTGGAGTTTCTGACCAAATATCAGATTAAATTTCATAGTATATTCTCTCAATCCGTTCCTACGTTCCACCTGACGAAGAAACTTGTACGCTAAGAAAGCCTGTGTGATTATTATAAGTTTTCATTTGCGTTTTCTAAAATCCCTCACTCTTGAAATGTTGGTTGGGTGTTTAAAATTATCTTCAATGAGGGGGAGAGGTCGGACGATGACTCGCAAGGATGGGACAGTGACAGGTGTGTGAAGGTTATCAAACTTGGGATAAAATATATATATATATCTATTATTGTATGTGCGATACATTTAAAATATATACCCAGTAAGTATTCGGTTTTAAAATGTATGGTATATGTTAATATTTAGGTATATTTATTGCACAGTAACCTCACCAGTCTAACACACGGAACACAAGGCTATTATTTATATTATTAATAGCTTTATGTACTGTGGTTGGCTTCATATTCGCGAGGTGCTATTTTCATGATTTTCAATTCTTCCTAGTTTAGCGGTTTCGTTTTCGCGATTTTTCATACAGTAAACTACACAATGTGCATAACAATTATTATATCAGGTACCTATATACAAAGGCCTTGTAGTTTTTTTAATTATCAATCTTGGAATCTCGGGTCACATAAAAGAATGCTAATATTGACGATACCGGCGCAATATATATGCGAGATTTCATTGAAGCTTAGAAAAAATACTGTTCACCTGTGCATATCTGGCGTCTTTTTCGGGAAAGTTTTATTTTGGGGGGAGGTTATGACCCCACCCCCCTTGCATTAATTGACGCCCCTGCCTGAGAGGATACATGTCAGAGCAGTTGAATTCCTATTGTTGTTAATATTGGCTAAAACTGTTGTCAACCCATTTTATTAATTATAATTGCCATAGCAATCTACTGGCAAGCATTATTTTCCGGTTCATCGCTCAATAAAGCCACACAAAACATTGCTACATAATAGGTAACGTATCGAAGAATATTGATTTTCTTTACCTGTCGAGAGGCTGCAAGCTTACCCAGAAAAAAAATGCTTCAACAATTAGTTCCTGTGTTACGTCACACATTAGCAACATAATCGAGGACCTAATCTTTATTTGCAGAAAAATGTAACCAAGGAGAAAGGGAGTGGCGAATCCATAGGGGACTTTTAAGCTGTCCTGAACTCTAAACCAATAGTGGGCTGATGCTTGCTAGCACTCTGTTCATATGAACTGGTATATAAAAAGGTTATTTCCAAGAGTTATAAACTGGTTCTGCGCTCAGAAATAGACAGGGATGTTGATAAAGCTGATTGAAACTGTTTAAGCCAGCAGTTGTACCAACTGTGGAGGGATAGCGATGGAAATTACTTAGCCTTAGGGTATGATGAGGCCTCTGACTGGTGTTTTGCAGTAGAAACAGAAAAAAAAACGCCTACCAGTGGCCGCCTTAATGGAGGTAAAGCCACGTCCTTTCATTGTAAGGGTACAGTTCACATTAGTCTGTATAAAATGAGTCATTATAGAGGATATTTTATCTGATAACACCGCCAAAACTATAACACGAATATCACGGGTAACACAAATTACTTTAATAATTTTCTCCATAAAATACAGATCTATTTCATGGCCTATTTAAACATCATATTTTTTGTACAATAATCAGAAAATTAGCCCATTAACCTTAACATACATGATGATACAGTAAACTTGCTTCTATATAAATTATAGAATTGAACGAATGATATTTAATCTAAGAGCTATGCACATCATACACATAATGATTGACATCAGTCTAAATAATGAGCAAATGTATTTAATATATATATATATATATATATATATATATATATATATATATATATATATATACACATAAAAGGCCCATAAAAGGTTTGTGTCCTGAAGTATCTACTGTCAATAGCGGGACACTATGCTACAGCAAGTCATTGTCACTTGTAGGGATGCGCGATATTATCGATATATCGGTATTTACTTGGAATATGTTGTTGCAAATACACAATTCACTAAGGTGTTAAACCGTGGCCTTTCAATAATTAAAACCAAATGCATTAACACCTGTCTGATCCTCCTTCTAAGTATAATAATATCTATCAGACAGTGCTGGGACTTAGAGACATGGAGGTTCAAACCATAGGAATATAATACGGCTATAACTGCAATGCAAATATCGACTGTTATCACCAAAATTGCCTTAACCCTTTTTTACCCAAACCTACGGATTATAAATTTATAATACTACTGTGATGGTGGGATAATGTAGTCAAAGAGACTTTCAGGAGTCTAAAGGTTTCAGGTATCGGCAATGCATACATTTCCTGTTGACTGGGATTACACAATCATCTCAGAGTCTGCCAGTTTTTTATCACCAGACCCATGTTTGTGTGGCACTTGGTTTCCTAGGGTCGGGTATTGTCAATATCACAACCATTTGGATTTCCTGATGAGGGTCTTTTTATGAAGTCATACATGCCTCATGCTCCCTGGAATGATGTAACATCGCCTCTTATAGCCCTATACAACACTTGTGTAGCTGCAAGGGGTTTGGCATGCTGGAATTGACAGATTAATACTGATCTGGGAGATGCAGTCAAATTCCACTACTTCATTGGTTTACTTGTACATGTAGCTCATGTGAGATTTCAAGCACGACATAATGCTAACTCACATGATACAGATAGATCATTTGGGTTTTTTGTGCAGATAACTTTGCTTGAGTCTATTTTATTGATGACTGATTGATGCAGCCGGGACCCTATAAACCTGTAGTTCATGTTTCCTTGGCTTTCTTCATGTTTTACCTGGAGTAACTTGAAAGTGTTTTTTTTTTAATATAGCACATATATTATAGCTATATAAATGGTAAGATGGTATCAAAATAGCACTTCCGGCATATATTTAGGTGTGCAGGGCAGAAATATACCTTTCTGGCAAGCAGAAAACCAAACCTGTAATGTTGACATAGTTTGTGTCTGAAAAAAGCTGATCTATTCAAGTTTAGTGTCATTATATTAAGTGTGATTAATAATTGATAATAATAATGATATGCATGATATATATAATATTAATAATATAAAAAAGAATATATATATATATATATATATATATATATATATATATATTACAGAAACACGTGTGTTATTATATAATGATAATGAAAGTGAATATGTCGCAATTCATATTGTAATACGCTTCCAAATATCGCAATATATTGCGACACGAAAGTTATAGGCGATACCCAGCCCTATCTACCTATGATTATCAAAGACAGATTTCCTGCGTTAAATCTTGCGCACAAGGCGCTTTTACCTAGAAATCGAGCTATTTGACTGGAAACTGTTAAGTCACAATAACTAAGTAAATCAAGCAATATGCAGCAAGTATCGACAACATCCATTCCGAGAATAGCCAAATAAAGTATTTGCTAGTTAAACATTTCTCATATTCAGCAAAAGTTGGGAATCAATTGTTTGGATTAATATCCATGAAGCGGATATTGAAAACAAAACCGAAACAGCTACCATCGGCGCCATAAAAGACGAGGTGCGAGGTGGTCACAGACGAGATGGTCAAGTAGGGATATCTATGTCGAAAATTCAGAAAGAAAAGAATGACCTCGAGTGTTTGGGCATGTGTGAAAAATATGTGTTAACAATTAGGGTCTCTGTGGCCTCCATTCTGCGAGTTTCGCATGATGATTTTGTTGTCATCTGGTCAAAGATCAACCAACATGTCCCACTTATTTAAAAGATTACGGATATATTGTAAGCAAAACTTTTCATCCAAAGTCTTATATTTGCGAACATAGCTGACCCGCCAATGAGGAAAGAACCGTGAACTGTTTGGGGTCACAGGCCAAAGGACAAGGCCACAGGGGCAATCTGACCACAAATTAGTTTCCATATGATAACTCCAGTTTTGTTTGACATATTTTTAGTGGGGGTAACTTCCTCCACATTTTTAATGCTTTCTTCCATTCTGTTATCGGACTACGTAAAAGAAGTTTTTTACTTGATTATCATGGTGTCAACCAGGCTCGGTGTACCACTCCTATTGGTCCTGAGTGTGTAACATCCCCATGTTTTTGGTCATTATACCGAGAAAGCCCCGAAAGGCGAACCCGTTTGAGAGTGAAATACGTCTGTTGGGTACAATCTTCCAATTACGCCTGCAGAGCGCTTATCCTTGATGGGGGCCGGCCATGAAAAAAAAGTCACCGCCTCGGCTAAGATTTGAACTCAAGAACTTCCGGCTTTCAATCCTGTGCTCTACCCCTGAGCCAAAGAAACCGGTTGGTTTCAAACTTCACTTATATATGACCCACTAGAAAAGCAAGAATTCTGGCGATTTTGGGATCATGAGGTCAAAGGTCAAGGTAACAGAACCATTTTCTTTACAAAGATTACGGACGCATTTTAAAATAAACTTTCAACACAAATATTCCATCTTCAAGATAATGATTACCTGAAATAACCTGCTAATTTTCGATTTTCGGGTCACAAGGTCAAGGAGGAATGACACAGGCAAATCCAATCACAAAAATTAGTGTATGAAAGATAATTCTGTTTTGAATACACAGACTGGCTTCAATCTCGAATCACCAAATAACCTACACTAAAGTAAGACTTATTTTGATTTCTGGGTCTCAAAGTCAAAGTTAAAGGTCACAGGATCCACACCCTAAAAAAGATTGTGGATGCATTGTATATTAATCTTCCCATCCTAAACCTTCCTCCGTTCACACAAGGCTAACCTGCCCAAAGTTCAAGAAATCTTGTCAGGGCTGGAGGTCACTGGCTTCACTTTATTTCAAAAGATTATTATGAAAAATAAATGCTGTAGGTTGAATGATAGAAAGTTTTTTAGATCTGAATTTCTTGTCACTAGGTCAAGGGTGAAGGTCACAGGACCCACAAATTGAAATAACTCATAAAAAATCTTTAAAGACAAATTCCACTGAGCGTCCCAAGTTTACATTTAATAATGTTAATTGTGCAGATGAGGCCCGTTTTATCATTTTTTTTTTTTTTTTTTTTTTTTGCAAATATTTGTGTTGCGGCATGGAACACTAGTGCCAAAAATATACAACAACGTACGTTACCCGTAAAATGTAGTTCACAATGACCTAATTTTGGAATGCAGGAGACTCATCAATGACGTATCTGAAGATAAAGTATATAATTAATTCTTGTATAATTATTAAGATTCGTTGCATTTTGCATAATCGATCACAAACTTGTATGTATGATCGCTAAAATGTTATCACATTACAGGTTAATTTTGCTTTACATTTACGGTTAGAGAACATTGTAACATAATCGGCTAATTCGTATTACGTTGTTGGTGAGCTAATGCTGTTACATTATTGGTTGATTTTGTATAACATTAGTTGTTAGTGTTATCAGTTTATTTGTTATTACGTTATCAGTTTGTATTACATTATATCTGTTAATGTCTTCTTACAATTGCGGTTGCTGTTACATTATAAGATAGTCATCACATTATCAATTGTAACAGGGCCTTCATAACAAATGGGGGCCAAGGGATCGAAGGTTACATGTTGTTGACAGTAATGACAGTCTTCCTGGTATGGGTTATTCAGGTCAAGCACGCTTTATTCCATTAAAATCTGCAGTGACTAATTTATATTACAATAGAGCCTGACCCTGAGTGTGAGATTGCAAGACCGTTTGCATGAGTAGTAAGTATCACATTGCATACCTTTGTAAATGTTCCTCAGGCTTTCTGGTCACCCACACACAGACAACTGACGACTTGATAGATTATTTGTTTAGTTAATTTAAGATTGATAATGGTCTTGCTTTATAGTACCCATTTACTATAAGTAACTTTCGCTTGGTATCACCTAAAAAAATTCGTATTGCAACATATTATTAGTATAAAGTTCGTGCTGGTCGCTGATATTACTTACATCAAAGTCCTAGGGGTCTTGAATGTGTAAATATATTGTCAAACAGAGGATTCTGGATTGTGGTGTTGCACACCGCGGTATTGGTGCTGGTATCTGACACTCTATTTTAACGCAGTTATCATAAAATGTGAGTAGAATATTTATGAACGAGTAATTATTATTTCGTGTTAAGCATTTTTTGATGTAAGTGAATATTTCTCATATACCAATCAGTCACACGAGCAGACATGCAAATTTCCTTTAGGGGATCTTTGATATATAGTATATCAGTATGAATAGAAAATTTAACATATAAATGAGATTTTGCATTCATCCACACATTGTGTATGAACACTTTACACTGGCCTCTCCTTTTTTGCAAAAGAAAATGACTTCTTTAACAACCAGGAAACCGTTCACAAATAGTGTGGCTTAGAGTTGAATATTCCTCAGTGCCGTTGTTAGATGATCGCTATCACCTAAATACAGCACAAATTATATAAAGCATTTTAACCTGGTTTAATATATATATATATATATATATATATATATATATATATATATATATATATACATATGCAAACATGTAAGTGCAAGGTCAGTTGAACACAGATCCATAGATGTTGCAGATCTTATAGATTCTTTACTATGATGACACGAGGGAAGCGGTTACCAGCACATGCACCCTCAAGTGTGACCTCAGCTTATACCTTACAAATTAGTCATCCTAATCTTAATTAGACAAACATGTTTATTACTGATAAAAAAGATGATGTTAACAAAGGAATAACACTGCAATTCTACGTTTACTGTGTGAAATGTAAACATTCAAAGTACTTTACGCTTAAACGACAATACTAGCTCTTAGTGTGAGTACCTATCTGTGAAAGAAATTGATTTTATCCTTGTCTGTTTGGATTATACTCACCTTTTTTCGCGGGTTAAGCAAATATAAACATGCATCATCCACATTCAACATGTGACTATTGATTTTTTTTATAAAAACAAAAAAAATGACAGGTTTTAGCTTTAATAGTGTGTAGGACGCTCTTTCTAATCCGCTTCTAACTCGGTAACATATGGCTCGTATGGTCAATCATATTAATAATCAATGAATTTCTATTGACATGTACATATAAAATCGATATTTAAAGGCAATATTTGCATGACTGTTTTTATAGTGAAGTTATTAAACTGAGATAAGATATTTGTCGGCACCAATCATGACCAATAACTAATACCACTAAATTTAAAACACTTATATTGTCTTAGTGAATGTAACGCTCAATTATAATTCCTTAACATGATATGTCACCCATCACTATTTACTCCATGATATTTTACACAACTATACACAAGGGCACCTTGTATGAAAATGCCGTGTGTACCTGTATTATTTAGTTCACACGTTCCCTGCCTTTAACGCCATATACGACCTTTACGCACATGATCCGTCCAAGCAGCAGACAGATCGATTTTGTCCATCGGCACATAGTTATACAGGTATATACTGGGTGAATTCAGAGTCAATCCTACTCCCGCCGACAGGTTAACTGAATGTTATAAACCTCCAATGTACAACATATGCATACTTGCGATTGAATTAAGGCGAACATGAACCACCCATATACATGGATATATTAATTATATACTTAGTATCCAACTACATCTACAATCAATCTGTATTTCATTTGCTGATTCCAATTATTCTACCGTTTACCTCTTATACAACAGCAGATGCTCATACCTTTTCCATCCTAGACAAATGTTAATGTATACTATTAACTTGAGAGTAGATAACCCTGTGTCTAGGACTACTTAGCATTCGAGTGTACTGACAAGTTGCAATATATTCACACCTCTCAGTGTTTTACGTTTAACACCATAATTATAGAGAAGCAACATCTTATTTTTGTTAATACAATAAATCAGAACAGCTCAACGTTAAAACTACAATCAGTCAAGTTGCAGGTTAAACTGCCTGAATGGCCTGTTTCAAATCCGTCCAGATTAGCATATCAGATACAACGGTGCCTATTCTATCCTATATGGCTAAACAGTGAGAATGAATATTTTTGGAAATTCAGCCATTAATTGCTGTCCCACTCAGCAATGGGACTTATAATTAATGAGACTCTTATACACTAGGCATACAAGAAAGGACCAGGGATCGCCAAAAGTAGAAATAATGGTTAAAAATAATTTTTGCGTTTAATTTTGACAAGATTTTAACCTTCCAACCATATATAGAACGTTCATATATTCACGATCGGTCCATTTAAATAACAGCAGGAATAACATATATACACATGATGTAAAGCAAACAAGAACCACGTTAAAACATATTTTTTAGGATACATTTATTACAACATCATACTGTACCGGATACCATCTGGCATTTAGATTGTTCCAATGTGCATAGCAAGAACTCACCAAATCCAGTACCTAACATCTATTGTACACATTTCACTTTCTGGTTTATATATAGATAATTCGATCAGTTATTATTCACTATAGGTCCAAATCAACTAATAGAGAGAGAGGAGGGAAGTCTGAGCCAGACATCGCCTCGCATACAGACATGTATTCAGAATACAGCATTCGCTTAATCCTATATACATGCACATGCGATATTATTTCCAATATTCCATTCTTTCATTAATGATGCCCATATCCAAGCCTGGAAGAATGTATTTTTGCTTTAGTCCCTAGGTTTCTGAGCTCAGTAACACCTAAGTTTACAATTCATAGTTAAATAATGTCATAGTAAGATAACCAAATACATTCTGAAACAGATTTGATAGGTGTTCACAAACTGTCATTATATTTACTATTGTTGACATGTCAATTAAAGTATATACCCACCCTGCACTTTATAAATATATCATTGATCTAAACAAAATAGTAAATACGTCACCGTCCTGTAAATCACGCACTCGCTGTCAGGTCAATTTCATCTTGAGTTGCAATGTGATTGTGAGATTTCTACATGATAATACCTGCCACAAGGATGAAGTAAATCACCTTTATGTCAGGTAATTGCTACCACCTGGTAAAATGCAGATAATCTATATTCATTTCAACAGTTAGTTATTTGCATATGCCTTTAATAAGCTGTATATCCATAAAACGTGCACGTAATTGCAGTTACAGGATAAAACAGAAACAAACGAGATTAAAAAACATCAAATTTATACCGGACCTTCTAGGGTTTCAGCATAATTAAAATAAGATGAATAGGACAAAACATGCCAAATTTCACTGACCATGTGAAGTTAAAGCTAATGAAAACAGACTAGACAGGTTTGCATGAAAAGAGTAGGCAAACCTGTTTATGTGCAATATGTAACGGATAATAACATTTACTAACATTTACCTGTCATATCGTTGTAGCTCTGTTTAGACTAAAATGTAACATTCATAGGTTTACGCAGCCTTTTTGACCACGTGTTTGTTATTTGTTTTCTCCTTTCCACATGTTTGGGTTAATGATATTTTCAATCTTGTTTCCAAGAGGAATAAACATAAGTTTTGTCGGTGAGGTCGACCGTGAAATCTCAACGTCCCACGCCAGAGATTTGAACACATGCTCCTCCGGCTTTGAGTCATGTTCTCTATCATTAGACATTAAAAGTCATTTCAATAGAAATACTGACGTAACCATATTGATACGTTGTATTTTTTTCTGGTCTGCAAATATATTCTGTAAGGGATTTTAAATTCATGTGCATGAAAAAAAAATCCCGTAATCCAAACGTGCTTTACATGTGAAATATGGGATGTTTGGCTCGACCAGGTGGTACTGATATAAGGCAGAGTGCTTCAGAGAACTTGTATCACCAACTTTTTGTTCTTTCACGTTTACCCTTATTCGAAGATTGCACTGGCCAATTTAGTGGGTGTATTCCTGTTGACAATATTCGGTTTATTATTCGTTTTATACCTGGAAGAGCAATACAATTATGCCAGACTGTGGCTTTTGTTGCTTGATAGCCTCGAAGGCTCGCATTACTTTTCGATGGTATTGCTTTGACGCCTAAACAAGGAACATTTTTAAGAATCGAAGGCGTCATACCAGTAGCTGTAGGCATGAAATTCTGCAAGGATTTTAAGAACTGACTCTGAGAGTCTTCCACCTGAGTCTCTCAGGGTAGGTGCGTTTACCCACAGGGTGTAATCATCTCTTGTTCTTTCTGCAGGTTGTCTTCAGCTTGAAACAAGGCCACCGTTAAAGTGCTTAATACGCCCGACAAAGGTCTTGTGACTTCTGAAACCATTAAATATGTGAAGTATTTGCTGAGAATCGAACTTGGGTGAGGTAATGCAGTGGTTAACAGCAGGGTTACCTTTCTGCCCCCGTTACTGCCATGGCGGCATAAATACCTTGAAACCTTAAGGCGTCATACCAGAGGCATCAAGGCGTCTATTTCAGAATAGTGTTGTCACAACATTGTCTTTATTCCTTACATTACAATGATAAGTCGCTTATAATTAGATGTATCATTTAGTGTCAAAAAAGTCTGTGTAGGGGAGGGGAGGGATCCCCTACGGCTGCACACCCATGACCCATCCGATGCCCATTTCGTCGTCGCGCTTTACCGGTTGTGCCCTGGAGTAGCACATAGGTCGTCCAATATGACGTCACGACTCGCACACCAAATATGGCTATATGGTCACCTGCTTCGTCCCAGTGAACTAATTACGCATTAACCCCCCCCCCCCCCCATAAAATACTAGAGCTCATTTCGGGGTTATTTACGCATGGGTCGCCCCCAAAATTGAATCAATTGTTCCTTGTATCATTGCGGAGCTATCCTGAAAACTTCGTCAAACCACGTTGAGGACTTTTTGTGTTATTTTGCTAACAGACAAACAGAAAGACAAACATATGCTCCCGTAATCATAACCCCCGCCGCTAGGCTTGGCGGAGGTAATAAGTGGATAAATTGATATTTCACATTAGATCAGAGTAGTTTTCACATCGTTAAGAATCCTGATGCTAGCAGGTCCGAATGTCTTGCTGTATCTTGCTGTACGGATTGTATAGATCTTAAACTTTTTCCCAAACTAAAGGTGACATAACGTTATAAGCCTGTTAAGCGAATGAGAGGGATCGGCCATGAGAGCCTTAGCTTTCCGTGTGACACTGCAATTGTAGAGCTCATACAGCATTTTTACATTCCCTAGTCCCAGCTTTTTTTCTAAAAGACACAATTCTTTCAAGTATATTGTATGACTGGACCTTGCAATACAAAATGTAAGTGCAGAATGTAGTGCCGGTAATAAAGATAACACACGCTTACTAGCATGCCACCTGTTCAAACCCGTCAATAAATGAAGTACACTGCCCGGCCAGTTAATGATTAACTAATAAGCCATTGATCTCTGTTGGTTCTCGCCGAGTCGACCGGGGATTATGGATAAAGGATTCATCTGATTTAGAATATTTTTTGCAATTTATACGCAATAACGTCCTTAGTTTTGTAACAAAATCGACATAGCAAACAAATATTAGGTCATTGATTTTAAAATAAGATGTCCATTTGACCATTTTTGACCATAATTAGGCCTAAACTGATGGTCTACATAGCAAAGTCAGGCAAATTTAAATCGTACTGATGGGTAAATTGTGTCGAGAGATGACCTTAGCTTGGAATTACACTATTATTCATAACATTCTCTTATCAGCTTTTCTTAAGTTGGATCGATGATGTTTTTTATTAGTGTATCACGTGAATGACGTCCACGGGAATAACAACACTCTTGACACCGATATCACATCGAGGCACTTTTGCATTTTGGGAAGGGACTCGCTGGTATGGCAAGTGGTAAGAACCTCTTTGTTTTCGGTAAATCATCCAAGCTTCCTTTTATAATGATTGAATTCAAAGAATTACGAGCATTGTGGTAGGTACTTTTACCTCGTGGATTTTCTGACCAGATATCAGAATATATATTATAATATGTACATCTCAACCCGTGATCACTTTCCACCTTACGAAAAAAACCTGTGTGCTTCGAAAGCTTTCGGGATAATAAACAAACAAAAAGTATGGACAATAACCTTTTTTGTTTAGGGAAGAAAAGAAAAACAGAGGAAATCTCACATGTTTACATCGTACAGTCCGTGCATTATATATTTTGTAATGACTGCTAACAGTAGTGCATATAAAGTGATAGCATTAGAAGTTTTACACAAAAATGCTAAAATATGTTGATATGACCTTTTACAATTTTTGTAGACATAGCAGTTCTGTAATCAGAATTGTTGTTTGCATCTGACAACTGTATATTTATTCAATAAATATACTACTTCTTATTATCACACAATAAATAATAAATGACATGCCCCAGGGTGAAAACGTATAAGAACAGTAATAGGCTTCTGACAGCAGTGCTTATATGGAATAACGCAATTTTTTGTGAATAATATGTAGCTGCAGAACATTAGAAGTTTCAGGCAGATAATGATATAAAATTTCTGTTTCCATTTTTGCTACTATACAATATAAGTAACAAAATGTGTAAAAGTAAACATAAAACAAAATCAAATGCCTTTGTCTATAATATAATGTTGCATTTACTCGAATCATCCAACTGTGAATGTTATATAAAATTAAAGTCAAAGTTTGTACATGGAGTCCTGTAATATATGTCACTCCGATGCTTTTTCTTATAACGATTAAAATATTAATAACATATAACATACACATTTTTATCACTCTTATGGTGTACAAATTGTGTTATGCATATGATATGTGATGCATTGTTTTATTATGAAACATTTTGTATTGAAAAAAAAATATTATTAGTAATTGGTTGATATAAATTTAAATGGTGTCATTACGGTATAACTGATAATATAAACGATATATTACACTGTTTATATTATAATTAAACAGGTATTATTGTTCAAAATTAGATATTGTAACATTTTTAGCATTAGTTTTATTATTGGTATTATTATTATTTTATTTTTAATAAATGATAAGCACTAATTTAATATTAAATTTACATCATTCATTTTTACTAAACTAATTGTTTTTAAAAGGATCTCCACACCATCAAACAATTGGCTTGGTTTTGCATGTATATCTTGTATTTTACCCTTTTTTGTCGCAGGTCAAGTAGAATAGATTACTCAATAATCAATACATATTTTCTATCATATATATATATACATATGTGTGCGTGTATTTTTTAGTATTTTTTTTTTAATTTGAAGTATTTACCACGGAACATGAACTTATTGTTCAATAATATATGTTGTCCTCACATCTTGGTCTTGCCTATGTAGCGGATAGTTACATTATATATCTCTATAGAAAATTGGCAATTCTTTCCGTTCAGGAAAATATCGAAGTTCAGAATTATCGTGAAGCATTAATAGCATGGGTTTAAACACATTCTTAAAACAAAGCTGCCTTCTTTGTATTTGTAGTTGCCTTCTTCTTGTATTTATTAGACAGCTATTGACCGATTAAATCTAGTACAGAAACAGCTTGAAACGCTTTCATAAAATTGACAATTAACCATACGTATATCAGTTCCCTTGGTTCATAATAAGTGTATTGCCCTGAATTGGCTCTATTGCCTTTAATGTAAACATATAAAAACACCCTTTTACCCTTGTTACAAAGCTTTCATGTATACAAAGTAATGTCGCAAAGTACTTGATTTTACATGGCTTTACATGGTAAGTGTAGTATGTGCTCATGCAAGTTCCCATGACTTAGCCTCTGCTCTGTAAACAAGTTCTGGCATATCTAAATAGTGTGTGTGAGAAATTCCTGTTTTTTCGTTCGTGCACAGTGACAGCGGGCTGGCTATCGGTGCTTAATAAGTAATAAAATCTGTGGTGGCAGGTATGTCGTGTAAGTAATATAGTATACATTCGATATATCTAGACATGGGGGTTTTACTTTGTTCATTTACTTTAAAAATTACTAATTTTGATATGTTGAATTGATGTGTAAAATCTGCTGTCACAGATTTGCGCTGGCATGCAAAAATGCCTTAAATATCCTACATCAAACCATTGTTATCACATATACTTGTACAAAATATTGTAGCCGATTACCAACTAATGTCCAGCACAGGAAATCTAATAACTGCCTACTTCAACCTATATTTTATTATATATCTAATAACATATTTCACACATACAATCATACATATATAAACATCGTTACAGGTGTCTATTTATTGTGCGCAGAAGTGTGACATGTGTCTGTTGTCATTCTGACTCGTGTAGCGCAGGCATAGTTCGTTGCTATGGGAACCTCGCTCGTTGGGCGCTGGCTCGCGTGTGGGGTCTGAAGCGTAGGGATACAGCGTTTTTTTTTAGAGTGTATTGCGTGTGTATTGTTCTTTGGAATTTTCCATTTCTAGAATTTTCGGGTGAGAAGCTTTAAATTAGGGGTAGTGTTTAGAGCCGGCAGAAAGGAAAATACCAGCGAGCACTAAGAGTCAGAGGTCTAAATTTTGAGATATGCACTATATATTTAGATAATTGCATAATATACAGTAAGACCTTTGCAGAACATGTCAAACACATCGAACAGGTTCTGAAAAGGCTCCAAAACGCGGGCCTAAAATTGAAAACTCAGAAATGTTCTTTTGCTCAGTCACATATTAAATACCTAGGTCACATTGTCGATGCACAGGGTATCTCGCCCGATCCAGACAAAGTTTTGGCTATAAAAGACTTCCCCCAACCTGTCAATATAACTGAATTGCGCCAGTTCCTAGGCATTTCCGGCCTTACAGTAAAATAGCCGCTCCCTTGTATGCTCTAACCAAAAGACACGCAGAATTTGTCTGGTCACAGGAATGTGATCAAGCCTTCAATGAATTGAAGACAGCTCTCACCGACCCCCCATTGCTGGCATATTCAGACTTGGAAAAGCCATTCAAATTGTATACAGATGCAAGTAATTATGCACTTGGAGCCGTTTTGTGTCAAATTCAAAATGGCCAGGAAAAGGTCATTTCTTACATTGGCAAATCTCTGACCAAACGGAACAAAATTATAGTACCACAGAAAAAGAATGCTTAGCCTTGGTAAATGCAATCAAACATTTTGACTGTTATTTGAGAAACGCCCCTTTTACGGCCATTGTTGATCACATGCCTCTGCGCTACCTGTTGAACAACAAGCGCCCTACTGGTAAGTTTGCAAGATGGATTGCTTTCCTCCAAGGGTATGAAATGAATCTGGTTTATCGTCCTGTAAGCAGTCACACTAATGCTGACATTTGCTCCAGGCGCATATACCCAGAGGAATGAATAGAAACAGATGCGATATGTCAAATCAGTACATCAAACGAGAGTAATGAACCCAGGTCTGTAGTCGCTGGTGATGCAACACCACCGCTCCCCTCCAAAAACCCAGCCCCTACTGATGATGCAACCGATAGCGCATGCGTAGAGTCTGCTAATGTTCCAACCCATCTGCAGGCAGCTGAAACAATTATGTGTGAAACGCGTGATAAATTATGTATGGACAAAATCAAAGAGTCCCAGCATAATGACACGAGGTATGCTCATATCATAGATTACATTCAGGATGGCATCCTCCCAAATGACAACAGAACCCGCCGAGATGTACTGACTCTTCATTCTCATTATTTCCTGTACAAAGATGTGCTTTATCATGTTTGGACTTCAAATGGCAAGGGCCCTAGACCATCCCGTTGCCATATCCAGCTTGCAGTCCCACAGTATTTGATATCACAAATAATAAGAGAATGCATGACTCTCCCTTATCAGGAGGACACATGGGTATTGCACGAACTTTGGCTAAAGTGAGAATACAATTCTATTGGCCAAACCAATACTCAGACATT
Source organism: Sipunculus nudus (assembly GCA_026874595.1). Lineage (NCBI taxonomy): Eukaryota > Metazoa > Annelida > Sipuncula > Golfingiida > Sipunculidae > Sipunculus > Sipunculus nudus. Next base: position 21,675,885 of record CM049313.1, on the reverse strand, counting down.
ACGAACTGGGTAAAATCCTGTCAAGTTTGTTGCCAAAGAAAACAACCTGTCCATCCTGTAAAAGCAAACATAACGCCTATGCCAGTAGGAGGTCCATTTGAAAATGTAAGTAGTGACATTTTAGGCCCGTTACCTGCGTGTAAAAACACGGGTAACAAATATGTGTTGGTGTTTATAGACTATTTCACCAAATATGTTGAAATGATACCCCTGGCTGATATCAAGGCAGCCACAGTAGCTCGCGCCTTTGTTCGCACCGTGATCTGCCGTCATGGCACGCCCTTGCTATACCACTCAGATAGACGCAAAATCTACCTATCTAATATCGTGAGAGAAACTTGAAAACTCTTACAGGTAAGAAAAACTCACACCACAAGTTTTCATCCGGCCTGTAATGGTCAAAGCGAACGTCAAATGTCCACCATTTTGCGATCCCTGTCCAAATTATTAGACACCGATCATGACTGTTGGGACGAGCATATACCATTTGTACAGTTCGCATACAACACCAGCCCATGTTTAGACAGCACAGAATATTCTCTTCTATATACCCATATATGCCGCCAGTGATGTCTCCTCACATCTTCACCACTTTCACTTATGGTCAAGGTATCTCCGAAATAGTCAGCTGTATTTTCCAATTCCCTTCATACATTTTGTTTCCTAATAATTTTGCTCACTTTCGTAGTTTCAAAGATGTACTTATTATAGTTACATGCCGATATTTTGTATACATATATATCTCTCACCTGTACGATGCTCTCAATTAAAGTATGCTCGTGCGTGTATACATGTACTTGCATATTATTTGTTATTTCATATCTTCATGTTTGCACTTACTTAACTATACGTTCATTATAAGTCTGCATGCGTTAACGTTCCTATGTATCATCATTTGTTTGTTTTGTAAATGAACCAGCCTGTCCCATCTTTTTTGTATTGTATCACTGCTTTGTATTTTAAAGATTGAATGTATTATATGTACACTGAATTTTAGTTCGAGTGTAACTCACTTTTTAAAAGCCCGCGGTAATGTTACGGGTGACTCGTGCAGTGATTAATGGGACAGCGTGTCGGGCATCTGGCTGTCAGTGTCAGGCTGGTTGACCGGGCCTCGACCCCGTCATACAGGCACGCAGGGCTGCGCCAGCCTCGGACTCTCACGCTGGGTGTCATGTTAAGGCAGTCTTTAGTATACCGGGCTCCAGGCTGGACGTATGTGTAGTTACTGAATAAAGGGTTTTAAGTGTAAAGAACTCTTCTTAGTCCTTACGTTGTAAACAGCAACGTAACAGTTACTTTCTCGTCAGTTTTTGGACCTTTTCCGTTAATTGCAATGGTGTCAGATATTCAACGCACTTATATTTAACAGATATTCAACAGGTTTAATACGGACGGTCTCCAGTTAGCCTTTGGATTATTACTATTTACGTGGATTATTGGTGTTAAAGGGGAATCTCCGGTAGGACCTACCACCAGTTCATGCAGTACAGCAAGTCATGCATCAGTGTCAACCCTGTACCAGCAGGGAGCTCTGTTGATAAACATCACCGTGTGCTGTGAGACATGCATGGTTGGAGGGGTAAAGCTGTGCTGCATGATGCACCGGTAGTCTACATGACTTAAACTTGTTAATTATTTAATCTAATTAAAAGCTTAACTACAATTATTTTCAGAAAGACAGGATTCATGTTTGCCCTTGTATTCCTAATATTCAGGAGCATTATCAGGAACTGGTCAAATGACTGGTTGCAGGTTTAACTGCCTCGTGACAATGAGTTTTATTAGTTCTAAGCTGCATTGTCTGACAGCTTCTCATGCCAAATTTCTTCATGATTGGTTCAGGTTATTTGGTTATACGTTTTATATGTTTTGTTAAAACTTTTGTAAAATGACATACTTTTCATGACAACTTTTAAAAATAAATTTTATATCAGTTTCTCTACAAGCATATAAGACTTCAATTTAATATAAATATAATATATATTATATATAACAAATATCAGCAATGTATTACCATGGAGATTTATTCTATCTTCATATTATTAATATCCAAGTAAATCCCCATCTTGATTAACCTAGTCTTGAGAATTTGCTTTGAATGTGCCCCCTCCCCTTCATGACAGACTGTATTGTGTCAGAGTGGTCAACACACTATACAGGCAGGCAAAATCAGCTCAACACATCAGTAAATAACCATGAGTGCTCCACATAAATTTGAGCATTGAGACTCGGATTTTCAGCAACAAAGTGAACGTTAGTCAGCAGTCTGATATGGAGTATCATGTGAATCAGCCCTGTCCTTGAGGATGTACATGTCAAGGTGAATCTGTACAGACTGACCTACACTGAGTTATTTCTGTGTACAACCGGAACATGATACAGCTGATGAAAGAAATGGAGACAGGGTATAAAGATAACGGAGCTCAATGAAAGTGTCAGTGATCCAGACCATCGTGAGAACTGCCAATGCATTTGGTGTGTAACAACTAACCTGCCACGCACTGGCTTGGACAAATGAAAATGCTAAAGATAACAGGAATAAGGCTAATTATTTTCATTCTGAAACTTGTAAGATATTTAATTGTTTTTTACTTATTCAACATGAAGCAACAAAACCCCCTGAGCGGGGTACATTCATATGACCACCCTGAGCATATGGCTTCATTTGTGTTTACTATTCATAGGCTCCACCCTCTTTACCCATGTGAATTGGTCATGTGACTTATACCGGCAAATTCAAACTCGACATTACCACTGACTGTTGTTTATTCTCTCATATATTACAACAAACAGGTGAGGAGTTGAGTGTTTTTACTTAGCTCATTTTATTTACAACACATTAATCTTTATCTCAGACAAAAACTATATGTATACAGCTTGTTTTAAACTTAATAACTCCAAAATTGTGAAAAATCTCCCTGAGCTCTGTACTGCATGCACAGACCACTCCCACTGATGGTGTGCTCCCATTGGGCCCTTTATATACCCAGCGTTCCCCTTTAAAGGACTCTTGTTGAGCTGTGACAGTGGTGGTATCCAGAAATCAAAGTCTAGGATCTGGACACTGTGGTACTGTACATGTTTATTGTTATACTGTGTAATTGTATTGGTTTAGTGTATTGTAATGTAAGGATTGTTCTTAGAATAAATTATAATCATTTGTTAATTTGTAAAAAAACACTGACATCTTTATTCATCCCCCTAAACATTTCACGCTGCCTAGTGTTGCGGAATCTGATTTTTTATATCCCCCTACCTAAATTTATGCTCGTCACGACTACGCGATCTGTTGTTATTAGGTTCCTTAAAAACATACATATATATATAGTTGATATACTGGTTATAATATATTTATTAATACACACTTCATATAAAAATGTGAAAAAAATAACACTGAATCTATAAAACACTGGATCCTAGCCCTACCAGGCTAAGTATTTATGTTTGATACTTAAATGCGTAACATAAAACTGATTCCATGAAGGCTTTCCAATAGAGTTAACCTGGTGCCAGCTCTCATCACTAAAACCCCGTAAAGTCCGTGATATTTGCATCCTATTGCGTCGAGAAGCTCTAAAGAATATTTCAATTTTGCTTATACGTCGTCATGCTTTATATTAATGACATCATTGACATGGGACCGACAACAACGATCCCAAAGGCAATTGACGGATCGCCAGCTTGGTAACATTCGCAAAGAAACCGTGTATTAAAGTAGTAAATAAATGGACCTCCTTCTCCTTAAAGTATCTCTGCAATACGTCCTTTACGGTTCATGGGTGAAATGTAAATTCAATGTCATTGTAGACACTATCACAACGGTATTGTAACGATAAGTCCAGTTCCCTATGTCCTGATGACAGGTGCAGCATCTGTGATACCCGTGTATTGAGTTCCTAACCCACTGTGGGCCACGCAGAATTGGGCTCTTATTTGTAAAGGTGGCCCAAGAAGATGGGTGGTTTTAAGGAGGAGTTCAATACCAAGGTCTGAATGGTTTTCAGAGTAGCTGACATTTAATTTTCATCAAAATGAAGTTTTCTTTTTCCCATTGTCTGGACTAGACGGCTTTGCACAGGATGTTCATTTAAAATATGTTTACACATTATTACATATTAAATACAAATCATGATTCACTTTTCTTTATGTCCAATGTCAATTTTAAAACAATAAGACGGGGAAAATATATTCAACATAATGTTTTCTATATCTTCCTCATGGTCACGGTGTTCCAGATTACCAGTGAAGTAGATTAAGGAAGATACATACAATGTTACTCAATATCTCTGGCTGTAATCACAGCTTATTGGTTTATGACTTTAAATAAAATTGTTTTATGTCTGCATGTTAATTCACGACACATGCTACTGGTCAAGTGTAATGTATTGTTAACATCATACGAGCACTGGGACTTTAGACAGCTAACACATATCTTCCATAACTAACTTATCCTTCAGATGGACGGGTACTTTATAATCAAAATGGCTTTTTTCTTATATTTAAGTCATAAAGAACAGGCGCGGGTCCAGGGTTTTTTTTTTTTTTTAAAGGGGGGGGGGGTGAACGGGTGTCATTGTGTGATTATTCCGAGCAATTTACCTCTCATATTTAAAATTAGTCTGAAAAAGGGTTGGTAGTTGGGAGTAAGGGGGAAGGGTCTCGACAACCATCCCACCCCCCACCCCCGGATACCCTCCTGATGAAAGAACTCTTATACGTACAAGATCATAGCCACGGGCTCTGTATTACAATAATAAAACTGTAAATTAATCCATCGCTGTGATATGACTGAATTACAGTGAGGTTAAAATACAAATACAGCACCCTTTCAGCTGAGTAATTAATATCGTATACTGTCATGCTTGTGTTTTTACATGTAATTCTATTATGAATTTACTTTTGCAATCTGTAATGTTTTGATTAATGAGGTTAAAAGGTATATTTTTAGGCAATTCATTCATAATTAACTTTATAAAAACAATCCTAGACGGAACTATTGTTCACAACTTAATAGAAATTTGCACCTATAAAAACACTTCATATTTGAGGTAAAAGTTTGTTCAAATAATATATGAATCCATCTTGTGCACGATAAAATAATTTTCACGTTGCGTTTGGAAACCTGTGACATCATTTGATAAACCAAACAGAAGCTATTATGTGACAACGTCATTGAAAGCAAAATAAACTTTACTACCTTATTTGTGGAACATGTTGTATTTAAGATTTCAATTCACGCTCCTTTGCATATTATAAAATGTTTAGGTTGAATGATGTTATCGTTCTCTTTTAAGTCATTTTAAACGATCAAGTGAAGCAATTGTTTCAAGCTTAGGTTTAGTATTTATTTCAGATTAAAGAATGTGATATAGTGAAGAATATAAATAAACAAATATTACTGGCACTAATTAAAACTGGCCAATACAAGACTTGCCATTAAACGTCTATTCACACATGTACGTTATTTTAGGATTTAACATCTTGATAAATATGTGGTCAATGTCACGATTATAATTATTATTTAAGGTCATTTCTATACCCGTTTTACATTTTATTTAAATGTCCTGGCTATATAACTTATTTTATTAAGAAAACATGTTAATTAAAAAAAATAAAATTATATAGGCATGCAGGAATAATGATGCAATTCATATTATGACTCGCGTGTAATTGAGATACAACATAATGGCTTTCCAGAAAAAAAAATATTTTTTTTGTAAAATTGATGCAGCGTCTGGGTGAGCGTCAAATACACAATTTATTTTAAAATACGGTGCAACAGGGTATTTTTAATTGTGATTAATCGTTGGTCAAAAGTTGTGTTTCCCTTTGAATTGAGTGTTTAATGTATCTTGCAATACACTATTCAAATATGACTGTATTATCAAATGAATGACCATGGGTCAGTTTTCAATATAATATGATTTACTTGCATTTGTATTTGCACTTGTATCTGATTTCGTGTATTCCATTGAAACATCTACTTAGATTCTAACATATGTCCCGATTAATAAAAAATAAACAATATATTATAATACATAAATTTAATTCATATGCCTTTCTTTAAATTATGAGAAAACAATGCATACCTTATTCTGTAAATGACAGGAAAAAGTATAACAAAACGTATTTAGATTATATCAGAAATATCTACTCTTGACCGCATAAATTATACTTTTTAAATGAACACTGTTTACTGCGGAAAACAATGAACACGTCCAGGTAGTTTATACAAATATCCTTAAGGCATTAGGAATGCAAGGGAATCCTCCACAAAGAACACAGGTGCCATCTTAATTAAAAATAAAATTATTATATCAAGGCCGGAAGCTCCTGAGTGCTAGCTATAATAGAATGTGAATGGGCGGCCTGTAGAGGGGTGCGCATAACTATGGATACATCCCTATAAAACCAAATGATAGAGGTATATTCCAAAAACAGATGTGTGCAATGGCATTTTAATATGTTTTGAGTCCTTAGCTCACTAGAGTATATATATATATATATATATATATATATATATATATATATATATATATATATATATATATATATATATATATATACATATATATTAACGAGGGAGACGTAATAATAAACTCAGATATTAGAGTTATTCCAAAAATGTGTTGTATCCGGCCTAAGTGATCCTCTCATACGTCTCGTTGTCAAAGCTAAAGCTCATGCACAGACCCCGCGCATTTATTTCCACATGTCGTAAGGCTAAGCATTTGGTTCTCATGGCGCATCTTAGAGTAATAAATATCTAAGTTGTATGTGTACAGGCCTCTTGTTATAGGCCTCTTGCCCTTTATACTAGTCTCACGGAGGAGCCTGGACAATGGAGGGAGCGCACGGAAACGAACTTTTGAGGTAACATATTTCATGACGCATTGCCTACAGTTATGCTGTCACAACATAAACAAGATTTATCGATAGATATATTTGAAAACCTTCCATATGATCCAAAAATCGTTTTGAACTCAGCATAATGGTATATCCACCTGCATGTTTGTTGAATTTCTGACCACATCCACCCAAGCATAATCCTCAGGGTCTATTACAGGGATTAAGAATCGGTTGAGCCGAAGCGCGAAGCGCCGAGGGTGGGAGACTCCTTCCAAGGTATAGACATTTTTTTTTTAATTCAGGTTGTAATCGTGCAGTTTCGGGTGGCATAAATGCATTAAAACAAGACACACATTGTAAAGCGTGACGGTGTACGACGAGTCTTTCCCCAGACTTTTTTGGTGAGGTCGAAAAGAAGGGGGGGGCGCCCCCTGCTCCCCCCCCCCTATATCCGCCCCTTATCCTCACAGTTTACTGGACGATAGATAGCCAATCTGTACGCCACACATCAACTCACCTATTACCATAGAAATGAATTTACACTTGGTTTGTGGAGTGACATGTTTTTTGTTCATTTATCACTCATAACCAGATGTTAAGATTACGGACTGATTTGTGTATTCGCGGCCAAAGCTGTGTCAATACTTCGACAGACAACCTGGAGATGGATGTGCTAGAGTGTGCTACCGGGAGTATTAGCCAGGGATATTATTTTTTTCATATAAAGGCATTGAGGAGTTATTTTTTTTTTCACAGATCAGATAATATTAAGTACTGAATGATAATTTCTCAACTGGGGAACGTACATCTCTCCTATACATCTGAAATGATAATGTAAAGGCTCTTTCCAATAATATAAACTCTAGTCTCTGTGGTTTGAAAGCCTGTTTTGTCTACCTGAAGAACACATGCTTAAACATTGAACATCGTGAGTTCGAAGCTCGGCCGCCGAGCCACCCCTAAGGTTATAGCTCTGTAGGCTTAATGGAAGACTGTGTCTCACATTCGTGTTTGACTCCCAAACAAATGCGGATAAAGTTGTGTCTGTGTGTTATGACTCCGGGCTACGCGGACCATAACATATTCAGGACCCGGTGAATATGAGGGGGAGAAGGGGTTGTATATAGCGTGATATCGCCCTATTATGTTGTCAGAAACCGGAATTCCGCAGATGTACATAGTACCGATAATAATAAAACCTGTATTAAAAAAAAACTAGAGCCGATTACAGACACACAATAGCCGTCTCTCTTAAAATTACAAAATTCCTAAAAACCTAATTTCTCGACTACTGGGTCAAGCTCACGGTAAACATTTTTTTTTTATATTTATTCATTACAACATTCTATAGGGTAGCCTGCACCAGAGGAACACTTGTTGTAAGAAGGGCCCTGTTCCAGGTATAAAATACAAGAAAATTATGACCATCATGACAATTATATATACAAGAAAGTTACAATACAATTGTAAATGAAATATTCCAAATGTATGAATTATACAAAATGAGAGATTATACTATTAAATAATTAGATTATCAGATACACGTCGGTGAACTGTGAGCTATAAGATAACAACATGCAAACGACTCTGCTAAATAAAATGATTTTTTATAGTACAAGAAGCTAAGATATCCAGGCAAGACTGATGAAGTATGAACGCGATGATTCTTTAAAAACCTGCAAATTTTGGGCTCACTTTGAGGCGAAGGCCACTCCAAAGGGCACTGTCACTGTCTCATCGAAATGAGATTCGATGCAAAGTGTTGGAAGGATACAATTATTGTCATGGGTTGATCGTGTCGAATACATATTGGGTGTCTTTAGCCATAGCAAGCTTATCAATGGTAAGGGGCTAAACTAGTTTGCATATATAAATTAAGACAGACAAAGGTAAAATGTCATAAAATCAATCTTTTTGATTAATCCATACTACTTCGTAACCGGGTCATAGTTCTTTGTGATAATCCTCGCCGCCTAACATGGATTAGCTGAATACCTGCAAAGAAAGTGCTTGGGCAGCCAATAGATAGCTGGACAGACGCATAATATACTTTAAGCGGAAACTTCTTTTGGAGAAATTTGTTAAGTTTATGTAACAGACTTATTTATATTTTATAAATTAACATCCTCTTAAATAATATAATGTGAATTGATATTTTAGGTAACGCTTGTTATCCTTCTATTTTCAGAGCCGCGCCGAATGTACAAGCAAAACCTCAAAATGTACCTTAAAGGAATATGTGCGCGAAAACCTGTAAGGATCATCTTTATCATCATTACATGTTCATTCTGTATACACCTGGGATGGAATTGGATATCCTCAGGGAATTTCCCCTCTGGTGGTGTAAATAACTCAGAGCATGAACGATTTCTTCGGACCTTTCATACGTGGCCAGGTGGAAAACCAAGAGCAGCTATTTACATTCTAACCCAAGCTGAAAGAATTCAGAAGCTTCGGAAGACACTCGAACGTATAGACGCCAACTTCAATGATTGTTTCAACTACCCGATCATAATCTTCCATGAAACTGATTTAAGGGATTTAATCCCATTAATAAGAAATATATCAAAATCAGATATATACTTTCAAGAAATCGAATTTAACACACCATCCTTCCTTCCGCCAAAATCATCTTGGCCATCGTCCACTTGCAAAGCTAAGGATGGCTACAAACATATGTGCCGGTTTCATTCGAAAATAATTTACGAAATGCCCATCATGCAGCATTTGGAGTATTACTGGCGGTTGGATGACGATTCCCTACTACTTGGCCCCATTACTTATGACGTTTTTAAGTTTATGCGTTCGCATGGCATACAGTATGGATACAGGATCGTTAATAGAGACCGGCCAGACTGCGTTCTTGGATTGTGGAATGCAGCTAAAATGCACATGAAAAAGAATAATATAAATCCAACTTTTTTCCATTCTTGGCCAAAGAACCAAATATATTACAATAATTTTGAAATTTCTAAGTTTAGCATTTGGATTAAAAAAAAATATAAAGACTATATTGATGAAATTGATAAAAACGGGGGCATATATTACCACAGATGGGGTGACGCCCCTATAAAAACAATAGCAGTAACAATGTTTGTACGTAAAAATAATGTCCACTTATTTGAAGACATAGGATATGAACATCAAGGAATCTCAAGACGTCCCGTTTCTAAAATCCCAATGAACAGCACAACATATATATGCCCAGCATCAGTTTTCTGATAATCGTTTAATTATCCATCAATCTCCTGTTTTTATAAAAGTTATAAATTTCTACATGATAACATTTGATTGATCTATTTCGTTCTATAGAAAGGCTGCTTATCTATAGATAGACTATATTGAATACACAGAAATGTCCAATCACTTCGAATGAGAATCGAACACATATGATATTCTTTGGGCTTTTTTCTGTATATTTATGTCTAATATGTCCATACAATGTGTGTTTTAATTTTATTTTTACCTTTGCTATATCTGTTTTCCCTTGAGCATATCTGTTTGTCTTTGTGTGTACTATATAGTGATATTTGTTTAATGATTTTTTGTCACTAGTTTATTTCTTATTACTTTGACGGAAAAGCAATTTAGTGGTCAAATCTGGTACTCTAATCAGCTAAGTACAACCGGTCAGATATTTAGACTATATATTATATTTGTTGTCTTATGGTCATTAATAGGACCGACAGAGGAGCTAAAATGATATAATTGTTCATTTATACAGTTCATACGAATAGTTGAATTCGTACATTGTAGTAAATATTATATGAATGTAACAGTTATCTATAAATACAGAGCAGATCCACAATTTTACTCTTTGAAGTCACGAACATTTTTAACACAAGAATTTACGAGATTTCCCAAAATGTTTCCCCCTTTTTATGCGGACGTTGTGATAGAGCAGAAACATTGTTCATATATTCATATAGTATGTACATGTAATTAATAGTGTTTGTATATTATTTATTTATCAAGGATGGGTCGAAGTTTGTTAAAGAAGAAGGGCTGGGGTGTTCGTAGAACATTCAAACGCTTATGTAGAATGTTAAATGTACATTATAAGCTAAGCATGAGCGTTTCACTGAAATGAAACTTTTCAACAAAGTTTAATTTACTTGTTAGGTTTCGGGCAATGATATATCCCTTAAATCAGTTAAATAACATTTGATTAGTTGTTATTTATTTATGTGATAATAGTATGTTTTAAAGATGGTGTTGGTTTCATATGTTTAAGTCCGATTTATTGTAATGTAAGGAAATACAAATATGAGAGATTTCTATTACTGAGGCTTGTAAAATATGTCAGTTGGTTCGGGACGGGATGGGGGGGGGGGAGTGAAACCTCCTTGTCAACAATGCTATTTGGTAAAGATATTCATGTATTGTAAATGTTCATTTTACTCGTGTAACACCTTGGTCATTTATGTTTGTGAAAAAAAATGAGATGCGTGAATGGAAGATGAAATAAAATATACATCAGTGAGATTTCTTCAAGTTGTCCAAACAAATCTTAGGCTATTCTTTAAACTACTTCAAAAGTAGGGATTGTTGACCAAAGGACTTGTTTTTTTTATGGCTTGTTACAGAGTAGCAGGTATTTTTAGTATAGAGTGGTTCGTGTTCATTTTATGTGTCTCCTGTGCTGGGAGGGTCTGAGTCTTTACGACACTTGATATCACCTTTACACCTGAAAATGTACCTTGTGCAGACATCGATTCTGGGAAAGTAATAGTTACTCAATTATCTTACTTTACTATCACCAGGTTATCAGGGGAAAATATGTTCTTTATTTCATACTGATTTGTAAATATTATCTGTTTGCAGCTTCAACGTTTCTTGATTGTTTATACTCACTTATATCATTGTTCAGCTGTTCCATATACTCAATAACAACTTATATTATTTACCTTTGAGTGAATAAAACAGTTTCATGACAGTGATCTTGGGATATCTTTCTAACTATTGAGTTATTTCGAGGTATGGGTGTGAATTAAGACTGGTGTGTCGGCATATATGTATATACAGTAAAACCTTTCTAATCCGGACAGTCAAGAGACTGACATATTTTGTCCTTAATAGCTACGTGTCCTTAATAGGCAGGTTTGTAATTAAATGTCATGAAGAAAACATAAAGAAAAAGTTTTGATAACCATGAATTGCCATATATATATATATATATATATATATATATATATATATATGAGTGTATGTGTGTGTGGGTGTTATTCTAAATATATAAAAGTTAATAATAAAAGAAAAAATCTGAACTGGAAAACAGGACTTTTATTACAACATCTTTTATTACAAAATCACATATATGTATAAATCATATATACAGTATAATGAAAATGTGACAAACTTAGAATGAATATCCATAGAGATTACATTACTTGTCATACTTGGCTTTATTTGACACGGATCATCATTTTTCTTTGCCAAGACTATAACTATTTCATTAATTCCGGGCTACGCACAAACAAAGGCTTGATTGCATTAATTAATTAACAATCACTGATGCGGGAAGCCCTGACCTCGATATCGTTAATGTGAAAAAAAATTGCTGCGTTAATCGGTCACTGGGCCCTCCAGGCCTGCATTTAGTAAAAAGTGTGAGCACATCAAACCGTGACATACGCAAAGTGAAATAAGCCATGAATGTTCTGACAGGAAAGGACTCGTGGTCTTTGATTTTGTCGCCGACAACAGACCAAAGAATTGGGCGGTCCTCGCCGGAGGAGACTCGACCTGCTGATCGAGTGTCTGTATTTGTCAGGTTGATTTACCATGAAAACACTGGCTGAATCCAGCATCAGCTGTTCGTAGTCCGCATTAAGCAGGTTTCCGCCCAATAGAGGTTTAACCTATCTATTACATATAGGAAAAATTGAAGAGACTTATATATTGTGTCCGTAAGAGCCAAATGTCCGCAAGACTAGGTTGAACTGTATATATATAGGTAAAGAGAGAGAGTGACGCCTTTTCGAGAGATTAACTATTGTGTGTTAATAAACAAATCAGTCTATCGAAAAAGCTTCTCTTTACCTACACTTTGAATACAGACTAACCCGGCTATACCATTTATTATATTTATATATATATATATATATATTTAAAATTATATATATATATATATATATTATAGAGAGAGGGAGAGAGAGAGGATGATGAGTATGAGATGATGATGATGATACTGAAGACTTCTTTGTGTAGACAAACATTATTCTTATCGCAAACCTTGTAAGCATACACTTTTCTCCAGGTGGCACTTGAAACCGAGAGACAGTTAGCCGGTATACATGAAAATCAAACAAAGCAGTGACAATCTGACCCATGATAGTACAAAGATTCACTTGTGATGCAGTATAGATTTCAACTGAAGGCAAGGAGGAGTTAAATTTGCACCATTTGGATACGGGTTCGATAAAAGAAAAAAAAACAGCATTTTTGTAGTTCATCTAATTGATTTCCAAAAGCAATAATTTTATTAAACAGGCGCATTTTAGTTTAAAATAAGACCTATTCGAAAAGTATCTATAGGTTTTTTCTTATGTAACATTTAGGAAAGTAATGATTTTGGTGCCAGGAAATAAATATATTAAGCTGACCTTTCGCATCATCTTGGACATCCCAGTGCTCTGTTATGCCACTTGGAAGCGATCAACTGAACTGATAATATTCAAGGTAAGTTTTTATTTCAGATTAGATCAATTCAAGAAAATAATCATCTATGTCTAACACATATTAAAGATTTCCGGTGCAAGACCTGTCATAATTTTGCATGCATAAAATGAATACACGTTATTTTAAGATATAACATCCGGGTCAATGTTACGAAAATTATTATAATCATTGCTGTAAATAATTTCTCTGAATATGCTGGCATATTACTGTGCTCAGCCTAGTAAATACACTGTAAATTAAATAAAAGTACATACAATTAAGATAACTTCAATGTGCATGCAATTATGCGATTTCACTGTATGACCCTACATGTAGTTTCGTTATTACAAACAGGTATTAGCGGAAAACCCATTTTTTTAATGTAAAATTTTATTCAGAGTTAGGGTCAAATATATAATTTAATTTAACATTACAGTCCAATCGGTTAATTGTATTTATATATATTCCTGATGTGGAGCAAACAGCCCAAATTGTTTATCTACTATACGAAACGTGTCGAATTGATTCGGACGGGTGCCGCCATCTGCCGAAAATGTATATAACTAATTTATGGTTCCCTGATTGTCGCTTTTTACGTGATGAGACTTGGCACTGAGCTATGGACTGATTGGACTCTGTTACGTCAATCAGTGTAAGGAATAACATTTTATGTTACACCATTAGTAGGAAACATCAATAGTGTTGGAGGTGCGGACGGGGCCGCTTGTACCGGTCCGGTCCACAAAATTAGGCTTGATCGGACCGCGGAATGCTAACACAATGATCCTGTTCAAAAAGGCCCCTTCTGAAATTGAATGATTCGTGGTATTTGAAAATTTCTTTCATGTGATCGGTTTCTATTTGCATCCCTTGTTTTGAACAATGTGCTTGTGCCTGTAGGTAGTTTCTAAGAAAAGTCTCGTTAACCACAATAAATGTGCTAGAGGCACTGGCTACATTTTTTTTCGAACAAGATTTTATATTTAGTTTATACGGTATTTCAAGGTTTATATGTTAGTGTCAGCTGGTTTTATCTATTTATTTGCCATTTATAATAATAATAACTATTATTATTATTTATTCATTTTTCTTCTTATTATTATTATTATAATTATTTGTGCGAACTGGAATATTCTTTAATTGTTATCTTATATAATTTTATTATTATTTGTAATTTCGAATGAATATTCTTTAATTGATCTTTGACATGTCCACCCTCAGTACAAGATGGCCTATAGCTGGACCGGACCGAGACCGGATTATCAGTGAGTGGCCTCTTCGGTCCGCACCTCTTATAAATACTAGCGCCTATATACTAGTATATATATATATATTTACAAAGTCACTGGAGGCAGCCCATACGACTCTTCCATATTTTATACAGCGACTTTCCCTTATATATACATATATCTATATATTTCTTTTTAGGAAAACGTATAACTGTTAAAGTCATTGCACGTTAACCTGCTTGCACAAACATGTCTTATACTAGGCATATATTCGCCAACATGTAACTCAATTGTCGATATTTCAGTGTTTCGATGCTTCTACTATGTACAGTTTGATTGATATGAACAACTAGAAAATGAAAATACTATCAAATAAAAAGCATTGAACATAAACAAAGAAGCCATGATGTATTGTAAGCGTGTGGAGCACTACGAATATTGCCAGTCAAAACTGTCTGAACGACCACTTGTGAAATACGGGCAACTTGCTATTACGACCACTCGATATCAGTCCTTTCGTAATTCCGTTATATTATTCACTATTACCGGGGTTGGGGAGATTTATTAACTGAGATGTGAAATGTTGGCTTATTTTTTTATTCTAAAAGTTAACAGAATATATATGTTTTCAGTGGGAAACTGTCTCCATAAGATATGTATAAACATTTTGGCACGACTGCAGAATAACTCGCGCACCTCTCTGAGGCACAACACTTCTGTGAACAGAAAACGTTTCTATGTCCAGCTGCTTCTATCTTAATTTTGCCACTTACTTTTAAATTACATGAATCCTAAACATCGTACCGTCCGTCCGTATAAACTCATAACCCGGTGGGTGAGTGATCCTTCAGTCGCTCCAATATTTTTAACATTTATTTTGTGGGGCTGTCCTCGTGGCAACAGATTTATACCCCGGTTTGTTTACCTTGAAGACCCGGTCAGTGATGGTGTTTACATTGCGAACCGGAATGAGACACGGGGGCATTCAGGTTTTCGATGATATTTGACTGGATTATAGTTGGACGTATAAAGATTAGGTTGATGTGAGGAACACATGAAAGATTTATTAAATGTACATCGCAAGAAAACTGTTCCTGAAGAAAGAAACAGAAATATGCATACCTTGTAAGAAGCAGAAGCGGACCCAACGGGACTCCATGCAGAGGGCCCGTATTCATTTTCAACCGCATCGTATCAGACAAATTTTTAGGCCTGAAACCCAAGACACCAGTCCATCCCACCTCTTCCCACCCCACGCCTGTTCGTAAAATTGGCACCTTGAATTAGGTTTTTTCATTATCCTTCCTGGGTTGAACTCTCCATTTCATCAATCGGGAAACATGTGTTTTTTTCTCTTTTACTGACCACGCACGAGGGTGACAGCCTCGTTCAAATGAAGGGCCCGACAGGCTCAAATCCCTCACTGAAGCAAGCATTATTCAAATGAACAATAGTAGTGTTTGAGGTTGAAAGACCACGATGCATACGTTCCGGTCATCGCCGAAGGCAGTTCGGCTGTGCTCTGTATTACCTCTGTGCAAGTCAATAAAGACGGAAAAATCCCTCAAAATTATATGAACATTAAAAATTAATTATTCTCATATCGCCTATATGTCACTGCGGGCACAATAACCTTTAAAATGATGCAAGGCACACTTTTGTACTCAACGCGGTTTTAGAAAACATTGCGAACAGACGTGAACCGAATTCTATAAGTATTTGATAGATATCTGTGAAATACGAACACCTGGCTATTACGGATTACGGGCAGTTTTTTCCCGAACAAAGTGACACATTGACCTGCCTAATGCGGGCAGTGATTGAGCTGCTCACTGACCAGCGCTGACCGGTCGGATGATTGACCATGCGTGAAGTTGCGGTCCCTTGCACGGCTGGTTGTTTTACTGGTAGATTGGATAATCGATGATGTTCCCGTGAAGCAAGTCATGTTAGAATTAGGTGACGTAAGCAAACAATTTTGAGTCGATCATTTGTGGATTTGTAGCTGACAACGCAGTTTTTTTTTAATAACGCGGGGTTTTATAGATAGCGCATAGTTATTAAAAATGTTCCACTAGAGATATAAGCAGCTGCTTCCTGGCTTTGAACGTCAGTGCTCATGCGCTCGTCGGAGTAAAAGCGCCGATTAAATCGGCATTTGATGGTCAATCAACAAAAGGTTTAATGCAAATTTGGTGGCAACACATGGTGAACATTCATTTTCGGGGGTTACAACGGCGGTAAATAATGAGAGCATATTCACAAGGGCAATGTCAAATTCAATATGCCGGCGGCACGCCGTAGTGCAACTTATGTAAAAAAAAACCCTGTATAATTAAAAAACAAAAGCTAAGATTCTCGTTTATAATAATAAAACCGTAATTAAATTTTCAAACAAAAGTCCAACTAAATAAGCGATTGGTTTCCGCGTCGTTGAATAATATTTTCTGATATATCGGTATTATTGATTTAACGACGATGTAAAGCAGACTGACCTTGTACCATTGCCTTTCGTGTGAATGGTCTGCCGTTCTGTAAACGTTGACAGAAATTAATCGAAACGGAGTCGTTTATACGTGTAAACATGGCAGGCCTACTAATATGCATACTTCCTTCATACATGTCTTCTAAATTTGTGAATTTCCTAAATGTTCAGAACCTGTCTAATACGACCACCCGTCTGTTACGATTACTTGTGTCCAGTCCCTTGGGTGGTCGCATAAGACATGTTCGACTGTATATATATATATATATATATATATATATATATATGTATATATATATATATATATGTGTGTGTGTGTGTGTGTGTGAGGGTGTGTGTGTGTGTGTGTGTGTGAGGATGTCGGATTATTGAGATGGCTGGTTCTAGGGCAGAAATGTCAGTTTACCGGACATGTGTATTATTAGAAGGGCAATTTTAGATCGCTTTAAATATGGAAGGAAATTTAATTAAGTATTTGTTACATGACATGTAAGCGGCGAGTTCGTACGGCAGTTAATGATAAATCTAACGCCATTTTACTGAGGGAACATCGTGTTTCTTTTCGATTTACGTAAATGACATAGAAAGATTGGTTTTATTGCAGAGCTAAATTTTCACAAATTCACCGGAGGGAAAGGTCAAATGACACCGAAATTGATGAAGCTTGGTTAATTACTTTAACTGCCCTTATAGGCGGTGCCAAAGCGGCACACGCACAACGAGTGAAAGGCAAGGGAATAAAAGTTTTTGAATGATCGTTGAGCCTACTTATTAAAATGGATAATATATAATGTTCAGCTCTAACGTAGGTTTAAACTTATTGAATACCTTAGCCGACGTCGCATATTTAACTTACTGACTTTGTTTTATAAGAATGTTCTCTCTGCTTTTTTAATATCTGGAGATAGCACGTTTGTCACCACGGTAGAGCCGCTCAGGGATTGTCAGCTTGTCATCAAAGCATAAAGCCGTCGGTTTTCTCTTTCTTGACTCCATATATGACAGCAAGTGACAGCAAAACGATCCTGTTTGAGTAGTGTTCTTCTTGACAGTGAAAGTAATATGATGAAAAAGCTGAAAAATAGCGAGTTTAAGAAAGATGAGACAATTGCTCTTGGGAATGAACTGCTCATTTGTATAGCCAGCACCTAAACCTGTTCGAGCACAAGCGTTGTATGAAAGATACTTTACCAATGTTCATATGAGTAAGCTGCTCAATTATTTAGTCTGACATCCTAGCCCAAGCCGACGAGCTATTCTTGCTTGAGTACAGACGATAACACACATGTGCGGAACCTAGCGTTGATGGACAAGCTGAGGTTTTCACACCTTTGCCCCGCGAAAACTTTAATTACTAGATTACTAATTACCAGAACTAATTAATTATGGTCACCATTGGTCTTAAACACCTGGTCGCAGGCCCTGGTGTGTTGTAATTACAAAATAAATGAGGTATTAACATGCTTGGAAAATATTTCGTTAACACAGATAAATTTTCGATTCCCGATTTTAAGTTTCGGAAAAACGAATTTTGGAAATTCAGCATTCGGGAAAACGGCGCTCTTCTTTCCTATAATGCTATATTGACCTAGTGTACTGTCTGACATGGTTGTTATGTTTATGTTTCTGCATGTACATTAATATGATTCGAGGTTCAATATAGGATCGTCAATATAATTAACATATATTCAGAACTGATTGTATGCGCCACAAATTGTCGGGAAGACAACGTAGACAACGATGAGCTCAGGCTTTTACAGCACACATATACACGTAAACGAACATTCCATATTATGCACATCATATTGTCACTAGAGGACTGTGACTTTGTATATTTAGGTATGAGGACTATGACCAGATTTTATTAATTTTACGAAGTATAGTGATTAGCCATTAATGTGAGAAATCCAGTTAGGATGAACACGTATTTTATTTGTTGTAAACTGCCAAGCAGTTAAGCAATCAGCAAGCGCCACATGCATCTTTTGATGTTCATATCTATGTAGCATAGGATCGTGAGAACCTTATGTCGGTCTCCACAGTAACTGTGTCTGCTAGGCGACGTCTTGTCTGCGAATTTGTTTAGGGACATAGTAGTGGATAGTAGTGCTGATTTGCGGTGAAGTCTAGCAGGAGTTGTAACGTCAGGAGTCTCATATTAGGCGTGAATCCCAGTAATCTTGAGAAGGAGCCTGCGCGCTACGAGAGTGTTGCGTCGGGGTGAGTTTCAGCAGTCAAACCGGCTGGTCTACCATATTCTGTCTGCCAGTTGAGGAATGGCGTCAGTGTAGTGACAGTCTACGTCTGAGGGAGGCCACCTTGGTAAAGTACTTCAGAGACAGTGGTACTGTATGCCGAAGGACAAGCATTCTCGTGTTGGTGCGCGCTTCCAGGATTGTTCCGCTCCGCTGAGACGAAGTCCCCTGAGACAAACCCGAAAAACGAGGACCCGTTGAGACGACTGGGGCTTCAGACGAATGGCTTTATATAGGGAAACCCCCAGCCCAGTGGTTACCGGGACTGGCGCTGACTATTCCGAGTCGTCCAAACGGAACAACTTTCATACTTGGTTTACATTTATATATATATATATATATATATATATATATATATATATATATATATATATGTATGTATGTATATATATATATTTAATTTTTTTTCTAAATATATAACTCCACTTGTTTGATTTTAACTTTTGTTGACACAATTCGGCATATAAATCGACATAGAAATCCTTAGAATGACGCCTGCCAGATATGTTATAAAGATGACTCATTCCGATAAAGTTATTTATTCATGTGTGTGCATTTTCCAGTGGAAAGGCACAAGAAAACTTAACGGGCATGTCAGATGAAAATAACATTTGCAGGAAAAATTAAATCATGGTAAACAAGTTTATTGGCGCAAAATTTGGCCGTTTCGGACATATCCTCGACAATGGAGCTATCTGCGGTATCCCATATTCCACGTATTTCCCCGTGTATATGTACATGAAGCGAAAAAGGGTCAAATTTTAGTTTTATGAAATCATTATATCAATATTATCCTTATTAATTTTTACATATTTTTGTGTTTGGGTGCAACAATAATCTAAATTTATCTGGATCACTGATACTGAGCAAAATACAGGTATCAGCTCACCCGGAAAACAAGCCGAGACGAACACCTGCAATGACAAGGAAACCCGTTCAACAAGTGACAAAGCGATTACGGGTTGATCATTAGTCTCAGGTCACTGATGTTTAGATAACAATACATGTATTTATAATTAATAGAGAGACGAATGTGTGTAAGAATGAATGAATGAATAAATAAATGAAGGAAGGAAGGAAGGAATGATATAAAGATCGTCTCTCAGAGAGAGAGGGAGAAAAGGAATATTCCAGAGAAAGACTTGATTGATTGAGTGATTGATTGATTGATTGCCGGGAAGAAAGAGAGAGCGAGAGATAAAGATCAAGAGAGAGATAGAGAGATAAATTGATCGAGAGAAAAGGGAATACCCAGAGATGAGAAACAGAGATTCTCAGAGAGAAAATGATTGAAAGAATGAGAGACCGAGATAGATAGAGAGTATGAGAGAGAATGAATGGATGAATGAATGAAAGAATGAATGAATGAATGAAAGAAAGAAAGAAAGAAAGAAAGAAAGAAAGAAAGAAAGAAAGAAAGAAAGAAAGAAAGAAAGAAAGAAAGAAAGAAAGAAAGAAAGAAAGAAAGAATGGATGAATGAATTAATGAATGAATGAGGAATTCTCAGAGCGAGAGAGATTGAATGATTGACTGACTGATTGATAGAAAGAGAGAGAGAGGGAGAGGAAGAGATTGAGAGAAAGAGGAAGACTCGGAGAGGAGAGAGAGATTCCAGAGAGAAAGAGAAAAAATATGGTTGATAGAATGAGAGAGAGATGGAGAATATGAGAGAGAATAAATGAATGATATATGAATGAATGAATGAATGAATGAATGAATGAATGAATGAAAGAATGAGAAATTCTCAGAGAGAGAGAGATTGACTGACTGATTGATTGATAGAAGAGAGACTCTGAGAGAGAGAGAGAGAGAGAGAGAGAGAGAGAGAGAGAGAGAGAGAGAGAGAGAGAGAGAAGGAAGAGATTGACAGAGTAACAGACAAATAATCAGGTCGATCGAGAGAGAAAGAGAGAGATTGTGAAAAAAAAAAGAGATTATATTATTTTATGTGGCTATATACGATTTCCCTCCCTTCTCAATAAGTCGAACTATATGGTATAATATTGTCCGCTCCTGATAATTATATAAGAAAGCTTTGAAAGACACTATATATTTTTATTATATACATGTATTTATATTTACAAAATGAAGGTATATTGTTGTTTATTAGTTAAAGCAAATTCCTTTTTTGTGATTTCAATCATTGGTAATTTAGTTGAGTGTATGTAAAATCTTGTTACGCCCCCTGATACTCTTGTCAAAGCCATAGTACGGCAAAGAACGTAACGGTAACCGTAAGAAACATTTAAATTTCAGAGGTTTTATTCATAACATTATATAAAAATCAAAATAGAGATATATCGTCAATACTTATCGAATTGAGTGTATCGCAGTACGTATTGTACCTGAATATAGGCAGACCGATACCCTGCCTTACTGTTATTACTGGGTATTCTTAAGAGATATTGTCTTTTGTTATGTCTGTAATATACACAGTATGGTGATCAAGATAAGAAGTAAGGTAAAATTTATATATACTTGTATGTGTATATTTACTTAAACATGATTATTCAAAATTTTCCAACACATAAATCGTTTCTCCGACTTTGCCTGAAATGTTATATTTCGGAATATAGTGGACATGCAATCGAACTTTCTCAGCATGTTCCATGTACTTTGTATAAATCATAAAGTAGGTTTGAAATAACTTTTTGTCTGTTTTTAATTTAAGCACAATGGTCCTACTAGTACGTTTCTGATACTTGGCTTTTAGGTGCAGAAAAACGTCGCTAAAAATCCACATACATATGTAACAAGTATAATGCAACATTTCCTAACATTGTGACGTTGTTATATATTTTATTATTTCTAGTAAAATACTATTTAGGAAATATTGCAGAATATTACCGGTGAAAACATTATCCCCACCACTTGACAGAGATAAATATTTTATCACGCCAAATTGGTAAACTTATTTAGTCAAATAGATAGAACCATTCAATAACAGTCTGTGACACGTGCATGGGTCCCTATTTTTGTATTTTTCATGTATTTATTTATTACAATTACTAAACTCGATCGTGCATTCAGGTTACGAAAGTACGATGACGAAACAGAGACCAGCGGATGTGTTGCCTCTGAGATTTGAGTGATGCAAGACGATGATGCACCGTGCCCGTGATCCAGCACTTCCATCGATCTCAGCAACTCGAGAGGATGTCGACCTTGCAGGTCATCTCCGCAACACAACATCCGTTGATCCATTCGTCAGCACATTGATAGTCGCTATCTGATTTTGGGCACGGAAGGGAACCTTGAGATTTTTTCCGTAGACTGATACCCTGCTCCATTATGGCCCTCAGCCAAGCATAGAGACAGGCGTACAACGCCATCTTAAGAACTCCCAGTTGCAACTCCTGACTTGCCTGTAGACTGGTTCCAACTCAAGTCTGCACGCTCACCGATTGTCATGGACGTTCACGCGATCCTGGCTAGTTATTCGTGAAGATTTCTTATAAAATTACTTTCTTTAGTTATTTATAGTTTCCAAATATTGAAAAATGAGTTGTTGCACAAAAATTGACTGATGGCTGTATAGATGATACGTTATACTGAATCTTTGATATTCCACGTTACGTGGCATTGGTTTATTATCAATTTATATTAATCAAATCATAAATGTCACACGAAATGTACAGCTAACTTTTGACAACATCTCTGGGGAAACGAAACGCCTATTTTCATCATTAATTAAACCTACTGGAGTTGGAACCAGTCTGCCGGGGGTACTGAAGATGGCGTTGTACGCCCGTCTCTATGATTGGCCTACAGCAGCGGGGTACCAGTTTATTCTTTCCGCGCCTTCATGGGTGTTCATGGACGGGACCTTCAAATCAAGACCACTCATCTACGAACAACTGTATACAACACATGGTGTTTATAGAGAAAGCGTTGTTCCGCTTGTTAATGCCTTACTGCTGGACAAGTCTCGTGAAACATATCATGAACTATTTGATATCGTGAAACGCGCCATGGCAGCAAGAGATTTAATATGGGATCCTGAAAGAATAATGTCAGATTACGAAAGTGGACTCATTGGTGCAGTGAGACACCACCTTCCAAGAACAAAACACAAAGTATATAATTTCCATTTGTGCCAGGCCATCTGGAAGCACGTTTAGCAGCTCAACTACGCTCCCGAGGCAGCGGAAATCTTGCGCTTCTAAAGAAGCAACTGATTTTCACGCTGCCAGCTTTGACCGTTTATGATATATTTAGGCACCAGATGGCGGTTCGTTGTCCGCTGAATTAAACGTGCGTATGATGTGACAAGCAGCCAATCAGATGCCAATAAACAAACACTCGACAGGCATCCTGGCTCCGCCCATTGCTGCGCTTCAAGCGCCGCTTGATGAGTTTCCGGTCGAATTTAAATTGCTTCCTCTGCATTCTCGCATCATCGACCGATTCGATTATGACATTATGACTGTGTTAGCGTAGCTATGTGTATGTTGCTCAGAACTGAAACCAGCCAGCGAGGTGTGCGCTCAGCCTTTGTTGTTACGTTTCGTTTGAATTACAGCTCAATGGCCGAGCATCCTATGTTCCCAAGGCCCTAAGCAAACCACGTCAGGGGCAATTCTCTCTGAGCCTGTGGCCTGTTCAGATGGTTACGCGGGGCGATGAGCTGTCACTCAAAAAGAAATAAACATGATTGGCTCGTCGCTTGGCTTTGTCTTCCAGCACAAGGTCTCATCTGATTGGACAAAAATACAGTGCTCCCTTCTGGTGTAGCAATTCAGGATACGAGGTCATAACAAACAGCGCCTTACGATATAGGTAGTAGCCCTATAGGTAAAGCGCTGTGTAAAGAGCGTACAGCTCAACTTGTGCGGAAGAATCGGCAGAATCCTGAATGCGCCAGTACTATTCAGATGTTGATGGCTGTAGCATCAGGCCAGCTCTCACACAAATAAAGGATATCACAAGACAACATCCACTTCTGCCACTCTTTTGAAGATACTTGGATGAACTGACTTTTCCCGGTTCGGATGTGGTGCATCTTCAAAGAGGCTGGCACAGTCGATGGTTGAAAGTTGGTGGTCAGTTTTCTCATTTTTAAAATCATAATCCATTTTCTAATGCGTGAACACAAATGCAATATAATCACGACACGATAATCTCTTATTCATTCATGTTTTCATTCTCTCTCTCTCTCTCTCTCTCTCTCTCTCTCTCTCTCTCAATCAATCAAAAAATTAAACAAACAATCAATCATTACTTCCTTCACTGTGTCTCTTTTTCCCCTTCGAGCCTTTCTCTCAATAAATTCTCCTCTTTTTTCTCTCTTTTTATCTTTCTGTCAAATATTCCTCTCTCTCTCTGAGAGTCTCATCCGCCGCCTCATAATCATTCATTCTCCCCCCCCCCCCCCACCCTTTATCTCTCTCTCTCTCAGTCATTCTTTGAAATATTCTCTCTCTCTGTCTTTCTTTCTATCAATCAATCAAGTCTTTCTCTTAAATATTCCATCTCTCCCTCTCTGTCAATATCATCTATCCCTCTCTCACAAACACTATCTGTTACTCTCTGTTACCTCTCTCTCACTCTTTTTCCATCTCAGTCTCTCTTTCTCCTAATCAATTAATCATTCAAGCATTCTCTCTCCCATACACCCACTATATCTAACACTTCCTCTCTGAGAATTTCTCTTTCTCCTCTCAGTCTCCTCTTTTTCTCTCTCTCACACTCTCTCACTCAGAGTCTTTCTATCATTCAATAAGTCAATCAATTTTTCTCTCTCTCTCTCTCTCTCTCTCTCTCTCTCTCTCTCTGAGAATTTCTCTTTCATTCATTTACTCATTCATTCATTCAGTCATTCATTCTTTCAATCATTCTCTCTCATACTCTCTACCTCTCATACTCTCTGTTAATCCGTTTTCTACTCTCTGAGTCTTCCTCTTTTTTTTCTCCCAATCACCCTCTGTCCCCCTCCCCCATCAATCAATCAATCAATCAATCAATCAATCAATCAAGTCTTTCTATCATTCATTCATTCATTCATTCTCTCTCCCCCTCTTTTTTAATATATATATATATATATATATATATATATATATACATGTTAATGTAAACCAAGTATGAAAGTTGTTTTGTTTGGACGATTCGGGTTTGTTAGCGACAATCCTGGGAAACCACTGGGCCGGGGGTTTCCCTATATAAAGCTATTCGTCTGAAGCCCCAGATGTCTCAACGGGTCGTCGGTTTTACGGGTTATAAATACGCGCATACAAACACTTGCATATGAAAGACGACTGCGATATGTGTGCACGATAAATCCTTTAAATTATAGTTTTTATGTAGTTGACTACCAGATCCATGTAGGAATAGAGCAGAATTAGGCCATTGACAGATATACACGTTGTTACGTGTTACTGAATTATCGTCTGGGTTCGACACGCAACATAAACACCAAAAAGAATAAGAAAATACTTGACAATATCTAAATAATAAAATCATTATCTACAATATGTACAAGATATAAACGGTATGCTCTGGTTACATTCTCAAAAATATTGTCCAAATGAGACACCCGTATTTTAAATAGATAAGGCGGTAATACTTAGCACAAACATAACGGTGTCTACCGTCCGAATTCATGACATCCGAATACAACTCCTAGGGCTGCATAGGAGTTGTTTGCGATTTTCAATCAGTTTACATTATAGTTCAAACAGTCCAGAGTTACAACACAGGATAGAACATCCGGACTAGGCCCGGCGACACGTCATCATAGTTCACAAATACGAGCAGCCCGATCGAGTTTCCAAGCGAAGGGCTTTTATACTCTAACGGCGGAGTGATCGTTACAATAACTAATTCAAAACAGCACAAACAGAGACCAAACAACAATTGCGATATCACGTTCCTCTTCTTTGAACACAATGAACCTGTTGTCTTCCGTTCCGCTGCACGATGATCTTGTGTCACCTTTCTCACCTATCGGACCTCGACCAAACTACATTGCTGACCCCGCCACTGCGTGCGATCACACCCTCACACCATCACAACGTGTATTTAAAAACTTGAATAGAATGATTGCATGTTTTGTTTTCATTTATGGTGCCCTATTATTTTTTCCGTGATGACACTTGCAATGCAAGCATGTTTGTATTTTCATAGAATAACTTCTCAGATCCATGGAGATCCTGATTATGACATCATTTTAATCAATGGTTGGACCCTCTTGTGGAAAACAACGAAATGGATTTTATTTGGTAAAACTGGTTCTTGGTTCTCCTTAAAGTAGTGAGGTTTCAGTTTAAGTCTCAAAACAGCACTACCTTGAGGAGCAATATTCATTAAATTATTGTTACTTGGATATGTTCAATATAATATTTCCTGTCCAAGTAAATGCGACACCTACACTCTACACGACTTGTAAATGTGACACCTACTGTCTACATAGAGTTAAAAAAAGAAATGAAATGCTTATATTCCAAGACCTGTGTTTCTATTTGAGCATGATAACGATCCCAAAACATGCAATTTTTTTCAGCTGATTTATGGCGCAATTGAGCACTTGCAGCTGCAGTAGAACCGTTCGGATAAGTGGGGGATTTTGTGGTTAAGAAACCAGCGAAGGAAATGTTATTCTGAGGGAAAAAAACAGGGCATAAGTAAACAATTAAACAAGAAACTAGACGACCATAGGTCGAACGCTTGCCGGAAGTTGAAATGACAAACAGACGGACAGACAGAACAAACTGTCAGTTTTCTAACAATTGAGTGACTGGTGAAAAGTTAGGCCTGTTGAACGACATATACATGTATAATACACAGAAGAACATGAAAGCAGACATAGCTGGTAACAACTGACAAACAGACAGACATACTGACAAAGTGACACAAGCTTTAGACCAGATGACTTAACCAGGTTTTGGATAAGACTCAGAGGAAGAAAACAATATTTAATATTTGGGAACGTCGTGTGCAGCGCCCTCTAGCGGCAATATCCGGAAAGTGAAGAATCTGTTTCGAGATATTAGTGTAAGACATAACATGTACCAGTTTCAGAGGTATTCCTTCAAAACTATGTATAATGCTATATGTAAGACACAAGAACCAGCAAGCAGGCGAATTTGAGGACAACTGACAAACAGACAGACATACCGACAAAGTGACACAAGATTTAGACCAGATGACTTTCCCAGGTAATGAAGAAGACCGAGAGGAAGAAACCAAGCTATAGTTTCTGTAACTGAGGTTTATAGTTTTGGAGATATGTACAAAAAATTATATGTTCGGGAGGTTCAAGTGCAGCGCCCCCTAGCAGCCATATCCGTCAAATGAAAAATCTGTTTCTAGATATTAATGTAAGACGTAAGATATATCAGTTTCAAAAACGATTCCTGCATAATTGTGGACTCTAGTCTATCACTAAGTGATATATCGAAATATCTCGTTTAACGAGATATTGTACGAGTTATTGCAAGACTTTTAATATAATCGAATAACACTAATTGAATACTACCTGATGCAAAAAACTAGACCTCTGTAGCTTTAAAACTGACAAAGTTAGAAAAATAAGACCGTTTATTTTCAAATATCATGACTTTTCCCGAAAATACGTAACCATGGTTACGGCCAATTTGAGTCAGCTACACACGAGAAAAAAAGGCCTTGGAGTAACGATTAAAATGAGCTACAGTTGAAATAGATCGAACTAATGATGACAAAGATATAAAGATAAAAACGTTTTACAATCTTGTGATGACCTTGACCTTTGACCTATATTGACCAAAAACGATAGGCTCCTGTCATTTTAAATTTTTAATCAACTATGTAAGTTTGAAAGCTATTGCTGCAAAATTGCGACCTGTAGTGAGGGAACAGACAGAGAGACAGACTCACAGACTGACAGACATCCTCGACTGACCAACCAGCTTGGCGAAATCGGAGATTTCCAGCAAGCAATAAATCTTGACTCCACTATGAAATCATTAATTAGTCCCAGGCTACACTTTTCATAGCTGTCAACCTAGAGTTTACCCATTATTGCATCCCTCAAAAATAAATTCCATCGCCGCCGCCCCAATTTTTTCAAGAGAACCCCTGTGACACCCCTAGACCGATCATTGTAAAACCCAGCATAAGTATCAGGTCACATGTGAACTGGTGCCTAACATAGTTTGATGGCCCCACCTACAATCCTTTTCGCGTCGTGTCCATCTATGCATCTTTCAATGAAACAGCTTATATCTAAGGAATGGTTCAATGTTTTTAAATGAAATTGGACATGTCGATAGATCCCGGATACCATATGCAATCGTGTTCACGTGGCGTATACCTGTGCGTTTGCCTAAGGTGAAAATCAATCATCTACCAGGAGAGGTTCAGTGTATCAGCCCGAAATTGTTCATGTCCATTGATCTTATATTGTATTTTCTTGTTTGTATGATTGTGGCGCCCCCTACAATCTGGGTCCCCGATGTCCATCTGTGCATATATGTTTGTATGTAAAACACACATATCTCAGGAGTTTTGTGATGTATCAGCCCTTAATAATGCAAATAGATCCATCTTCGTAAAATTGCTCGTACACAAGAGACGTCGCCCCACTTACAATCAAGTTTTTGTAGAATACATTCAGGCATTTATCACAGGAGTGGTTTGATGTATCCGCCTGAAACGTTGCATGTCCACATTCATTTAATACGTATCTTAGCATCCATCTGTATAGGTATGTTATTTGTGAAAAGCGGATATATCTCAGGAGTCAATTAAACTGCCTAAAACTGTGCATGTCCATCCGACCTTGGTAGCTTTTTCATACAAAAAAAAACAGGTGGCACCACCTACAATAATGTATTAGTCAAATACATTCACGCACTTGTCTCAGAAGTGGCACAACGTTTCGGCCTGTATGTCCAGAGATATAGGATTTTGTTATCTTGTACAAATGACTGGTGGTGCCATATACATTTCGTTTTTAGTTTTGTTTTTCCGTGAATCTAGGGATACTTTGACATCTCTGATGCCACAAAATTAGAGAGTTCTCATGTCAGGGGGGGATTCCAGGCCTCATTCCATCCTTGGCTCTGTGATTCGGCGGATACCTCACACGTCGACTGCCAATATTTTTGTTAACTGGTCAACTGTATGAATTAGCCCAAGGTGTAAGTTAATATGAATCCCCCCCCCAAAAAAAAAAAAAAATTGCATGAAATTGTTGTATGGTGATTTTCTTAACTACAGGACTTGCTTTACAATATATGAAAAGTTTACCGACATTGAACACCGCGAAAGTTTTAAAATGACGTCCGCGATGGAAACCAAGACGCTTAAATGGCCATAAATTATTCGTTTTTCATCATGTAGATATAAGTATCTACTACTAGGTCTTGTGGTCCAGAAATCCATTGGAACAAAAAACAAGTGGCCCATGGGCCATGACGCTCAGCCTAACATATGAACCCACGATATCTGACTCAGGTGCTGTACCCTCAGACCACCGAAATTTGTCCACGAGGACTACTGAGCGTATCAGTTATTAACGGTAATCCAGATCACCATCTAGATCCAGGATTTTTAAAGGACAAATGCAATTCTGACAATGACATACGGAGGTAATGAGCTTCATTTGCGGAGGTCTGCGCTCGCTGAGTGCTAATTTCTATTTTTCCAATAAGTTCATATTAAATATATTGGCAAATGTTATTACATTAACAATTGATAAAGGTTTTCGTTATTGGTAACTGATACATGATATATATATATATATATATATATATATATATATATATATATATTATATTATCAGTTCAATTGTTATAATAATATTTAACGGTATTACATTACCGGTTAATGTATTATTACATCGGTTACTATTACATTAAAAGATGATGTCAGTTATAAACCAAACTTGTTATCACATGGATTTAAACAAACCGGAGATTCTGTAGACCGTATGAGGGGGCTTTTAGGCCCTATAAATATTGACCCATGAATACTGTCCTTCAGGAATATCCATCGCGCTATCGCTAAGTTAACGATTTTACACAAATTAACCTGTTAAATTTCGGAGTTGATCATTAGGAAACTGCTGATCAGACATGATATAAATGATCCCACAAACGCTAAACTGTTTCCATGTATCATGTATATTTGCAGCTTCACAGCGCCAAGCTTTCATATCGAATTTGGTTATTATATTATTATACAGAGTGAATAAATAAGCGAATAAGCAATGCCTTATTTATGTTTAAAGGAGGCTGGTCCTCATCTGCATGATCACGTTAAGTATATAGTTTTTTTTAAATGGATCGAAGGAGTTATAATCAATCAGACATCAAAACATAAGCATAAATAATTTTAAATTTCCCTAGAAAATGTATGCATTTTTCCTGGTGACTTTATCTTTGATAATATGTATATTATCAAATAAAATTCGTTGGTATACATATATATATATATATATATATATATATATATATATATATATATATATATATCTTGTTTTGAACACCAATGTCATTAAGAGAAAGAATTACATATGAAGTTGAAAATAGGACGATAAAATGCATTATTTATTTTTGCTAGAACATTAATTTTGACGTACATAACATAAGCTACAAACGGCTCCTACAAACCACTTACGCAGTGATTAAACGCTACAACCATTGTAGAGATACGGGACGGCTGCAGCGTGTAATCTCTGCGTTAGTGGTTCACCTCTGTGAGTAGATAATATATTTTTTTTCTGACAAGCTCCCACTGTCAACCATTGTGGCACTTGATAGTATATACTAATTAATGAATACTCCACAGACGGCTACAGCAATAATAGTCTTAGGGTGCTTGTACAAGTGATATGCGTCACATCCCGAAGAAATGGACGCCTCTAAGATAAGAGTAAACAAAGCAATATCATATAAAAAAACACATTTCTCTTGAGAGGCATTCCACACACACACACACACACACATATCTATATCGATGATCACAAACAATCAAAAGTCCTGTTTACTCCTCTGTGCTCACAGCTCACGAGAGTTCACTTATATACACGGCTTGCGATGATATGCCAGAGGCGTACAAGTGATATCTGGAATGTCTGCTCCTAGCTCAGTCTGCCCGCACTGTGAACATACACAGGGATACGCTAGCGATTAAAACTATTAATCAACACAGTTCCTCACTGAAGAACGCAAGTGCCCATCAGGGCATAGTGCAGAAAGCACCGACAAATAGGCTTACAACCTACTCTGAAAAAAATGCGGAAGAAATTTTTTTTCACAGCAGATGTCTCAGGGATTCATAAGTATCTGAATATACTCCTGCAGGGCAATATTCAGTATTACTCTTGCTTGGCATATATGTCGTCCTGGCCTGTTACTGGACGCACTCACGGAAGACACACATCGCCGGATTACCAGTCTTTGGTAATTATAAGATCCACTCTGAAGTCCGTTACAGAGGTATCTACGTGGCCGTCCTCCGACAATGACGTTCTACCCTCAGGAATATTAACTCTCAGCTGTACAGACACTGACAAACAAGGACCCGCCTCTTAACCACAGACAACCGTCAGACTATACCTAACTGGTGCCCTGACCAAGGCGTTTGTAACGACTTCATCTCTTCCGTGGCTTATATACGCCTGCTGACGTCACAAGTCCTGACCATCTTCTGGCCATTCAGGCCATCTCATAGTATTACACGGCCTGTTATAAACTGCATTACACACCTCCAGAGTGCAAATCATGAGAAAAGCAAAAAGGCTGGTACGTTGCCTGAATGTACATAACAATTACAATATTTTTTAAATAAGCCTAATTTCTTCTAGTAAATAAACAATGTTGCTTTAGAAACCGTCTAGACTTGAATCGGTACCCACGAAATCAAAACTGCGCTGAAATTAACTCCATATGAGACACCTACTCCAAGTCAAATTCTCTGGTTATCATATGTTTAGTCGCCTCGAACAAAAGTCATGCTTCTCGAAGAAACGTGAGTCGATTGATGTGATTCAAAGTGCTTCGGTACGTTTTCTACATGATTGAAAACACGTGATCTCAAGGTGTCAATCTGTTTCCCACGTGCAGGGAAATAGGCGTTATTATCGCAACTCTGTCAGGCTCTGTTAGTTTGTGCTGTACAGGAAACAAGGCACGACATTAGGTCCGGGCAAAAGGAATTTGTTAGTAGGCCCGAAATTTGGTTGGCGCTGTAAGGAATTGGTCGGAATTTCTTTTTACATGATATGATCAAAGTAGCATTTTAGCGGAATTATCCCTATGTTTTTTTCCGATGCAATTTGAAAGATCGTCCAGTCCTTTTTTTTATTTCTTTCTTCCTACTGGAGGCATCAGTGAACTGCCGAGACATAGGAGGACTTTTTCTGGCAGATAAATAAACCTATTCATAACTATTAACAATGCCTTAACAAGGGACATTCTTGAGAATCGTAGGCGTTATTCCAGTAGCTGTGGACATGTTATTCTGCTTGGAATTTAAGAACTGACTCTGAGTGCTTCCCATGTCAGGGTTTGATAACATCGGGAGTCTCTCAGGGTAAGTGTGTTTACCCTTAGAGTTTGTTCATCTCTTGTCCTTAGTGCTGGTTGTCTTCAAATTGAAACA
The DNA here is from genome assembly GCA_026874595.1 of Sipunculus nudus. NCBI lineage: Eukaryota > Metazoa > Annelida > Sipuncula > Golfingiida > Sipunculidae > Sipunculus > Sipunculus nudus. The sequence goes on along the minus strand of CM049313.1, from coordinate 21,642,819 downwards.
AGAGCAACGAAAAGTGCATAATACGCCCGACATAGGCTTTGTGGCTCTGAAATCATTAAATGTGCAGAAAATTTGCCGTGAATCCAACTTTTTTGAGTTAATTAAGAGATTAACAGCATGGTTGGCAGGTTTCTGTCATTGCCGTTTCTGCCATGATTTCTGACTGGCAATTTACCTGGCAACAGAAAAATCTTGAAAACTTCAGAGGAATGGATATTTAACAAGGACTTCAACTTTAATATAATGCAGCAAATGAAAAATTCATTGAGGTGTTAAACAGTGGTCTTAAAATAAAATGCCTTTACAGCTGTCTGATCTTCCATGTAAGTGTAATTAGACCTATTGTGCAGGGTTTGAAGTTTAGGACAGGGATGTGCAAAATATAGGAATGAAATATGTTTTTTTTACTGAGCAGAAAAGAATATGGTTTAAGTCACACAAAGGGCCGAACCCCTATTTTCCCCCAAATTTATGACACTACTTTAGTGACGTTAATGATGTAGTCACAAAGCATTCCTTGGCTCTTGAAAGGTTTCAGACATAACATGACATAAAACTGACTAAGAGGATGCACATAGATAATTTGGGTTCTGTGCAAATAACCTAGTTAAAGTCTATCTTAGTACTGAATGGGTGATGCAGTTTGAACCCCAATTCTGTAGTTTTTGTTTCCTGGCTTTATTCAGGTTGCACCTAATTTAATTTATGAGTACATTTTTACTACAGCTATAAAAATGGTAACATGTGATACAAAGTAGCACTTCAAGCATACTGTAAAGTTTCTGCCCCTTATCCGCCATTTTTTGCCAGGCAGAAATGTTTTTCTGCCTTTTTGCTGCCGTAAGATGATATACTTATGCTTAAGGGACATATTTAAGAAGAAAATAATGTTAAAACACGGCCTAAATGACAAAATTAATACCCATTATTCTATTTATGATGTGACCTAATTCGCTTAGAGTGCATTTTAATTAACCGCTATGCTTACTATACAATTCATCACTTGCCGAAATTAATGCACAGGTATATGAAATGGTGTGCATGAGCTAAATCCAAATAAACCGTTTGCAGTAATCAGTGTCAAACATCAAGTGCCCATAATAAAGCTAAACACAGCCTCGGATGACTAGCCTGCCGCATCCAATCAATGATGCACTGCCAGTGAATGTTAACCAATAAACACTTGAATACTCTGTTTGTTCTAGGGCGTGCTTTAAACACGAGGGGTCGGCATCTGAATTAAATTGATATATTCTGTTTCTGTGACAAGATAGACATAAAAACAACGACAAAGTAACTTTTTTTCAGAAAGCATGTCAATTTTTTTATTTGTTATGATATTTATAGTTAATTTGATAAGCTACATAAGGTTGGCTGGTAAATTCAAACTGTACTTAAGGTAGTCCAGAACGACATGGCCTTACAGGTTAAATCATGTCATAGGGAGAATAGGAAGAATATATGAACATATCAGTATTAGAAATGCGTGGGTTTATTTTTTTTTTGGATGTATCAATTTTTTATTTTATTTTCGAAACAATGATTTCAATACATACAACGTTAAATTACAAACCAAATAATAATGTAATACAAGTACCATTTCTATGTTCACAAGCGAGTACCATATAAATCTGTCAAGGTTCATTTAGTTTTAGAATTTTCATGACTATTAGATACTACGAAACACATTCGGTTTACGACTTTGTATCCTGTAGGTTTATTGTTACAAATACAAAAAATATATATATAGAGAGAGAACATTCTGCTTCTAAGTTCATATGTTAACGTTAACGTGTTTACCATTGAACAGTCTATTAGTTATCAAATTAAAAAGTCTGTCCCACAGAACGTCACAGATTGAATGTTGAAATCAAAACTTACACTGACGTTTCATATTATGTTTACATTTCATCCTATGTTCAAATAAAATTGAAATAGATATCACATATTTTATACACACTCATGAAGCCGAAAGGGTTATACCGCCTTGCTGTTGATAGCAAAATGATAGTCTATGAATATTATACTTTTTGTTTAGTATAGTTTTAGAAATTGGTTTCCATTTTATTTCATGTTTAGTACTTTTGTGCCCTTTTTCGCCACTTTGCGTTTAAGATAATCAAATCTTGTCAAATTTGTCACATACTGATACAATGAAAGAGGTGACAGATTATTCCTACTAGAATATACCCATATCAGAACCTGTATCCACACTGTTCTTAAATTATTAGTAAGCACTGACATGGCGTGCGCGTTTGAAATGCACTGACACAACTTTGGCGAGGGGTGAGATGTTCCGCGTCCAAAATCGTCCCAACGATTAACCCGCAACATGATTCACTTGTGTTGACCTAGCGGACTGCTTAGAAAAGGCCGACGCGTAGTGAATGTTTGGGGACATATTGCTGATATGGGCAGTGGTGAGATGTTCCCGGTCAAAATTCGTCCCCGCCGTCAACCCACAACAACATTCATTTGTGTTGACCTAGCGGACTGCTTAGAAAAGGCCGACGCGTAGTGAATGTTTGGCAGACTATGTCAGGTTTGATTTGATTGGTTAGCGAGAGGAGATTCAGGACGACGTGGGCGCACTATGTGAGAATGGCCATGGCACAGCGCAGGTATTAAACCCATAATATTTTTATCGATTTTGAGGCCTGAATCCGGACAGACAGACAAACAGATTCCCGTGAATTATAGTATGATTATTAGCGACCATGATCTTTAGACAAACATCGACATATTTTTATGATGTCATTCCCTTGTAGAAACTGGAGATTTACTAATAAAACATCTTCGACCCAATCAGAATATGCTGCCTTTGCAAATATGTCGATGTTGGATTGAAATTGCGATATTTATATACCGAGCATGTAAGAGAATTTGGCCGAATTTTCAGAATGAATCGGATACGTTGATTAAACACATTTGAATGACTAGCTTGTTGCCCGTGCTTGCATAAGTGTCATGTGTGACACTTGTATTGCTTGCTTTTAGGCGGTATAACTGCTTCTTAGGACCACGGTCATATATGCAAATATTAGTTCGATATTAGACATGTATTTAGTTTCAAAGTAATACTTCAGAATTTATTGGTAACTTCAAAAAAGCCACACTCATCACGGCTGGTCTTATCAGACTTATCGGATGGTCTAATGTTTTCAAACAAAATACAAATTATTACTTGGCACGGTTAGGAAAGTACCCATATCTTTGGAATTTGTTAAGCTATATCCAAAGATAAAACATCAGATAAAAGCTATAATTTTCAAAAAATTGAACTTGTTTTAAATAGGCAACATATAAGATGGTAAAAATAAATTATATATATATATATATATATATATATATATATATATATATATATATATGTATATTTATATATAACATATTATGCCGATAAATTGCACTTTTAGATAGGTAAATTTCAATACAGGTCATTGTTTAACAAAAAGCTACCAGTTTTACACTGCATTCTAGCATTTGAAGTACCTACATGCAAACACTTTACGGAAAATTTGATTGCAAAATTGACACCTGTCTGGTACCTGTGTCTGGCTGATGAACTACCAAGCATGAAGGGAAAATACTTCTGATATGGATGGTATAACAGCCGTAAATAATGAACACTGCGTCGAATAAAAAAAATAGTGATAAGAAATGTCAAATATTAACTGAGATTTCCATTGCAGTAACTTATATAGAAATAATTGATCATATATCAAATATTTATCCTATCATTAAATGCGACTTAAGTGAGACTCGCACTGCAGACAATTTGCCTTATGTGACGCCCATGACTAGGACGGCAGAGGGCAGTGTCAGGCATGTACAGGATAGGGTGCTACCGGGCCCATATGACAGAATAGCTGAGGCTTTTCACGTCTTCTGAACACGAAGGAGGTAGAATGCGTCTTTTCTACTGAAAGCAATTAACGGTTATGCAGCATGGATTGTTTGTACGTTTGTACCGGTTAGTTCAAATGTTATGTTAAAAATGTAATATTAATCCTGTGTGTATCATAACGAGATATACGCAACGTAAAATATACAAATATATATATTAAATGTATGCAAATGGTCACCGGTAGCGTTGCACATTCCAAGCATTCTCATGATTCACAGCAAATGACATGCCTATCAAAATTACAAATTTAGAATTCAAATGTATCATGCCACATCAATTTGTGCCTTTGGGATGGTTTAAATAATCATTCGTTTGTTTCTTCTTTTAATTAGAGATTTCAATTGTTAATTTGATATATTAATTCCTATAATTTTATTTTGCTTAGCTTTTCAGGTTAAATATTGTCCATATAGAAAATAACACTTTTGCGGATTGTTCATTGTTAAAACTAAACCTTCATAATAATAATAAGTTTTCATAACAATAATAATCAAGTTTTCTTGTGACAAAGGCATGTATTAGCAACTCTAGCGACAATCTGTCGAAGTAGCGCTTGAGTCCGTTTATATTCGTAAGATGCATATAAGTGTCCTGCATACAATGTGGCATTGGAGTTGGTGGAGTTGGCGTTCATGTGAGTACTAAGAATGCACACACAGACTGATGAATTTACCTTGTGCTCACCTTTGAGTAGCTAAGTGCAATCGCGTGAGATCTTCTTCGGTGTAATAAGCATCATCCCTGTCCTCTTAATATCTAATGACTTATTCACCATCCATTGGCGTACCTGGGATGCTGTTTCCTTCATGTGACGGACATTGTTATGCAGCTTCTCGGGCTTGAAGATGAGGTACAGGATGCCTTCGTCTGCATAGAAATGGTAGGACCACTACACTCATGCGAATACATGCACGCGCCAAATGGTGTTGTTTAGGTACTCTGGGCCTTCCTTTATGCGGACTAGTATTGCTCTAGCCGGTTCTTATAATAGAATAACGTGTTCAGTCTTGGAGCCACAACTTTCTCCAACACTTGACAAACAAAGACCAGGTACAACACTTGACTGAATTTCTTTACTGTGTCAGGGTCCAGTGTCCTCTTCTTCAGGAGAGGGATGACAAAGGCTGTTGGATGGGAACTCTGTTGTGGCAGCGAAGCTTTAACCAGCTGAGAAATATAAAGCCTTAGTTGATTGGATCATGTTTTGATGATATGGGTGGGTATGTGATCATGCTCCGAAAGCTTGATTGGTAACGATGCAATAATTAATTTAATTTATAAAAATTAATAAAAATAATTAATTTTGGTACAGCTGGCTTACGTTTCCTATGTGTTTCACCAAATGATCTTATTATGGGACCATGTAAAAAACTAGACAAGCAAAGTAAATTTTTAGGAAAAAAATTCATAGCAAGACAGATTTCACTTTAGGCAGTTTTTTTTACATTTTTTCTTGTGCTCTTCCTAAAAGGTTTATGTGGACTAACTATCTATGTCATTTTCATATAAAATTCAATTTATAGAAGCTTAAATGTGAACTTTGTTATCAACTGAAAATATGTGTAAAATGCACAATTGCTAAAATATTGAGTGCAGCTCCTCCGTTAAAAAACAAATGTGATTTTATATTTAATAAAGAAAATTAGATTTTTATACTAGATTGTAAAGCAAATATTTAAACAAATGTATTTAAGGGGAGGCCAAATAGTTCGAATACAGTGTTTTCTTCGTGAATCTAAATATATAAAGGAGCACACCAAATTTGGTACATAATGAGCAAATAAACCTTATATGTTAAACAAGAATAACTCGTTTAGCCATGAAAACTAAGATTATAACATTTAACATATAATATGTATTTAAGATTCCTTATACAAATGCAAGTATTTCAGTTATCATCATACAAAGTCTGTTTTTTTTTCTTTACGATGGCATAGAAATACAAAGGGCATAACTTTTTAGCGACAGACACAAAAAATTGACAAGCAGAGAATATGGCTCTAACGGCTAGTAACATAAAACAGACTAGCAGCCTGCAGCGACCAAACGTATTGCACCGTTAACAGACGACTGTTTCGTCGTCTCCTCATATGTAGAGATAAATGGTGTTTCAACATGATACGATCATATTTTTCCGGAAAAGGCAGTCTTGTATTCAATTTTACGGAGGGGTGACATTAAAACTTCTTTACTACGGCTTAAGTATCTTATTTTCAATAAAATTGCAACATACTCGCAACTGTAAGTGCATTTTACTTTAGTTCTTGTGTCTACGAAGACAGGGTTTGTATTGCTCATAGTTAATCGCCATATCGGAAGCAGTAAGAATGTACAAGAAGCGGCAACAATGCTAAAATGGTCCCGTTTTATATGGGTTATAGGCATAATCTTGTAATTCGAACTTATAACATAATTGTGTGTTTAAACAATCAGATACTGATGGGTATCCTCCTTTAAAAGACACCGATCTTACTGATCATAGAATCCCACCCAAGTGCACACATGGGCTGATGACTAAAATATACTTTCAGATATATTCAACATTTTAGTGACTAAAATGTACTCTCAGATATATTCAATATTCAGTCATATTTGGTAGCACGGAAAAAACTAACCAATACAAGACTCAGACTGAGACCAAGATCACTGGATCTAAGACCAAGAATGAGATCATAAAGTCTTTTAATGAGACCATGACCGCATGAAAGGGGTCAAGGCCGGAGACCATGCAATCATATGTATACCGAATAATATGCAAGCATATGTATACTGAATAATATACAATCATATTTATACCAAATCATATGCAACCATATGTGTACCGAATCATATGCACACATATGTATACCGAACTCTCATTTATTTCATACATAAAGGTTAGTGTCCTAACCAAATGCAAGTGAGCTCTCCGAACCAGTTGGTCTTATATTGCTACTTGACATCTATATATGTTAAAGAGTTATTAGGTCTAGCAAAGCTAAATCCCTTGAAAAAAAACAATAATTGTAATTTGGAGAGCCCTGGTGCATTAAAGAGCACACAGGTACACTGCATTTGCTCTACAATTGAAGCAAATTTTGATAAAGTTTTACTTTGTTTAGAAGTTACATTTTTGGCCAGGATATATACTTACTACCAGTCTATTGGAACATCTGGAAATTGAAGCCGGAAGGGAAGTACTTTTTCCATATTTTAATATATTACTTTCTTTATATTCAGGTTTACCCCTTCATATTGTTAACACAGGCAAGGGGTATAACGCTTTTGAATTTTGGTCAGCGTGCCATGCACAAAGCACCAGGTCGCTCAGTCAGGTTGTTGTGTGAGCCATTCAAGTGCTTGATAAAATGTGCTATTGAACTCCATTCCATGCCTGGCAGTATTGACAATGTTATATTGATGGGTAAATTTTTACTTGTGCTAGACATTTCTCTGAATGAATGTAAGATTATGATATGAATGGTAAATCAAAAAGACAAAGAACATATATATCTAGTTCATCTTCGACATCTCCAAACAGTCCACAAAGAGATAAAAAGTTTATTTCATCTGACAAACAATATAAACCATATAGTATAAAAATGGCAGGTGTGTCAAAGGAAACCTTAAAGAAAATGCTTACAGAGCTTGAAGTGAAAAAGAGTCAGATAAGTAACTGAGAAATATGAAAAAAAAACTGTCGAATGTTTAGAGCCTAGAATACTTACTCTTGAAAATGAAAATAAAGAAATCAAATCTGATATGGCAAAGCTTTCAGATAGAATTGGTGCTCTAGAGGAGCAATGTAATAAGTCAACCACAGAAGGTACAGATGGCAAGAGAAGGGCAATTGAATTAGAGCAATATTCAAGAAAATCGAGTGTTACGATATTTGGTGTACCAGAAAGTCACAGTAACACAGGAGGGTCAGAAAAGTGTGTAGAATTTGTTAAAAAAAACTCTGCAGAGAGAAACAGAGGTTTGATCTGGATGTGACAGAAGTTGATGTTGCCGATCGAGTAGGCAGACAGCCAAGAGACCCTGACAGTAAGCCAAGGGCCATATTAGTTAAATTTGTAAGGAGGGATGTCAAAAGATCAGTCATGAGAGAAAGGAGGAGGTTGAAGGGTACTGGGCATTGTCATGGCTGATGACCTGCGTAAAGAGTTGCATCAACTCTTTAATAGGGCAAGAAACCATGCAATGGTTAAAGACTCTTGGACATGGGATGGTAAAGTTTTCATAAAAGATTTAAAAGGAGACATAAGAGAAATAGAATATGGTGAATCATTCCAGCAGTTACATAGATCCGAATAAATATGTATGAAAGTAATATACTGTCTGGCATTTAAATAACATGACAATTATGTTTAATTTTGTATGTGTTGTATGTTTTTCATGTATATTTACTGTTAAGAAGGTCTTGTTTTGTAATCAGCTGAGTAACAATGGAGAAAGCAAGCTTCTTTTTTTTATAACATTAAATACACCATACTTATGAGAAAAGTAACTCTCAACATGGCAGATAACATACAATTTCAGGTCCTTTCTTTAAATGTGAGAGGGATAAGAAATTATGTTAGGAGACGACAGATATTTAATTGGTTAGTGAAACACAAAGCACACAATGGAATCAGTTTCTTGCACGAATGTCATTGCATTAAACAAGATGAAACCAAATGGTCTAAACAGTGGGGTAGTAAAATTTATCTGTCTCATGGGAGCACAAAATCATGTGGAGTGTCTATAATTGTCGGTAAAAAATGTTGAATTCAAGGAAATAAAAAAGAATATTGACAATAATGGAAGATATATTCTAATTGAATGTGAAATTGAAGGTCTACACTGTATGATTGTTAATACCTATGCACGAAATTATGAATCACAGCAAGTTGCCTTTTTTTTCAAAATGTTTTTGAGGAAATATTGAACATGTCTAATAATTTAACTATTGAACTTATCTGGGGAGGAGATTTTAATGTACATCTTACTGAGCATGATGTTGCTAGAGGCAGAACAAATGTGAAACAGGCTTCAGTCAATAAACTATGTTCTATTATGGAACTATTAGATATATGTGATATATGGCGTGTAAAACATGAAAATGCAAAATCCTTTGCTTGGCGATCCTCAAATCCTTTAATTCAAAGGCGCCTGGATTATTTTTTATATCAAATACTGTTCAGTCACTTGTTGAATATTGTGATATCATTCCTGCCGTAAGCACTGATCACTCAGAAGTTTTGTTAAAAGTAAACAAATTAAAAGATGTCAGTAGAGGACCGTCGCATTGGTGTTCCAATAATGATTTAGCTAATGATAAATAATGTATGGGTGCTATCAAATATGAAATTAATGTATAGAAAAACAAAGTGAAAGGTGACACAGCAAGATTTACATGGGAGTACTTAAAGTACAAGATTAGAGAGTATACTATTAAATATAGTAAAGATAAAGCCAGAAAGTTTAAGGAAAAGGGTAAACTGTTGGAAGAAGAGGTCTCCAAACTAGAACATAACATAAAAAGCACAGAAACAAAAGAGTCTAAACCGGCATATTATAGTATGAAACATAAGTTACAGGATCACTGTGATAAAATTACTAAAGGTATAATAGTGAGATCAAGTGCACAGTGGTTTCAACAAGGTGAGAGAAACAAAAAACACTTTTTGAACCTCGAAAAACATAATTATAAGAAAGGTGTGATAAGGACTCTAACAAAACACGGAAAAGGTATCGTATGTCATGCAGATAACATGTCATTTATCAAAAATTCTTTTATAGATATATACCAGTAAAAAGCGATTTACACTTAACAAGAGTTACAAAGTTATTTTGAAGGTTTCCCTCTACATGAGAATACATTATGTGAGTCTGACGTGAAAGCATGTGGGGGTATGATTACAATAAATGAAGTATATTCTAGATCGAAATTAATGAAGAAAATAAAACTCCAGGTAATGATGGATTGACAAAAGAATTCTATTTAGCTTTATTTAGTGAATTGGTTATTGCTTAACAAATTGCTTAAATGAAAATTATGAAAATGCATCTTTGACAACTTCTTGAAAGCAAGCCTTGTCAAGTTAATTCCTAAACCAGAACCAGAAAAGGATCTTAAACATTTAAATGGATGGAGACCTATAAGTTTGCTAAATGTTAACGTATAGATATTGAGTAATATTTTAGTAAAGAGAATAGAAAAATATCTTCCAAAACTAATAAATAATGACCAGTATGCTCTCATACAAGGAAGACATATTGGAGAATCAATCAGATTAATATGGGATGTGTTGCATTATACTCAAGTAGAAAGCAAGCCTGGATTGATGTTTGCAGCGGATCTAGAGGCTGCTTTTGATAGCGTCGATCATGGTTTTATGTATGAAACATTCAGGTATTTCGGTTTTGATGATGATTTCATTAAATGGATTAAAATGTTACATACGGATGTACAAAGTTCTATTTTGAACAATGGTTTTACCACTGGTTATTAGCCCTCAGCCCTTAGGCTGATGAGCTATTGTCGTCACCCAAGCTGTCCGTTCGTCCGTCCGTCCGTCCGTCCGTCCGGCGTCCGTTAACTTTTACCTTGTGGGCGGGATATCTGGAAAAAGGATTCACCGTCAGAATTATATTTCCTCAGTAAAGATGTATATCGACAAAATTTCGGTCAAGTTCGAAGATGAGTGACCTTGACCTATTTTTCTACATTTTAGAGCTGATTATAGAAAAACACTTAGATGCTTATTACTCAGGAACCATTTGGTGGATTTTCACAAAACTTACTATGATTATTTGGACTGATAGTCTGTACCTGCTTCACAAGTTTGGGGGCGCCACCTATAATTTCGGATTTTAAATGATTTTTTCTTGGATTTCTCAACTTTGGCCCTGTGAGCGGGATATCTCTAAAAGAATTCACAATAGGAATTTTATTTCTTTGGTTAAGATGTATATCGACAAAAACTTGGTCAAGTTCGAAGATGGGTGACCTTGACCTAGTTTTCAAGGTCACCGAGCTTATAATAGAATAAAACATAGAAGCTTATTTTCAGGAAGCATTTGGTGGATTGTTATGAATCATGGTACATACCTCTCCATGTTAAATTTATAACTAACCATGTATAGATGTACATCCATGTGAGAACAGATATTTAGTACTTGTTACTGTTATCACCTCTAAACTCTGTTCTTTTGGCTGAGGGCTTTTGTCAGCTTCTGCTGATATTCTAGTTTTAAGTTATAAAGAGGGACACGGCAAGGTGATCCACTGGCTGCATATATATTTATCTAAATTATTGAAATATTTGCCATCAAAATAAGGAATAATTATGATATAAAAGTAATAGATATTGGAAATACACATATCAAACTATGCATGTTTGCTGATGATATACAATATTTGTTGAAAATGATGAATCACTTGGGAATGTACTTGCTGTATACTTGAAAGATTTTAATAATTTTCCTCACTTAAGATAAACCGTACTAAATCAGAGGTTGCGTGCAAAGGTCTATGAAACATGTTGCAAGACAACTGTATAATCTAAAATGGATAGACTTGTCAAAGGCATCTATAAAAATACTTGGAATTTACTTTTCTTATAATAAGGATTTGATCAATAAAGATAATTTTACACGTGTTGAGAATAACCTAGCAACAACTATGTCAATATGGAGAAGCCGGAACCTATCAATATATGGTAGGTCGGAAGTTGCACGTACGTTAGCAATATCAAAGGTTTACTATGTGACAAATATGTTGATACCACCAAAACATACATTGAAACATCTATAAAGACTTCTCTGTGACTTTATATGGATTGGTAAAAGACCAAAGGTCAAATATAACACTATCATCGGGAAATATGACATTTGGGGAATCAATGTCCCAGATATTGAAAGTAAGGCACAGACACAGAGAATTATGTGGGTCAAGCGACTTTTTAGTAATCCTTCGTCTACAATAATTGAGATAAAAAATTACAAGTAAAGGAGAATTTGTGGATTAAGGTGTGTCAGAAGTAACTTCAATGTTCAAATTTTACCTAAGATTTTACCTAAATTTTACATCAGGTGTTTTGAAGATGGGGAAATTATTCATTGAAATCAAAAACACATGAGGATGTCATTTATCAATGTGTGTGGAATAACAAATATATTACTATGAATGAAATGTCTATTTACAATAAGAGATTGCACAGTGTGGGCATTTGTTATGTTAAAGATTTAGTGGATGAGAATGGAACATGTTACATGATATATTAAAAAAAAGTGCTCTCGATTAAATGCATTGGGTTGCATTGAGGAATCCAATACCAAACATTGGAAAACTTTGTTTTTGAATACTGAAATACATGCAGTTGATGCTGATACAGAGATTATTTTAACCACCAAAGGACTTGAGAACATAGACAAAATATGCTCGAGAAAAATATAGGGTACATTGGTTGAAAAAAATGGAAACCTGCAACAGCTCAGAAGTTTTTCAATACATTAGATATGACAAATAACATTGATATTAAGTGGCAAAATGTATATGAAAGTATATATAGAACAACTGTTGACACACATATGAGAGAATTGAAGTATAAACAGGTGAATAACTGTATTACACTGAATGAAAAGCTATATAAGTGGAAAGTAAAGGAAACATTCAGATGTTTATTTTGCTTCAATTATAATGAAAGTATATTTCATTTTTTTTAATGTACAGTAGTCAAAAAATTTTATTTTAGAGCAAAGTCATAGTTACATTATAGCAATATTAATTTGCCAGAGCTGTCACTTAATACTATATTGTATGCTGTTGTCCCAGTCAACTCAGATAATATACTGATTAATCAGATTTTGTTGTTATTTAAATATGTATTGTATATACAAATAGAGGACAACTCATCCTTTTTGTTTCCAATGTTTAGAAAGATTTTAGCACAAACAAACGTCACAGAAAGGTACATAGCAAATGATAAATGTGTTATATCTAAACATATTATGAAATGGGCTAAACTTAAATATACATGTGATGAAGACCATGAATAATTAATGTTTGTAAAGACCGACTTCATTATTTTGTGGCGTCTTGTACAATCATGTGAACTGTCTTTAATGTTTTTAAATAGTTAATTGTAAAAATTAAGTTAATAAATAAACTCGCCAATGCTTAAGCATGAATATAGAACTAATCTATATAATCTAAGGCAAACAAAAAGAAGAAAAAAAAAATGTAATTTCAAATATCATGGCATATACTTGATTTCACGACTAGGAGAATACGTCGTGCAGTATAGTTTAGAGGTAAAGAGTAAGTGGTTGCAGTAATTAGTTATAGTGTCAATTATCAAGTGCCCGTAATAAATATAGCACAGACACTGCTGACTGGACTGCCGCCCCTGCACGCCCGCCCATTAAAGATTTACCCTCCACGGCAAGTGAATGATTAACTGATAAGTAAGTGAATGCTCTGTCTGTTCTCGCTGAGTCAACAGGGAATCCTGTATACACGTAGGTCGGCATCTGAATAGGGATCTATTTTTTCCAGTTGATGCGGTTTAACTTCAGACACGTAATTTTTGTGACAAGATAGATATAATTAAAAACTATCAGGTCACGATCTTTTACGATAATTTATCTTTAACTGATGGGCTATATATATGGTAAGCGGGCATACACATGCCCAACTTGAGGGTACATTGGGTCAGCCGGAGGTCCTTAACTCGGCACCTGTGATTTGTGTCATTCTCTTTATCAGCTTTGGAAGAACTTTGACATCGATATCACATTGAGGCACAATTGCATTTGGGGAAGGGACTCGCCGGTAATCTTGTGGTAAGAACCTCTTTATTTTCGGTGATTCCGACAAGTTTTGTTTTATAACGACAGTATTCAAAGAATTGTAAGCATTGTGGTAGGTACTGTTAATTCCTAGATTTTCTGATAAAAGATCAGATTATACATTGTAATATATACCTCTCATATCTTTCAAACTTACCACCTGACTAAAAAATCTGTGCGCTTCGAAAGTTAATGTGAAAGTAAATAAGTATTTTTTGCGTAATTTGAAAGGCGTCAATCAATATATAAATATATATATATATATATATATATATATATATATATATATATATATATTACTAGCCTTCCTAGACTTGTTTTAAAAATAGCAATATTAATTTGCCAGAGCTGTCACTTACTACTATATTGTATGCTGTTGTCCCAGTCAACTCAGAAAATATACTGAATAATAAGATTTTGTTGTTATTTAAATATGTATTGTATATACAAATAGAACAACTCATCCTTTTTGTTTCCAATGTTTAGAAAGATTATAGCACAAACAGACGTCACAGAAAAGTACATAGCAAATGATAAATGTGTTACATCTAAACATATTATGAAATGGGCTAAACTTAAAGATACATGTGATGAAGACCATGAATTATTAATGTTTGTAAAGACCGACTTCATTATTTTGTGGCGTCTTGTACAATCATGTGAACTGTCTTTAATGTTTTTAAATTGTTAATTGTAAAAATTTAGTTAATAAATAAACTCGCCAATGATTAAGCATGAATATAGAACTAATCTATATAATCTAAGGCAAACAAAAAGAAGAAAAAAATTGTAATTTCAAAAATCATGGCATTTACTTGATTTCACGACGAGGATAGTACGTCGTGCAGTAGAGTTTAGAGGTAAAGAGTAAGTGGTTGCAGTAATTAGTTATAGTGTCAATTATCAAGTGCCCGTAATAAATATAGCACAGACACTGCTGACTGGACTGCCGCCCCTGCACGCCCGTCCATTAAAGATTTACCCTCCACGGCAAGTGAATGATTAACTGATAAGTAAGTGAATGCTCTGTCGGTTCTCGCTGAGTCAACAGGGAGTCCTGTATACACGTAGGTCGGCATCTGAATAGGGATCTATTTTTTTCCAGTTGATGCGGATTAACGTCAGACACGTAATTTTTGTGACAAGATAGATGTAATTAACAATTATAAGGTCTATATCTTTTACGACAATTTATCTTTAACTGATGGGCTATATATATGGTAAGCAAGCATATACATGCCCAACTTGAGGGTACATGGGGTCAGCCGGAGGTCCTTAACTCGGCACCTGTGATTTGTGTCATTCTCTTTATCAGCTTTGGAAGAACTTTGATATCGATATCACATTGAGGCACAATTGCATTTGGGGAAGGGACTCGCCGGTAATCTTGAGGTAAGATTTTCGGTGATTCCGACAAGCTTTGTTTTATAACGACAGTATTCAAAGAATTGTAAGCATTGTGGTAGATACTGTTAATTCCTAGATTTTCTTATAAAAGATCAGATTATATATATTGTAATATATACCTCTCATATCGTTCCAACTTATCACCTGACTAAAAAATCTGTGCGCTTCGAAAGTTAATGTGAAAATAAATAAGTATTTTTTGCGTAATTTGAAAGGCGTCAATCAATCAATCAATATATATATATATATATATATATATATATATATATATATATATATATATATATATGTTATTAGCCTTACTAGACTTGTTTTACAAAAAAACTGGAACGGGACCGGTCAATGCATTCACTGAAAAAGTTATATATATATATATATATTCATTATAAATAAAATAATTTCTGTTTGTCCTACAGTCCAATGAAACTTCTAGCAATTGCCATCACAGAAAGTTCCACTTTTTTAGAAATCTTTCTCCTGTCAGAAATTCATATATTATAAAATGAGGTAACTCAGAAAGAATACCTTGCAGCTATGCTTCACAGTTACTTCTGATACCAAGACCAATTATAGTATGAATCAAGTATGATGCAACTCGGGCAAACTGAAGTGAGTTCATTTACGGCTCTTGCCTTGGTTTTACATGGAAAATTATTACATACTGCGATAAAATTTGCAATGGAAAAATTTCAGAGGATAAACATAACCCTCTCGGAATGAAACTGCGATCTTAATATTTCGTGCATGTATGCGAATTTGGCCAAAAGTTAAGATACGGCGACCTAGATAGTATGTCATCATATATTATATAGACACCCATACAACAAACCCAAAAATATTAAAATATACTGCTAAATATCTGTAGTCTGTAAAAATCTTGTTGCATTTTACTTCAATGACCCGGAAAAAATGCCACCTATCACATGACACCGAATTTGTTTTTTTTTTTATAAATAGGCAACATATAATATGTGAAAAATAAACATTAGATATAACAGAATGTGCCGCAATATTGCAATTACATTTCAAAGCAGGCTGTTGTTTTACAGAAAGCTCACTTTCACAAAGTTACCTTGATTTTTTATTTTCTGCATACATACACCTTTAAGAAGAGATTGATAGCAATTGTCACCTGTTTGATACCGGTGATACCCCTTGCGGATGTACAACCTAGCGGCAAGGTAAAAATAAATACGTTTGATCTTGATGGAATTACATCCGTAAATTATAAATACTGTACTGTGTCATGCAAAGAAGTTAGTGAGCAGCCATAATATCATATATCACCTTAGGTTCTATTGCAGAGAGTTATATAGACTAATTGGTTTATATATTTAATTCACCCTGTCATTATGTGCGACCCTGGTGATGGTCGCACTGACGATAATTTGCCTTATGTAACGCCCAAGACTGAGAGGGCAGAAGCTCGTCTCAGGCATGGTACTGGACAAGATGTTACCGGGCCCTTCTGACAAAATAACTGAGGCTTTGTACCTTCTGCTGAACACGGAGATGGTGGATTTGCATATACTCAACTGGATGCAATTATCGGTTATACGGCATGGGTCGTTTGGAGTTTGTAAGAAGTAAATTCAGATGTCGTGTTAAATATCTAATAATAATCCTGTAAAATATACAAAAAATATCAAATATATATATATATATATATATATATATATATATATATATATATATGATAACCAAGATACCTGCCGCTTTCAAGCAATGCAATGATTCACAACAACGAATACTATCAAAATGACTAATAGGAATTCCAATGTATCATGCCATGTCAATTGGTGCCCTTGGTATGGATTAAAGCATTATTCGTACGTTTCTATTCTGTAAAGTAGTGATATACATTCTTAATTTTATGTATTAATTATTTTAAATTTTAATGAGCCTACCCGTTTAGGTTTAGTTTTGTTCATGTAGTAAATAGACACCTTTGAAAATAAATGTATTGATTGTTGAGGGAACCTTTAAAATAAGGACCAATTAAGTACATTTTTAAAAACATGTCTTTGCTTATAAAAGATATGTTTTATAGTAAATTACATTTTTCTTGCTACAGTTTCATAAAGATGTAAACCAGCTAGGCCTGATTTGCCCTGGGTATAAAAGAATCCGTCTGTCGACATAAACATGTGTTGATATATTATGCACTTACATTCAATCCATACATTGCAGTGAATGCACTCCAATAAGTAAATGATAAAATCCTAAAATGTTTGGCATTTTCCAAGTTTATATGAATTATAATAGTAGTTGTTTTGAGATATAAATTCGTGGAAACTTCCAGTTGTAATATTTAACTAGTAATATATATGATTATATCAATTTCCCCAGACCTCCCTACAGTTAGAGATCAGCTGGATGCCCTTTCAGACTCATAGACCCAGTACACACATATGGGGGTTGTAGCAATTATTTACATAAGAGAGGAATAAGCGGTATTCAATTTGTTATTTCTGACAATAACTTTAATTTCGGACAAGCTGACTTAAGTTCCCCATGAGTTTCACCAATTAATACTTGTATGGAACCATATAAAAAACTTGACTAGCAAAGTAACTCCTAATAAAAAAAAGTTAACAGCAAGAAAGAATTCACTTGTGGCTGTTATTTACATTTTACATTGTGCTCTCCTGCGTGATTTAATAGTTAATTTATATGTAAAATAACTGTTTGATGCGATAGACAATTTAATTTACAAATAGAGAATATGGCTCAACAGCCAGTTATATAGAAAAATCAAATCAATCTAATACTAAGATGGAGACCAAGTTCACCGAATTTGAGACAGAAACCAAGAATGAGATCATAAAGAATAAGACGGAGACCATGACCTCGAGAAAGAGGTCCCAGCCAGAGACCTTGCAATCATATGTATATCGATCTGTTGTTTATTTCATATATAAAAACGAGTGTTCTTACAGTGGCAATTGGGACTTCCAAAACCAGTTTGTCTCATATTGGTACCTAAACAAATATATGGGTTAAGAGTATGGCAAAGCTAAATTCATTCAAATAACACGCGTTTATTTCATATTTCCTGTTATTTACTTGATTCGACCTGTACCAGTGCAGGGTGTCATCTACGTAATTTGAGGCAGTGACAATAACAAACAGAGAGTATGACGTACAATAGAGTTCAGGGTAAAGGGTAAGTGTTTGCAGTAATAAAGACTAGTGTAAGATATCAAGTGCCCAAAAAAAGATAACACAGCCGCAGCTGACTGACATGCCCGACAATCAATTATGTAGCCTGCACGGCCAGTGAATGATTAACCTATAAGCAATTAAATGCTGTATTGGCTCTTGCCGAGTCGATCGGGTATCCTGTATACAGGATGCATGTGAATTAGGTTATAACGCCCATACGTGTTTTTGTGACAAGATGGATGAATATAAGATATAAGATCATTTTTTTTTTAAATTAAATGTACATTTTACTATTTGTGATCATAATTGTGCCTTTACTGATGGGCTACATCAAATACAGGCGAACTCAAGTAGTACGGATGGATAAATTAACCGAGGCCCTTTGCTTGTTACACTTATCAGTTATGGCATCCTCCTTATCGGCTGTTATATGTTGGGTCGAGGATTTTTTTTTTTTTTTTCAGGAGAACGAAATCACGCTTCACACCGATATCAAATCGATACACTCTTGCATTTTGGGAAAGTACTCACTAGTATGGCAACTGGTAGGAACCATTTTGTTTATGGTTAATCTTCCAAGCTTCTTTTTATAATGATGGAATTCAAGGAAATATTAGCATTGAGGTAGGTATTTTTACTGCTAACAGTAGTGCATATAAGTACATATAAACAGTAGTGCATATAAACTATTAGCATTAGAATTTATACACAAAAATTCTAAAATGTGTTGATATGACTTTTTTTTACATTTTTGTAGATATAGCAGTTCTGTAATCAGCCTAGTTGTTTACATCTGACAACTGTATATTTGTATAATGAGGATATCATATTTACATGAGCTTCTTCTTCAATAAATAATAAATGACATGCTCCAGGGATATAAAGAATAAGAACAGTAATACTGCTTCTAACAGCAGTGCTTATATGCAGTGACGAAAATTTGTGTTAATCAGGGGCGGATCCAGAAATTTTGAAAAGGGGGCGGGGCCTGTCCTGGATGGAGGTATGGGGGGATATATAAAAGTAACAAAATTAAAGGACGTCATTGATGCATTTATTCTCCTGCAGTAAAAAGTAGAATGAAACCATGGCAATAAAATAAGTTTCCAGAGGTCACAACGAGTAAGAATTAAAATGACTGCTCTCAACAACTTGAAAAAAATAATAATAATATATCCACAGTCCCTTTCATTTTTCCTGCCTGAATGTTCCTGATGTGGTATATGAATCCATTTGAATGATTCAAATGTAATTTCAGACTTGTCCAAATACTGTTTGTGTTGTTTCTTGACTGAAAAAACGGTCTGACCTTTTTTTTAATTCTATACAACATTTCTATATATGAGGAAAATATGACATTTTCAAATCAGTTGTGCATATCCTACTATAGACTCCCAAGGATCATCTAGTCAGGTCTATTTGACACATGAACTGGTACTCCATCAATATGTACATGTAGAACTTTGACTTTATATAATATATCTGGTACATAATTGCCATAAAAATTGTGTAAAAAGTTTTTATCAATCTATTGTCGATATCTTTGACACATTTATATAAATATTAATGGTACTGATATCCGCCTGACAGATTTTACTTGTGCAGAACTCTGCCTTGGACAACTACCTTTGTGTATCAAAGTTGTAGAATTATATTCTTGGAGCACTAGCTGTTTACCCATGTTAACTCTTGGGCGAAGATAACCTAAAGATAATCTTAACCTGTCAGATTAACTTCTAAACATTCACATAATAGAATAAAATGACCAAAATTTGTAATCATTGTTCCCTTGAATACAAAATTCACTAAAATATTAAAATATTATCTGCAGGAGACCACTGCAAAAAAAGTTTCATAAAACTAAGTAAAGGAAATCACTTACATATTATTATTATAAGATAAGCTGTAGATCATTATGACAGCATTGTTATTGATTAGCATATATATATATATATATATATATATATATATATATATATATATATATATTCTGTTATTCACTTATTCTGTTCTAACAGGTGGGTGTATAATTTTCACAGTTTCAGTTAAGTATAACGGAAAACATATAACTCCCCTTCTTTTCAAGTATGCCATGTTTTTTCTAAGTCTTTTATGCTAATTTTATACATCACATTAATGTAACGCTAAGCTTAATTCTAGTTGTTATCCATGGGATTCAGAAGGGTCATGGGTCTCGGTTTCTTGTTAGCATAGATGTCTACAATTTTTTCATAGTCAAGGGGAATGTCCCTGTGTATGTAGAGCATTATGAGGGCATTCAGCCGCTCTTCCCCCATGGTTGTGCGCTGAAAGGTCTTAATATATCTCATCAGTTGAGGAAGTCACTGGTACCAGCAAAACTAGTTTCAAAATTGAGGTGACATTAGGAAACTGTTTGGCATTGATGACAGACTGTAAGTCATCTGAGCTATATCGATCACCCTTTGTCCGGCGTCCGTCCGGCCGTCTGTCCATCCGTTCACAGGGCAAAAATCGTAACCATTAGACCTATAAACTTCTAACTGATCATCCAGAGAGGTCTTGGGCAAATCTCTTTGAAGCCCCGAAATTAGGTCATTGTGATCTATATTATGTGTCCTACGAGCCGAAAACATGATTTTGAGCACCAAGGCATTCCGACGAGGCACAAATTGTATCCATTAGGTTTAGAACCCTCTTACCTAAAATTTAAGGAGGTCCTAGGCAAAGGTTCTTCGAAACATGAAACTAGGTCACTGTGACCTATATTCTGTGACCTATAGGAAAAGGATATCGTATGAACACTCTGAATGTCAGATGGGGACTATACGTATCTGTAAGGCCTAAAATCCTCTAACACAAAATCCTGGGAGGTTCTAACAAATCTCCATGGAAACCAGGAATTAGGTCATGGAGACCTATACTTTGTGACCTAAGGGCGGGAAACATTATTTTGAGCGCCCTCACAGTCAGTTGGGATACAAATTGTATCCATTAGGCCAAGAATCTTCTAACATGAAATTCAGGTAGGGACTAGTCAAATGTCCTTGGAAACCTGAAATTAGGTCATGGTGACCTATATTTTGTGACCTACGGGCTGAAAACTGTTTTGAGCGCCCAGACAGTTAGACAAGGCAAACTTTTTATCCATTAATCCTAGAATTTTCTAACACAATATCCTGTGAGGTTCTGGGCAAATTTCCTTGGAAACCTGAAATAAGGTAATGGTGACTTATATTTTGTGACCTACAGGCCGAAAACAGAATTTTGAGCACCAAGATAGATAGGGCAAACATTTTATATGTTAGGCCTAAACTTCCAATGTAACATTATGAGACGTCCTTGTGAATGTCCTTTGAAATTAGATCACCATGACCTATATTTTGCGACTTAAGAAAAACATGTCATATAATCACCAAGAATGTCAGACATGGCACAAATTGTATCCATAAGCCCTAGAGTCTTATAACATGACATTCAGGGAAGTCCTTGGCAATTGTCCTTTGAATCCTGAAATTTGTCATGGTGACCTTTTTTCTGATAGATATGACCCAGAAACATGATTTTGAGCACTAAGACAGACAGGGTACAAATTGTATCCATTTTCCTTGGAACCCTCTATTGTGAAATCCAGGAGGGTCCTGGGCAGGTCTCGTATGAATCCTGAAATTTTTGTTTCATACACATCTATATTTCTCTTAAGGTGTACACAGTTGTGAAATGCATATAATATTTGATGCATTATTTTATTGAAAACATTTTGAATTCACAAAAAAAAATTATAATTAATTGATATAAAATTAAATGGCGTACATGCAGTATAACGGATAATATAAATGATATATTATACACTAGTTATATAATAATTAATAGTAATTACTGTTTAATAATAAGTTATTATAACATTTCCAGTATTAGTATTATTATTATTATTATATATTTAATAATGATGAGCACTAATTTAATACTAAATATACATTATTTATTTTATATAAACATTGTTTTACAGAGGAACTTTTTTCAAAACATTAAACAATTGGCTTGGTTTTGCATGTATCTATTTACCCTGTTATTTGTCGCATGTCAAGTAGAAGAGTTTGATCAAATATCAATATTTTTTTTTTCTTATATTAATATATATGTATATGTTTTTTACAAAGATCATATCTGTATCTAGTTTTTTTTTATCATTTTCAGCATTTAACACGGAACATAAATTAATTGATCAAATAAATATGTTGTCTTAAGCTTTGGGTATTACCTATGTAGCGGATAGAATGTTTTGTTTGACACTGACCATGTTACATTATATATTGTTACGGAACTTAATATCAACAGATCACGTCGTGACGAACATGGAGATAAAAAAATCAGATTCTGTAACACTAGGCAGCGTGAAATGTCTAGGAGAATAAATAAAGAAGTAAGTGGTTTTTTGTTAACAAATAATTATAATTTATTCTTAAAACAATCCTAACATTACAATACACTATATCAATACAATTTCACAGTATAACAACAGTACTACAGCAAATCAATACAAGTATATAAATAAAGTGTACAGCAACTGGATACCACCACTGTCACAGCGACAACAAGTCCCTCATAACGTACATCCCAGATGAACAGTTCACATAAACCTTCTCAGAGAATAACAGTCCAGTTCATTTACAAAATCAATCCGTTGTAATCCCAAAGTGAAATTCTTGTTATAATCCCGAAAGCAAACTGAAGACTATATAAGATCCGTCACAAATTTAGAAGAAAATCTATAATTGCCGCACTTTTCGGAAAAGGTTCATAACTGACTTACACGTTTCTGTGTCATCTTTTGATTGACTTTAAACAAGAAATATATAGACTGGTACCCAGCACAATTGAAATTCTGTGCGGGCCTATCATGAAAGTACCAATTAAAGGATACAATCCAGTCCAAATGAAGATGCCAGCCTTGTGTATATTTATATAAACAAGTTACTGACAAGCATCATTTACTGGTTTAGCGCTTAGAAAAGGGTAGGGATGGTCTATATGGTTGATTGAAAACTGTTTAAGGCAAAATTTGTACCAAAAAGGATTCAAGCGCCTGTGCAATATCACAACGATATTGTACCAATAGGTCTAGTTCCCTCTGCCCGGATGACAGGTGCAGCATCTTTGTTACCCTTGTATTGAGTTCCTAAGCCACTGTGGGCTACGCAGAATTGTGTTACACTTTGTTTGAACAGCCCACCTTTGAGGAGCGATTTGCTGATAAGGAATAAATGTAACACCTATATACCACTAAGTCTGAGAGAAATACTGTTGAAAGGCTCACTGAACTCAATATATGGTAGCCTAAAACATAAGGCCTTATTGAAAAGGGATATTAGTAGCCAACTGGAAGGTCTGGAACTTGTTAACTATAAGACACGTTGCAACTAATTACATCTCGTACAAGACGGTACAATTGAAGAAATGTTGCTTTAGTCATAAATCATGCCTGATAACAATAAAAGTCAATGGTCAGAGGTTCAACATGTGAACGATACATTGTTTGTTATCATTTTATCTTCAGTACCTTTAGCGAAAACGGTTACTGCAGGCTGTCCCTTTAAAGGGGCCCAGTCACATATAAAGCATGTTGCATTAACACGAAAAGTAGTTTTTCCCTTTAAAATTAACCTGTACATGCCAAACCATTGCCTTGAAACCTTTTGCTTAGTCCTGTAAACGAGTGTTAAAAACAGTGGACCGGGCGCGATTCAAGATGTCAATATGAAAATAGCACGAGGGCTGTGTGCATCGCTGAGCCACAACATGTGTCAAGCAGGAGATGCCCTGACTTGGTTAAAAATGAAATACACGTTCCCGCTGGCTGAAAGACCGCATGTTGCGGCTCACAATCGGACTTCCAGTCACGAGGCCTTGTTTTGGTAAACATTCACGTGGACTGTGTTTACCAACCTGCATAGCCATAACAATGTGTTAAACAGCCGTCTGCGAGGTAGTGAGACTGTGTGCTTGAGTGGTTTTGCTGGGAAACTTTTCCATAAAGCAAAATTGACCTGATAGTGTGAAAGAATAGGCATAATATAGCCTCTGATTATGTCCCTTTAATATTCGATAACCAATTATATGTATCAAAGGAAAGCTTAACCTCTCGATTTACTGTCAGGTACAATGTAAGTGCTGATATTATGTAAAAGCCCCTCTCAGTCACCGGCGATATATCATATCACGGTTCATATCAATCAGGGGAAGGGAGTAGGGGAGTGAAATTCTTTCCTTTTCTTTGCATTTGACACACTGTTAAAAAATTCCCGCATATGCAGGTGTATTCTCCATGCTTTAACTTTAAGTAATTTTGATAATACATATTTCGAATTTTATAATTATGTATTTCGGGGTGGTCTCTATTAGGGGATTTTTATACAAGACAACATTTAAAAAGAACCTTTGGGAGGGGCAAAGTGGTCTTAATTGGGAAGGTGGTCCTAGAAGTGGGGTGGACTTAAGGAGGAGTTCCACTGTATTTGATGCTAAACCAAGGTCAGAATGGGGTTTAAAGTACGTGACATTTATTTTTCATCAAAATGAAATTTTGTTTTCTCATTTTCTAGAGTTCATGGTTTTACCAAGGATGTTCATTTAAAATATGTTTACACATTATCACATAATAAATACAAATTATGATTCTACATTCTTAATGTTCGAATTAAATTTGAAAGGAATTAGGCGGGAAAAATATATTCAACATAATGTTTTCTACATCTGCCTCATGATCACCATGTTCCACTATTCCAGTGAAGTAGAGTAAGAAGATACGTACGCTGTAACTGAGTATCTCTGGCTGTTATCACAACTTATTGGTTTATGACTTAAAATAAATTTTTTTTTATGTCTGTACGTTAATTGGCGACACAAGGTACTGGTCAAGTGTAATGTATTGTTAACATCACACGAGCACTGGGACTTTAGACAGCTAATATCTTCCATAACTAACTAATCCTTCAGAAGGATGGATACCTTGTAATCAAGATGGCTTTTCCTGATATTTAAATTATGAAGAACAGGCGCCGATCCAGGATTTTTGCGTCGAGTGGGTTGGTGGGGGGGGGGGGGGGGGGGTTGGGGGGTTAACGGGTGTCATTGTTTGATTATTCCGAGCCATTTACCTGTTATATTTAAAATTGGTCTATAAAAAGGGATGGTGGTTGGGAGTAGGTGGGGGGGGGGGGGCAGACCCTCCCCCCCCCTCCCCCTCCCCCGGATCCGCGCCTGAAAAAAGTACTTAAATTCGTAGCAGATCATATCCACGGGCTCTGCATTACCATAATAACACTGTAAATTAATACATCGTTCTCCTATGACTGAATAACAGTGAGGTTAATATACAGATTCAGCACCCTTTCAACTGAGTAATTAATATCGTAAACTGTCTTAGTTGTGCTTAAACATGTAATACTACTATGAATTAACTTTTGCAATCTGTAATGTTTTGATTAATTAGGTTAAAAGGTATATGTTTAGGTAATTTATTTATAATTAACTTTATAAAACAATCTTGGACGGGAACAATGTTCACTGCTTGATAGAAATTTGCATCGATAAATACACTTCATATTTAAGGTAGATGTTTGTTCAAATAATATTTGAGTCAATCCTGTTCACGATAAAATCATTCTCACGTTGCGTTGACGTCATTTTAGAAACCAAACAGAAGCTATAATGTGACAACGTCATTGAAAGCAAAATAAACTAAATTACTTCCTTATTTGTCGAACATGTTGTATTTAAGATGTCCATTAACGATCCTTAGCAAATTAAAATATGTTTAGGTTGAATGATTTGATCGTTCTCTAATAAGTCATTTTAAACGATCAAGTGAACCAATAATATTTAAGTTAGGTTTAGTCTTTATTTCAGGTTAAATTATGTGATATAGTGCAGAATTTAAATAAACAAATAATACTGGCAGTTATTAAAACTTGCCGGTGCAGGAACAGCCATTAAACGTCTATTCATATATATATATATATATATATATATAAATGTACGTTATTTTAATATGTAACATCTTTATATATTTCTGGTCAATGTCACGATTATAATTATTATTTTAGGTTGTTCCTATGCCTGTTTTACATTTTATCTTAATGTCCGGCTACATAACTTTCTTTATTTTATTATTAAAACATGTTAATTAAAAATAATATTATATAGGTATGCATACAATCATGATAATCATATTATGACTTGCGTGTAATTGTGGTACAACATAATGGCTTTCCAGAAAAAAAATGTTTTTAACTAAAATTGATGCAGCGTCTGGGGGAGATTAAATACACAATTTATTTAAAATACAGTGCAATAGGGTAATCGTTTTGTGGATAAATGTTGGTTAATAGTTGTGTTTGCCTTTGAATTAAGTGTTTGACGTATCTTGTCATACACTTTTCAAAAATATTACTGTATTATCACATGAAGGACCACGGGTCAGTTTTCAATATACATGTAATCAGGTTTATTTGCATTTGTATTTGGACTTGTATCTGATTTCGTGTATACCATCGAAACCTTGACTTACACTCTAACATATTTCCTCATATTTAGAATTTAAATTAAATATGATAATACATGAATTTTATTCATATGCCTTTCTTTTCATTATGACACAGCAATGCATGCCTAAGCCTGTGAATGACAGGAAAAAAGTATTTAAAAAAGTATCCAGATTATATAGACCTAAGAAATATCTATTCTTGACCGCCTAAATTATATTTTATACACAGAGCGCACCTTAGGGGTGAACTCGAGATGGCGAGGCGTGAAGTCGTTCAGGTGTATTGCCCCGCTAGGACAGCCTATTGTGCAAGAAACAACAGTAGGGCGCGTTGCAACACGCCTGATATACAGATCGGCAGGGTAAACAAAACGCGGCTGCAAATTATTTGTTTGGCTTACTTGGAGTTATTTCCCGTATCCTATATATTTATAGATAGCAAGATGCATGTGTAAGTACCTTCGCCAACAAGTGCGAGTAAACTGTAAAATTCTGAAAAGCACACCAGGATGATCACTTGCGAAACAGGTTGGCCCTTTAGTATACCGGCAATCCTAACCGCACTTTGGAATACACAATAGGCAGACCCGACGTATGACTTTCAGACAATTCATAATATAGTATAATATCATAAGCCGTAGAGTTGATAATATTTGGTTACACTTTGATCACTGGCAATTTTCGTATAATTCACGGCTCCGTTTGACGGTGACAATGACGAGGTCAATGGCATCCTGCGATCGCCTCGGTATGTAAATAACTTTATTTGACTGTGTGTAATATAAAATAATACAGTTTTTAGAAATATTGTTTGGTAAGATGAGTTTGTTCATAATGAAAGACAAAACAGTATTTTTGCAGCAAAAATACAAGTTTGTAGAGTGAAGGGAAAATAAAAAGCAAGATGTGGCAGAAGCTCCTGAGAGCTAGCTATAATAGAACGTCAACGGGCGGCCTGTCGAGGGGTGCGCGTAACTATTGATACATCTCTAAAGCAAAATGATATAGGTATCTTCCAAAAACAGACGTGTGCAATGGCATTTTAATCTGTTTTGAGTTCTTAGCTCATTACAATATATATATATATATATATATATATATATATATATATATATATATATATATATATATATATATATATATATAAACGATGGGGACGTAATATTAAACACATATTAGCGTTATTCCAAAAAAAATGTTGTACCAGGCCTAAGTGATCCTCTCATCACGTCTGTCAAAGATAAAGCTCATGCACGGACACCGCGCATTTATTTCCACAGGTCGTAAAGCTAAGCATTTGGTTTTCATGGCGTATCTTAGAGTAATAAATATCTTAGTTGTATGAGTACAGGCCTGTTGTTATAGGCCTCTTGTCCTTATACTAGTCTTAAGGAGGAGTCTGGACAAGCGAGGGGTGAAACATTCGGCTCTTTTCGCTGGCGACCCGGCATCGATTCACGGTGTGGCCATTGAGTTGGTTGTAGTTGCCTTCCAAGGTAGGTAGTTTTCGCCGGTTTCCTCTACCTGATCACACTATCAAAGGCTATGATCTGAGCCATGGAGAGTGCCTTGATTAGTTTAATAACTATTTGTACAATCCATGTAAAATTAATTAGTTTATAATAAAGACTGTTGTGATCGAGAAGCTCCGAAAAAGAAATGTGTCTTGTGAATGATGTTAGTCCGGTCCACCATATACTTGTCAGTAACGAATTTATGGCGTGAAATCGGTATTAAAATATAGTCAAAAGTTTCGTCATTGAAGTACTTCATCCAATAATAACAAAGGTGTATGTTCATTTCTGCGCTTGAAACGATCTTTTGAGCTAACAGGCGACACCTTCATGAACAGAAATCATTGATACTCGTTTGTAGTCAGTGAATACTGCCATGATGGGCTTCAGTCTCCGACCAGCATCGGGATGTAGTTACTTCTTGTATGGAAGGCCCAACGATGAGGTTCGACTAGAATGAAAATATCTTTGTCATTTTTTCATGACGCATGGCCTACAGTTACGCTCTCACAAGATAAACGAGAGATTTATCGATAGATATGTTTGTATACCTACCATGTGCGAGAAGAGATATCGGTTTTAACTCAGCATACTGGAAAGTCCCCTGCATGTTCATTAAATTTCTGACCACATGCACAAAAGCATAATCCTCAGGGGCGGATAAAGGGATTTTCAATAGGCGGCTCTCATGGCGAGGCCGCGAAGCGGGTGAGCCGAAGCGCAAAGCGCCGAGGGGGAGGGGGACTTCCTTCCTAGGTGTAGATTTTTTTTTTTTTAATTAAGGTTGTAATCGTGCTATCTTAGGTGGCTTAAATGCGTTATAAAGCAGGACATACATTATAATTTTAAGCGTGACGGTGTACTACGAATTTTTTTTCCCAGACTTTTTTGGTAAGGTCGAAAAAGGCCCCCCCCCCTCCTGCTCCCCTTAATCCGCCCCTTCTCCTCACAGTTTACTGGACGATAAATAGCCAAACTGTACACCACACATCAACTCGCCTGTCAGTGGCGGATCCAGAGGGGTAGCTTTGGGGGCTGAAATCCCCCCCCCCCTCCCCCCCCGTAAACCACTGTTATAGGCCTTTTTATCAGATAAATATGTATATCTATGCTTTATGTCCTTATGTCATCTTCATTATTTTATTTATAATTACCAAATAGCATTTAACAAAAGACCAATTCAACAACAACAATAAACTGGGGAAAAAATGGAACTAAAAGCGTGGGTCTGTGCAATGCCAATGTCTATTTATATTTTAGAAGAATAAATTGGAATACCCACAATGGATGCAGACATTAACATTTCTATCCAAATTAATTCTACGCCGTTCACGTAGAATGTTGCAGCTTCTTAAGGCTTCGACATCTTGAACGACATTTTTTCAATTGGCCTTGTTTTGGGAAATACATACACAGTAAACAACACAGTAAACAGTGTATGTATATGCATGGTCTTTTTTATGATTGCAGAATTAAAATCTGAAAACGTGCTGGCTCGTCATAAATAACATGTAAATGATTAATGACTAAGATTGGGCTGTATATATCCGTTTCAATTTTCGTAGTCGAACACTTTGTTAGACGTATATGGTGAAAAGAACAACTTTTCAAAATGTGACAGGAAAATTAAATATTATACCCACAGCAGTTAATTTATGAATATTTCTTATCGATCAGCAATGCAGTTATCAATGGTATATAAATACATACTAGATAACAAATGCTTTATAATACATCAAGACGTAAATGTCAGAGATCAAATTTACCGTAAGCTGATAAGCTCTTTTATATAGTAGCCGCACACAGGGAAGATTAATTCAAGCTACTGGTTGTTCAAAATAATCTCGAATGAGTAAAATCAACTTGAAAATCAGCTGTAGTTCGAGTATTTAACTAATTATAATGGGGTATCGGTTTGCCTCACATTAATATTTACATAATTCAATGTTGCTTATTTCTTTTAAATGTTTACGTTTGCATTTATTTTATGAATGGGTAAACTTGGTTTTGATATAATAGAGGAATGATTATAGATGCGTCCTTGCGTGCATGTGCTCGGTTCTAATTTTCCACTCCTTTGATATGATCACAAATGATAATAAATAGCGCATATATAGGTAAAGGGGTTGGGTATATAACTGATCCCCCCCCCCCCCCCAACCAAATACTCAAAATATGCGAATTCAATGAAGTTATATGCAATTTTGCAAAAAAAAGTCTTTTCGTACTTAAGGATCACGATTAGATTTTTTGTTCATGTTTATGCACTGGTATTTGTGTAATTTTACCCAAAAAGAGCAGCTGTCATATATATACATAAGTATACGTATAAGTATATATATATATACGTATAAGTTATATACATGCATGCGTGTTTTTACAGATTTATATAATCATCAAGCCTGCATTTAGAACACATACTGGAGGTAATCTTAAACAAGAAAATTTTGCTTCTTTATTATATATTGCGCCAAATTATTAAGCTGTTATGCTTTTTGTAATTTATTTAGTATTTACTGCCTGTCAAGCATTGTACAAGAGTATACAACGGATGAGCGAGTATGCAAGTACTTCCGAAATATATTTTCAAATAAAATTACCAATAATCATAATATGAAAATTTTTACTTTCGAGTCTGCATTTACGTTTCGTCCAAACATTGCCAATGTTTTTACACTTCTAAATAGTATATATATATATATATATATATATATATTAATATATATATATATATATTATAATTTGCACTTTATCTGTATCAAATTAAAACCAGTTTCTGATTCTAGCCCCCCCTGTTGAAGAATCCTGGATCCGCCCCTGCCTGTTAACATAGAAATGTATTCACACTTTGGTTTGTGGAGTAAAATGGATTTTTGTTCATTTATCATTTGTAGCCAGGTGTTTAGATTACGGACTGAATTGTGTATTCGTGGCCAAAGCTGTGTCAATACTTGGGCAGACGGCCTTAAGATAGGTGTGCCAGAGTGTGGTAACGGGAGTATTAGACAGGGATGTTATATTTTTTAAATAATGGCATTGGTGAAGTTTTTTTTCACAGATCAGATAATATTACGTACTGGATGATAATTTCTCAACTTAGGAGCGTACATCTCTCCTCTTCATCTGAAAGTATAACGTGATCGCGCTTTTCTCATAATATAATCTCAAGCCTCTGTGGTTTGAAAGCCTTGTGTTGTCTACTTGAATAACACAGGCTAAAGCATGGGACATCGTGAGTTCGAAGCTCGGCGGTAAACCTACGGTTATAACTCTGTAGGCTTAATGGAAGACTGTGTCCCACATTCGTGTTTTACACCCAAACAAATGCGACTTAAGCTTATGTTCGGGCTGTGTGTTCGGGCTCCGCAGACCATAGCATAGCCAGGACCCGGTAAGTATGAGGTGGCGAAGGGGTTATAACGTGATATCGCCCTATTATATAGTCCGAAACCGGAATTATGCAGATGTACATAGTAGCGATACAGAATAAAGCCGGTATTTAAAAAAATGGAGCCGATTAAATTCACCAAAAAAAACCTGTTTAACTAAATATTATAAAATTCCTAAAAACATAATCTCTCAATTTCTGGGTCCAGCTCAGCGTAAACCTTTTCTTTTTCACACATACAGGCTATATATATTTCAAGGCTATATTAAGCATAACCTGTTTCTGTGGCTCAGGGGTAGAACACATGACTCAAAACTGGGAGTTTGCGATTTCGAATCTCCGATTTTTCTCGGTCGGCCCTAACCCAGGGTGAGCACTTAATGGGAAGGTCGTGCCATACAGTCATGTTTCTCTCACGCAGGAGTGCGCCTTTCGGGGATACCTCGGTGGTATGAGGACGATTACATACCCAGGGCCCGCAGGTGCATTAGTCACCGCTCCTGGTTTATACCAGGATATAAATGAGAGGAAGCGTGTGATACTTCCTTGCCAAGTATTCTGATACAAGAATGTAAATCTGAGATGTACATATAATTTTTTCAGCCAACATAAATTAATGGTGGCGGTCCCCCCCCCCCCCCTTAAAAAAGCAAAATATAGAATTTAATGTGAAACAAACAAATCTAGTGCCAGATAATTTTGTGGGTTGATGTAACTTGAATCGTTATTGGATTAAAATAATGGCAGTCAAGCCTGTCCCTGGAAAAAAAATAATAATAATAATTATAATATTTATAAAAACTATTTATATACCAACATTAAAACCTTTCCGAAGTTCATCTTAATTTCCAGACTTCCTCATTTTGCATTGGATGTGCCTTACGAGTAGAATGAGTATAAATATAACCAGAATATTGATGTTAAGCCTTAGAAGCGAATCCTCAGTTAAATAAGATATAAATGCTTGTTACAGAGTAACACTCTGCTTTCCAAACCCGCCATCTCTCTACACCAGTTTCATACACAACTATTCCCTTATAACACTACAAATTGTATTATCATGGTCAACGTCAAATATTCTTTTATGATTTATGTATTTATATATTTATTCATTACAACATTATGTGAGTATAGCCTGGACCAGAGGAACACTTGTTTTAATAGGGTCCTGTCCCAGGTAAAAAAACATAATACAATTATGACCAACATGACAATCTAATACTTATAAAAGGGATTCGGTTCTAGTTTGTTCGCAATCTTCTCTAAAACCGCGTTGTGTACAATACTGTGCCATACATCATTTTAATGGTTATTAAAGTGACATAGGCGAAAAGAAAATAAATAATCTTTAATGTGCATATAATTTTGAGTGATTTTTGCAACGTATATTTAATAAATCTTCCATGTGTTCCTCACATCAACCTATTCTTTATACGTCCAACGATAGAAACCAGTCAAATATCAACGAAACACTGTATGCCTCCGCGTCTCATTCCGGTTCGCAATGTAAACCATCCCTGACAAGGTCTTCAAGGTAAACAACCTATGATTTTTGCCACGAGCACAGCGCCACAAAATAACAGTAAAATATATTTGTACATATCGTATTCAGACAGTATCCCTTTAAAAATCTATATTTGCTTTTAACTTTATAATAAAAAAAAATGAGCCAACATTCAACATCTCAGTAAATATATCTCCCAAACCCCGGTAAAATGTCCGGTTTATCAGGTTTATCAGCTAGTTATATATAAAAAGATGTTACAATTCAAATGTAAATAAAATATGGAGAATGTATGAATTATACAAAATGAGAGATTATACTTTTAAATCATTAAATATCAGATACATTTCGGTGAACTATGGGCATTAAGATAACAACATGCAAACAACTGTGCTAATATAGTGATTTTGTAGAGAACAAGAAGCTAAGAAATCCTGGCAAGACTGATGAAGTACAGTTTCTTTAAAAACGCTGCAAATTTTGGGCCTGCTTTGAGGCGAAGGCCATTCGAATGGATACTGTCGGTATGAAATGAAGCAGCCTTGAAGGAATG
The DNA here is from genome assembly GCA_026874595.1 of Sipunculus nudus. Lineage (NCBI taxonomy): Eukaryota > Metazoa > Annelida > Sipuncula > Golfingiida > Sipunculidae > Sipunculus > Sipunculus nudus. Next base: position 21,609,041 of record CM049313.1, on the reverse strand, counting down.
TTGCGTAGTGTTGGAAGGATACAGTTATTGTTATTGGCTGATCGTGTGGAATAAATATTGGGTGTCTTCAGCAATAGCAATCTTATCACACAAATAGGAAGGGCCTAAACTATCTTGGATATATAAGTTATGACAGACAAAGGTAAATATAGCGCTGATCGATTGTCATAAAACTAGTCTTTTTGATTAGTCCAAACTACTTCGTACCTGGTCATACTTCCTTGTGATAATCCTCGCAGCCTAACATGGATTAGCTGAATACCTGTAAAGCAAGTGCTTAAGCAGCTGTACCATACAGTTAATTAAGCCACAGCCTATAGATGGCAGGACAAACGCATAATATAATTTGAGCGGAATTTTTCTGTTGGAGACATTTGCTAGGTATATGCAACAGACATATTTATATTTTATAAATTAACATCCTGTTGTTTTGTAGGTAACGCTTATTATCCTTATATTTTCAGAGCGGCGCCGGGTGTACAAGCAGAATCTCAAAATGTACCTTAAAGGAATATGTGCGCGAAGACCTGTAAGGAACATCTTTATAATCATCATATGTTCAATCTGTATACACCTAGGATGGAATTGGATATCCTCGGGGAATTTTCCATCTCGTGGTGTAAATAACTCAGGGAATTTCCCCTCTGGTGGTGTAAATAACTCAGAGCATAAACGATTTCTTCGGAACTTTCAAACGTGGCCAGGAAGAAAACCAAGAGCAGCTATTTACATTCTGACCCAAGCTGAAAGAATTCAGAAGCTTCGGAAGACACTGGAAAGTATAGATGCAAACTTCAATGATTGTTTCAACTACCCGATAATAATCTTTCATGAACCTGATTTAAGAAATTTAATCCCATTAATAAGAAATATATCAAAATCAGATATATACTTTCAAGAAATCGAATTTAACACACCATCCTTCCTTCTGCCAAAATCAGCTTGGCCATCGTCAACTTGCAAAGCCAAGGATGGCTACAAACATATGTGCCGGTTTCATTCGAAACTAATTTACGAAATGCCTATCATGCAGCATTTGGAGTATTACTGGCGGCTTGATGACGATTCACTACTACTTAGTCCAATTACTTATGACGTTTTTCAGTATATGCGTTCGCAAGGCATGCAGTATGGATACAGGATCGTTTATAGAGACCGGCCAGATTGCATTCTTGGACTGTGGAATGCAGCAAAAATGCACATGAAAAAGAATTACATCAACCCTACCTTTTTCAGTTCTTGGCCACAGAACCAAATATATTACAATAATTTTGAAATATCTAATTTCAGCATTTGGACCCAAGAAAAATATATAGACTATATTGATGAAATAGATAAAAACGGCGGCATATATTACCACAGATGGGGTGACGCCCCTATAAAAACAATAGCAGTCACAATGTTTGTACTTAAAAATAAAGTCCACTTATTTGATGACATAGGATATGAACATCAAAAATTCACAAGACATCCCGTTTCTAAAAATCCAATAAACAGCACAACTTACATATGTCCAGTATAAGTTTTCATATAATCATTTAATTACCATTATATCTCCTGTTTATAACATTTTCAGCGACCATTAATAAATAAAAAATAAAATTTGTACATGATGACATTTAATTGAAATCTGTCGTTCTACAGATAGACTCGATATCTATAGATAGAGTATATTGAACATGAATACACAGAAAAGGTCTGTTCACTTCTAATGAGAATCAATCAAGTGAACTTCTGTTTTTCCCCCGTGTATTCATGTCGTGTATGTCTATACAATGTGTTTCAATTTTATTTTCACCTGTGCTATATCTGTTTCCCCTTGAACATTTCTATTTGTCTTTGTGTGTACTATAAAGTGATATTTTTCTAATGATCTCCGATAATTTATTTCTTATTACTTTGACGGAAAAGCAATTTAGTGGTCAAATCTGGTACTTTTAATCAGAAAAGCACAACCATTCAGATATTTAGAATATGTTTTATATTACTTGTCTTATGGCCATTAATAGGACCGTCAGTGGAGCCATAATGATATAATTGTTTATTTATACAGTCAATACGAATAGCTGAATTCGTACACTGAAGCAAATATTATATGAATGTAACAGTGATCTATAAATATAGAACAGATCCACTATTTTTCTCTTCGAAATTACGACCATTTTGGATTACATAAAAATTACGTGATTTTCGTAATTTTTTTCCATCTTATGCGGATGTATGTTATTGAGTAGGATAATTTTTCAAATATTCATATAGTGTATGTAAGTTATTAATAGTGTATGCATATTATTTATTTATCATGTATGGATCGAAGTTTTTTAGGAAGAAGCATAGGGATGTTCCTAGAACACTCAACCGTTTAATATGATTAATGTTAAATTTACATTAATAGCTGAGCATGAGCGTTTCACTGAAATGGGACGAGTTTAATTAACTGGTTAGGTTTCGAGCCATTACATATCCCTTAAATAATTTAAATAACATATGATCAAGCGTTATTTTCTTTTTGTTAATAGCATGTTAATAATATTTTTTAAAGATGGCTTTGGTTTCATAATTTTTTTAGTCTAATTTAATGTTATCTTAGGAAATAAAAATGAGATATTTCTATTACAGAGGCTCGTAAAATATATCAGCTGGATGGGGACGGAGTGGAAACCTCCTTGGTAGAGATATACATGATACACCATGGTCATTTATGTTTTTGAAAAAAATTAAATTATGAGCTACATGTAACGATGATGAAATAAAATATACATCAGTGAGATTTCTTCAAGCAGTTGTTCTAACTTTAAACATTTTTTTTTTAATTCTTTAAACAACTTCTTCAAAGGTAGGGAACGTAAACATAACAGCTACGTCCTCAGGTCGTAAAACCAAAGTACTTTTTTATGGGTTGTTACAGAGTAGCGGGCACTTTTTGTTTGTTTGTATAAAATGGTTCGTGTTGGTTTTATGTGTCTCCTGTGCTGAGCCCCTTAATATCAACTACACCTGAAAATGTACCTTGCGCATACATCGAGTCTGGGCAAACACGGTTAAGTCAGTGACTGAAAACTGAATACTGTTAAGTAATAGTTACTCAGGTATCTTACTTTACTATCTCAAGGCTATCAGAGGAAAATATGTTCTCAATTTCATACTGAATCGTCAATATTATCTTTAATAGCTGAAACGTTTCATGATTGTTAAAATTCACTTATATCATAATTCAGCTTTTCCATCTGCTCGATAAAAACTTATATAATTTAGCTTTGAATAAAACAGTTTCATGACAGTGAGCTTGGGATATCTATCTAACTATTGAGTTATTTCGAGGTATAGGTGTGAACATTAAGACTGATGTGTCGGCTTACATGTACAGTGAAACTCCTCTAAGTCGGACACTCAAGGGACTGGAGGATTGAGTCCTAATTAGTGAGCTGTCCTGATTAGAGGAGATGTGTAAATTTCTCATTAAATACTACTGGTATCTTCTGATTAAATTAATCGTACGTTTAATCGAAATTTGTGAATTATATTTAAGGTTTATTCTAAAAAAAATACATTTATATATATTAAAAAAAAGAAACAAGACAGAAAAACTTTAATTCTTTAAACAACGATACAAACAACGTTTGTTAGTAAATTAATTAATCATGTGAGTAACACCTCCATACACATTCACCGTAGTAGAGTGCTAACTGTCGCTAAGTAGTCAATGCTACCCGAGCATGACGCTGATCACAAAGCACAATCGGTAACAGTTGATGGCGGTCTTGTCGAATTAAAAGCGGTATAAGAGCTTACAGTTATTTTCTTTGGTTGAATGACCAAACTTATAAAGTAATAAGTGTAAAATCTAAACACTTTGGCGGCAAATCTGAAATAAACAACATTGCGACTGTATATTCACATGTAACATGACGAGGGTTCACCAATTGACGCTTGTTCTCGGGCTGTCGCTTTGACCAAAACAGGTCATACGAGGTCATGACCTCTGAACGCCATCTCCCGGCAAGTATACGAACGAAAATAGAACTCGCGATGTCTGTCCGCTTTAGAGGGTAAAAAAAACGATCTCCCACCTGTGTGCGGCGGGCAAGTGCAGTGATGCATGCTAGTAATCCTCGTCACAAAGCTAATTAACATCTTAAGATACCACGGTAATCCAGATCATTGCTTTTCTTCGTACATTAACAAGGGCGATGTTTACGATCACATATTATACATGATTAACCCCTGGCCTTTGAAAGGCTGCGGTTTAAACTTCAGTTGCATTTCGCCGAGATGATATAAAGCACATGATCTAAACGTTGCTTACGACTGGAAATCCCCTTTAAGGGTCAATGAAAAGCTGGAGGATTTGTGAGCACTGGAGGAGATACCCGGTCTAAAACCTCAATCGCGGCGAAACTTCAGAAAGTTGACAATGGGATGACGATGTCCGCTCCCTGAACAGTCCTATCATAAAGACGATCAAAGAAGTTTGAGTCATTAATAAGATATCCGGAAAATAGGGCGCAATAGTCGGGCAAAGAATTATTTAGTAAAATAGTTTGTTACAATTAACGTTATAACTGTGCCGCATATTTCGAGAAATTTTACCTCATGACCCAGACGCTACGTCTCATTCTGTTTGCAAGTCGGATTTTTGTCAGTTATTGCAGCATGAGGCATAAAACTTACAGGAAAAAATGTTCACGGGTGCATAAACGTAATTTGATATGCCGTTGTGCAATAAAAATGTTCATAAACATTCCTGTTTCCAGTTTATTGACGATTTATTTAATATCATATGAGACATAACGCTTTTTCTAGGACTCAAAAGTACATCGATGTTGAAGCCCGGATAATGTCACATCCCGGTTATTATCAAAATTTATGTATGCACCACCGATATGACAATAAGCGGGGTTCACTGTACTGGGATACGCTGACGGGACGGAAATTTTTGTCCGTTGTCCGGGATAGTGAGTTGTCCGCTTTACTGAGTTTACGTTAAACATAATATAGAGGCAAATTTGAAGGGACTGAAATTTAGTGTCCGCATTAGTGAGTTGTCCGCCTTAATGAGTTGTCCGCAAGAAGGAGTTCCACTGTATATACAGTAAAACCTGTCTAATCCGGACAGTGAAGGGACTGACATATTTTGTCCTTAAATCTAGGTTTTCTTATTAGGAAGGTTTGCAATTAAATGTCATTTGGAAAATATACATTTAAGGAAAGATTTTAATACCATGCATTGCCATATATATGTTTGCATGTTTGTGTGTGTGTGTGTTATTTTACATGTATAAAAGTTTAAATAATAGAAGGACTATCAACTGGAAAACAGGACTTTTATTACAACATCTTTAATTATATAATCACATATGTGTATAAAACATATAAACAGTATGATGAAAACGTGACGAACTAAGTATTTATATCCATGCAGCTTATATTTTTGACTTAACAAAAATACAATTCTTTCATTAATTCCGGCTTTCACACAAACAAAAGCCTTGCTTGCGTTAATTAATTGCATGATGATCACTGATGCGGGAAGTCCCGGCCTCGATACGTCACCGTAAAAAATCACTGCGTTAATCGGTCACTGGCCCAACCCTGCCTGCACTTGGTAGGAAGTATGAGCACATCAAACCGTGACATACGCAAAGAGCAATAAGCCAAGAATGTTCTCGTGGTATTTGATTTTGCCCCCGACAATAGATCAAAGAATTCGGGAACCCTTGCGAGCGGACATATTTGTCCATATTTGTCAGGTTAATTTACCATTCATGAAAACACTGGCTGGAGCCAGCATCAGCTGTCCGTAGTCCGCATTAGGCAGGTGTCCACCCAATAGAGGTTTAACCTATACATAACATATAGGGAAAATTGAAGGGACTTTTATATTGTGTCCATAATAGCCAAGTGTCCGCAAGACTAGGTTGAACTATATATATATATATATATATATATATATATATATATATATATAAAGAGAGAGAGAGAGAGAGAGAGAGAGAGAGAGAGGGAGAGAGTGTGGGGGGGGCAGAGACAGACAGACAGAGACAGAGAGAGAGGGAGGTAAAGAGAAAGAGTGACGCCTTTCAGATAGATTATGTGTTAATTGTGTGTTAATAAACAAATAAGTCTATCGAAAAAGCATTTTCTCTTAACTTACACTTCGAATACAGACTAACCCGGCTATACCATTTATTATACATGAATAAATAAATATATATATATATATATGAGAGAGAGAACGAGAAAGAGAAGGTAATGAGTATGAGATGATGAAGATGATGATGATACTGAAGACGTCTTTGTGTAGACTAACATTATTCCAGTTAGCCGGTATAAATGAAAATCAAACAAAGCAGTGTACAATATGGCCCATGATAGTACAAAGTTTCACTTGTGATGCAGTATAGATTTCAACTGAAGGCATGGAGGAGTTAAATTTGCACGATTTGGATACAGGTTAGATAAAGAAGAAAAACCAGAATTTTTGTCGTTCATCTAATCGATTTCCAAAAGCAATAATTTTATTAAGCACGCGCACTTTTGTTTAAAATGAGACCTATTCGAAAAGTATCTACAAGTTTTTCTGGTGTAACATTTAGGAGAGTAATGATTTTGGTGCCAGAGAATAAAGAAGCTGACGCTTCGCATTATCGTTGACATCCCAATGCTCTGTTACGCCATTTGAAAGCGATCAAATGAACTGATAATATCCAGGGTAAGTTTCTATTTCAGATTAGATCAAGTCAAGAAAATAATCAAATATGTCTGACACATATCCAAGATTTCCGGTGCAAGACATGACATAAATGTGCATGCTTAAAATGAATACATGTTACTTTTAGATATAACATCCGGGTCAATATTACAAGTATTAGTATTATCATTGCTGTAAATAATTTCTCTGAATATGCTGGCATATCACTGTGCTCAGCTTAGTAAATACACTGTAAATTAAATAAAAGTACATACAATTAAGATAACTTCAATATGCATGCAATTATGCGATTTCAGTCCATGACCCTCAATGCAGTTTCGTCATTTACAAACAGGGTGAGCAGAAAACCCACTTTTTTATGTAAAATTTTATTCAGGGTTAGGGTCAAATACATATTTTAATTTAACAATACAGTCCAATCGCTTATTTATATTTATATATACTCCTGATGTGGAGCAAACAGCCCAAATGTTTACCTACCTAACGAAACGTGTCGAAATGATTCGGACGGGTACCGCCATCTGCCGAAAATGTATATAACTAATTTATGGTTCCCTGATTATCCCTCTTTACGTCATTAGACTCAGCACTTAACTTTGGACTTTTTAACGTCAGTTAGGGTAAGGGATCACATTTTATGTTGCACCGTTCAGTAGAAAACATCAATAGTTCTAGTGGTGCGGTCGGGTCCAAAATTTAAGGCTGGATCGGACCGGAATGGTAACACAATGATCCTGTTCAAAAAAGCCCCTTCTTAAATTGAATGATTCGTGGTATTTGAATTTTTTTCATGTGATCGGTTTCTATCTGCATCCCTTGTTTTGAACAATGTGCTTGTGCCTGTAGGTAGTTTCTAAGTAAAGTTTCATTGACCGCAATAATGTACTAGAAGCATTGGCTTATTTTTTTTTTCGAACAAGATATTCTATTTAGTTTAGACGAAATTTCAAGGTTTATAGGTTTGGGGCCAGCTGGTTTTATTTATTAATTTGCCATTTATAATAATTATTATTATTATTATTTATTCATTATTATTATTATTATTATTATTATTATTATTATTATTATTATTATTATTTGTGCCAACTTGAATATTTTTATTATTGTTATCTATATAATTCTATCATTATTTATATCTTGAATGATTTTTCATTAATTGCCTTTGACTTGTTCACCCTCAGTCATAGACCGCCTATAGTTGAACCGGACCGGGACGGGATCACGGTGGTGAAGGACCGGATCATCGATCAGTTGGTGATCCTCTTATAAATACTAGCGCTACATACGTCGTTGGCGGCCCAGAAATTAACAACAACGGAATAGAGGCTGTTTCCTGATCAAACTGTATTCTGATGATGAGCATAAAATTTATAACCTTTAATGTGCGGGGCATTATGCCCAGCAGCGTGTATTTAGGCAATCTATGTGAACAGTGTGACCCTGATGTTTTGTGCATGAATGAACATTGGTTGTTTCCAGATAACCTTGATTATTTGGACTCCTTATTTCCTGACTATCAAAATTTTGCGATTGCAGACTCATCGCTAGATCCCTATGAATCGCACCGCAGAGGTAAAGGTGGTGTGGCTATTTTGTGGAAAAGGTCACTTCGGTACACTGTCAGGGCTATGGAATCTTTATCAAATGACAGAATGGCGGTAATTTGTATGCAAGAAAAGGACGGCCTGATTTTTTATATAATCAGTGTTTACTTGCCGTGCTCCAGGTATTCGATAACGATGTACAAAGAGAATATAGAAAAACTATACGATTTGGTAAATGAATTGTTTATGTATGGTCATGTCATAATACTGGGTGATCTTAACTGTGAGGTTTCAGGAAGTAGATATGTAGGGAAGCTTTCAGAGAGGGGAAAAATATTACAGGTGTTTCTTGATAATTTTGGGATGCTTTCGTTAACCACCGATATAATATGTGATGGACCAGCTTTTACTTTCGATCCATACAAAACTGGTACATCGTGTTCCTTGATTGACCATGTCTTGGTCAGGGAGGAATTAATAAGCTACATTTCTAATTGTAAAATAATCAGTGAAGAGGAATTGAACTTATCAGACCATCTACCTATCACGTTTAACCTACAGTTTGTTTACCAAAACCTTATAGATGAACAGATAACTTCAAATAGTCGATTAAACTGGAAAAAATTAACTCGGCGTGAGATCACTTCAAATTACACTGTCCCATTAAAACAAGCTCTTGATAGAATAAATATACCCGAGGATCCGACTGGTCGTGATATTGATAAAATCTACGATAATCTAGTTCGGGCAATGTCGTTTACGGCCATTAATGCATTCCCGGTGTGCCGTTTTTGTAAACATCTTAGACCTAGGTGGAAATCATTTCATGATAATATGAGAAACAAAAGGAGATTGTGGATTAATTTAGGAAGACCAAGAGAGCGTAATGATCATAGTTATACTGACTACAAAATGTCAAAAAGGGAATTTAGAAAACAAATGCGAGATTATATGGCAATGTTAGAAAGAGAGGTTTACGAGGATATAGACGAGTCTGCATCAGTCGATATTAATAAATTTTGGAGTCTTGTAAAGAAAAAGGGTAAACGTTCTGTGAATGGGGTGGGCTCTATGATTTTTGGGGACCGCGTAGTAAAGACTAACAAAGAAATTGCAGAATGTTGGGGAAAGTACTTTGCAGAGAAATATGAAGAAAATGAAACTGGAATTCCCAATAACTTTCAAAATGAGGTCAAAGATAAGGTGTTGGAGATAGAAGCGCAGTCTAGGAATATGTACTCAGAGGTACTGGATAGACCTTTGGAAAAAGCTGAAATTAATAAAGCTGTGGACTCGTTGAGATGTGGGAAGGCAGGAGGAGCAGATGGTATTGTCTCAGAGCATATTAAATATGGCGGAGGGTGCGTAATAGATCACCTGTTTACATTTTATAATCTAATTCACAAAATCGAATATATACCCGATAATATGAAAAAGGGGGTTATAGTTCCTATATTGAAGAATCGTCTAAATGACAGACGTTCCCCTGATTGCTATAGAGGTATAACCTTATTAACAGTAATGTATAAATTATGGGAGAAGATTATTTTAAATAGACTGTTTGCCTATATTGCACATGTTTCGCTGATATTTCCTGATCCTTTACAATTTGCATATCAAAAGAACATGTCGGCACTGAATGCCTCATTCGTTTTGCAAGAAGGTATTTCATATCATACTGATAGGGGTTCTAAAGTATATGCTTGCTTCTTAGATTCTAGTTCTGCTTTTGATGTTGTTTGGCATACTGGCTTATTTTTTAAATTATACAAACTTGGTATTAGAGGCAAATTATGGAGATTAATTAAACAGGCTTACGCTAATGTTACAAGCTGTGCCTTATATGATGGTATAAGAAGTTCATGGTTTTCTGTGCAGCGCTCAGTCAGGCAAGGGGGGGGGGGGGGGGTTCTTTCGCCGTGGTTATACATGTTGTATATAAATGATTTACTGTGTGCACTAAGAGCGGGTGGCTTTGGTATTAATGTTGGTGGCATGTATGTGGGTTCGCCAACTCAAGCTGATGATATCGTAGTGTTATCTTTAACAATATCCGGGTTGCAAAATATGATTGACACTTGCTATTCGTATAGTCAGAAGTGGAAATTTCAGTTTAATCCGAACAAAACTAAAATTATGACATTCGGCGAAAGTATAAAAAAATATAATAAGTTGAGTGTGCTAAGATCCTGGAAACTTGGGAATTCTGCCATCTCTCAAACTAGGCTTTATAAACATCTTGGATTGACTCTAACCAGTGACTTCAAGTGTAAAGATAAAATAGATATTGCGTGCAGAAAAGGGAGGGGTTCTTTTTTGTCTCTGGCGGGGTTAGGAGTTCGACCAAAAGGTCTTAATCCGCTCACAGCAGCTGTTCTGTACAAGTCTATTGTTATGCCAGGGGTATTATATGGGGCCGAGTTATGGAATTCAATTTCAGGGTCTGACTTAATTTGTCTGGAAAGAATGCATCGATTCTGTATAAAAATTAGCCAGATGTTTAAGCGTTCTGTTAGAACTGATATTGCTTTGAGTCTTTTGGGTATGCCTAATATTGAGATGTTTATTGACCGGGCTAAATTATTATTCTTTGGTAGACTGTGCAATTTGCCAAATGGTAATGTCTCTAGAAGTTTACTCAATTTTAAGCTTTGGCATTTCCTTAGTAATTGCAATATGTCTAGTGGATTTGTTGGTGACATTGTTAGATTGTTCAGATCATACAATCTAAATAACTTTCTAATTTCATATATGGAGACTATGACGTTTTGTAATCAGAATACGTGGAAAGACCTTGTTCAGGATCAGATTATAAAGCAAGGTGTCCTCCACTTTGATATAAGAACAAGAGGTAAACTTGAGTTCAGACTGCTAAGAGCTGTACAAAGTGAGCCGTTTATTCCTTGTAAAATATGGTACGCCGCCAGGGACATTCCTGGATCATTTAGTATATTCTGTTACTCGGCGCAGTTATTATCTGCATCAGACACGTATCATGCGTCTCAACTTTGCCATTTTTGCGGCAAGATGTATAATTCTCCGTTACTTCATGCATCTTTATCATGTTCAAATACTAGTGAAAACAGAGCCTCTATCTGGAACTTTATATTAGATAAACTTCCCTTCACAGTTAGCGCTGCACTAAGTATTCTTGGTGATTTCGACTTTGTTGCTACTTTGCTTGGTAAGGATTTGACAGATTGTCCAGACTGGACATATGAACTTTCTGTTCTGTATATTTATCGGGCAGCTTTGTTCTTTAAAGAAGTAAGACCAGTAATAGAAGCCTTGTAATTTTCAAGTGAGATGTTGCCTGATCTTTCTCATTTTATATATATAAAAAAAAAATAATTAATTTTCCTCTCCTTGCAATTATAACACATTAATTGTAACATTATTACATCCTTTTGCAATCTTGTATTTTTCACGTTGCAGAACCTTCACTGATTTAATTATTATTTATTATTAGTTTTCTTGTAATGTTTACATATGTATTGCATTTGATTGTACTCTTCGATCTCTCGGAGGAAATAAAGATTATCAATCTATATACTAGTATATGTGTGTGCATATATATATATATATATATATATATATATATATATATATGCATAGTTCAAGACTTTAACCTACATAGTTTAACACACCCTTGACTATATATATATATATATATATATATATATATATATATATATATATTGTATCGTGCTACCGAGTTCACAAACAGAAGAAAAGCACTGCTGGTTTTCTACTAGGTCTTTACTCGTCAAAAGTCAAAGATACACTACCGGGTGAAGACCCCACCCCTACATACACGGATATATCACATACATCAGTCATGTCAGCAACAGGCCTGTTATCCTCTGGTTATCCTCAGCCGAGCCTGGGGCACCAGTACACACAAGCTGGTCACTGTCACCTCACAGCAGGGGTTTCCAGCTGCCTGCTATAATTGTGAAATTAAACAAGACTTACCTGTAAGTTGCAATTTGATTGAGATTCTACCTACTCATCATCAGCATTCGAGATCAAGCGAGATCGCGCATGCGTATCGGAGCATCATTTTTTGTCACAAGAGAACCATGTGAAGAAGTACGGAAGGGTGGGAAGAGGAGGGCGCTTGATCTCGAATGCTGCTGATGAGTAGGTAGAATCTCAATCAAACTGCAACTTACAGGTAAGTCTTGTTTAATTTCACAATTCTACCTGCTCAGCAGCATTCTGAGATCAACCGAGATTTTGCAGCTCACATGGTTCGAATTTATAATGAAAAGACCAATATGTCCAAAACAAGTTTAATGCATAAAAGTATATAGACATATATCTAGTGAGCCTTAGTGCGACTAATTACTTTGCATTCTTATCTAGAACTCTACTGCCATATTTCTCCTCATCTGCGAATGGTTTCTCATAAAAATTCCGAAAAGTGCTCTCTCTGCTCCATCCTACGGTTTTAAGAATTGTATTAACTGGCACGCTCATGACCTTGGCTGCACTAGCTGAGGCAGCTCTAGTGCTATGAGCCTTGAATATTTGTATGTCTACTCCTGCATTCTTCAATATATCACTAAGCCAGCGGGCTAAAGTGGAGCTGGTGATGGCCTTGTGTGGTTTACAAAAACTAATGAATAATCTGCTACTGTTTCTCAAAGCTAATGTTCTCTCTAAATATGCCAACAGGCATGACACTACACAAAGTTTTTCATCTAAGGGGTAGGCAGGAAGGACTAGTGTTTGTAACGCCTTGTCCGGCCTTGAATGTTTCACCAGATCTGTAATAATAAATTTAACTGATTATTTACCAATCACAATGTTTTCAAGATTCATAAAAAGAAAAGATTGGCATCTAGCATTGCTAATTTCCCACTTAATTGTTTAAGTGGGATGTCATTGCTGGGTGTAAAGTTTTCAAATATGCTAATACTGTGCTCACGTGCCATGTATGAGAGTATCTAGACAGACTTGGTCTTGTCTGAAAGACTGCTTTAACAAAACGTTGTATCAGAGGGTGGCACACTATAGTAAATGTACTGTCCTTCAAATCAATCACAGCTGACAACGCAGACCTGGTAGTATTAAGGGCGGAGTAACCTAATCCGGAATCATACAAGTGGGTAAAAATTGTAAAACTTGAGCCACCGATGGCTCTGTGGTGCTTATATAAAGAGTCTCAAAAATTGAATCCATTTCAACAAATACACTTTGTATTGTTTTCTAGTTGCATCTCTCCATGAGCACAAGATAATTTCCTGCGTTCGGCGGGGGATACCTTGCCGTTGCAGTTTTTCCCGGATAAGTGGCAAGCCATCAAGCGCATTTTTGGCCACAGGCGATGAATTTGGTCTGGACTGTGTGGCAGAGTCAGAAGAGTTTTTCTGTTCGGGAGTTCCAGTGGTGGGCAGATCAGAAGCTGGTGCTGCTGTGGCCACCAGGGTTGGGTTGGCCAGATCGGCACTACTACTATAGCTCTGGTGTTGTCTTCTCTGATTTTCTGCAGGATGCGAGTCAGCAGGCTAAAAGGAGGGAAAATCCATAGAAACTGATCATGCCAATTAAGTGTGAATGCATCAACAGCCCATGCTTCAGGGTCTGCTCTCCATGAGACAAAGGGTTTGCACTGAAAGTTTATATGGGAAGCGAACATGTCAATGTCTGGAACCCCCCACAAATCTGATATCATATTGAAAATGTTAGCATCGAGCTTCCATTCAGACCTATCATCAAATTTCCTACTCGCTAAGTCAGCTTCAATGTTTTCTGAGCCCGGAATATGTGTGGCGGTTAGCCAAATGTTTTTATTGCGGCACCAAGACCAGATATCCCTGGCAACATTATTACAAAGAACAGATCTTGTTCCCCCCATGTTATTGATATACGCCACCGCTGTGGCATTGTCTAGTTGAATCAAAACATGAGTGTCATTAATGTCTTTACACAAAGCATTCAGGCCCAAAAAAGGCAGCTTTTAATTCCAAGTAATTTATGTGGGCAAAAGTGTCCATTCCTGTCCAACGACCTCCAGTGGTCATTCTGTTTGGGCGTGTAGCACCCCAACCTGCATTTGATGCATCTGTTTGTAGTGTAACAGTGGGGTTACTAATGGATATTGGTCGCTTGTCTGCTCTGACATTACCTGTCCACCATTTTAAATCAGATTTTGCACTGTCTGATATACTCATGTTAGCATTGAAGTTGCCCTGATTTTGCTTAAGGCTATACCTTTTTCAATGTCTAGTTGCCTGTAGAACAGAGCCGCATGTTTCACACCTGGTGCGCAAGAGACCAGAGTGCCAACCACTTTAGCAACTGTGCGGCTTCTTACCAAATTTGAGCTAAGGAGAACTTGGCTTAATTGGCTAATTTTGTTGATCTTGTCCTCATTTAAGGACACCGACATGTCTCTTGAGTCAATAGTGAACCCAAGGTGTTCTAGTACCTGAGAAGGTTTTAGCACAGATTTCTTCATGTTGATATAAAATCCTAATTTGTTCAGCAAATCCATAGCAGAGGACACATTTTTATCACAATTTTCGTATGTGTCAGCCATGAAAAAGATGTCGTCCAAATAGCTACTGGCAATAATGCCTTGTTTCCTCAATGAAGCCATGACTGGTTTTAGCAGTTTAGTGAACTGAAGTGGTGCCGAGGTTAGTCCATTGGCCAGACAAGTAAAGTGATACGGGGTGTCATCAAAACAGAATTTCATGAATTTCCTATAATGTTCATCTACTGGTACTGTGTAGTAGGCATCAGAGAGGTCAATCGAGGCCATGTAACATCCAGGTGTTACCAGTTGAATGCAGGTTTGAATATTTTCTATTTTGAAGTGTCTGTATTTTACAGTTTTATTCAATTTCTTCAAGTTTAGGATCATGCGATCAGACCCATCTTTTGTGGGTCTGAGAAATATCGGGGAGACAAATTGGCCGGCTTCAAAGTTACTAATTTCTATCACCTTTTTCTCCAAAAGCTTCAAAATTTCTTGTCGCAAAGCTGTAGATTCAGCAATGCTGAAATTGCAATTTGTAGGTTTTAATTGTACTGGCTTTTGTATGAATTCTATTTCACAACCAAGAACTAAATTTAGAATGGCTGGGTCAGATGTTATTTTTATCCAATCATGGTAATGATTCCTTATATTTCCTGCTTGGAAAGGTCCACTGTTAGCAGCATTGCTAGCGGAGGAAAGTGAATTTCTCACCTTTGTCAATATGGGCTGCGTCTGTAGTTTCCCCTGCCTCTTGGCCTGTAGGATATTCCGCCCCTCTGCCTCTGGCTTTCGCCTGGCCCTCTTGCCTGTTTGGCTTGTTGGTGATAATTATGGCGGCCTGACATGTTGAGTTTTCTGCCTAAAAAAGGAAACTTCCTTTTGAACCCTCTGGGTGTTCCACTGGCACTGTTATTCTTGTTCACGTTTGATATCAGTTTGTTTGTTTCCTTTATCTCAGTGATATGTTTTCCCAGTTCCTCGCCGAACAGGAGGGTGGTCACTGGGGTGTCATCCTTGCACAGCTGTTTGAATTCGGGGTTTATAGCGGATTTGAATAGGGCCCTTCTCCGTGTATCAAGTTCGTGAGAGCTGTCAGCCAGAAGCGCTAAGGCTTCAGAGATCGACTGTTTTACTGTATCTGGCGAGGGACCGGCTTCTCCCTTTTCCGCCGAAATGAAAGCGTCCATAAGGCTGACTAGCTTAGTAAGCCCCTTAATTAGAGGTTTTTGGACTTTTTGAAGCAATACATCTTCTGTTCTTACCTCCTTCCCGGCGTTGCCGAAGATTTCCGCATTCACTTTCACTATGTCGAGCCGAGGGCAGTTTTGGGGGGTCAAACAGTTGTTGGTCGTAATTTCCTTTTCCTCTTTGTTCATCCCACTCTGCAGAATATCAGTGATGGTGTCTGCTAAGTCCCCGTCAATTGCAGGAGCCGATTGCAGTGAGGCGGCTGAGGGTGCCGCCATGTTGGCTGGTTCCTGCCTGGGCGCCGCCATGTTGCTTGTGGCCTGTGGTGTCTACGTCACCAGAACCTGCGCCCTTGTTTTGGTTATGACTGACGCCTACAACTAGGTCATCGTCCTGCGAGGGTTCCGATGGGTTTTTGTGCTTGCCAGTCGTATGGTCAGCACCATCACTAAGTTCCCCCTCCGAGAGCTCATGATTACCGTATGTGGAGGGTGCCGCGTCCGCATAATCCTCAACCCCTGCATCATATGCCGCTTCAAGTTCGGTAACAATTGGTGTCATATGCAGCATCGCATCTGTGAGCGTTTTCAGTTGCTCCTTGATCTCCCTGAGGGTGTTATCTTTGCCCCCATCTTGGCTGGATTTCCCAGCTCGCCCGTCTGGGTCAAATATAGGCCTGCTTGCGGAGCGGCTCACCCCGTGTTTCCCCGATACGTGATGTTCCGCCGCCGTATGTGCGGATTTCCCGCTGGCGGAATGAGCCTCTTTTCGTAATACCTTCATGTCTCTGACTATGTCAAAGACTTGGGCCAGGTATGTAGGCTTTGCAAGCTCTACGCTGGCTCGTGCGTCAGGTTCCGCACAAAGTTTCTCGTCGGCCATGACAGCACTGAGGCAGTTGACTGCAGGTTCCATGCTCGGGAACCTTAAAAGTTTATAACTTCTCTAAAGGTAACTTCCCGTGCAAAATAATTCTTCCACGGCTTATATGAGAACGCCGGTGTCGCGTAGATGTAAATAGGAGCGATATAACTTTTAAATGACGTCGATGATCGTCGATGTTCACAGAGGTAGAAAAAAGTGACTGATGCTTCCATATAAGCAACTCGTGAATGATGCTCCGATACGCATGCGCGATCTCGGTTGATCTCAGAATGCTGCTGAGTAGGTAGAATCAACTAGAATACGGGTAGTCGACAAGCGACTACGTGTATCCGCCTAAATCAGAGTGGAACGGGTGAACTGAGGCATGGATGTAGTGGCAAGGGGAAATAGAGTGAAGTGTTGCATATTAGCATGGATGTCTGCAGCCAAATTGTGTTTGTAGGTCCCCCCCCCCCCCACCACAAAATCCAGAAAGCCGTCCAAGTTGTATACATATGCAAAATTTAAGGCAGATAAGTCAAACCACTACATGTATATGAGTGAATTTAGCCCGTGGCAGACAAACAGATGGATGCTGAGCAAAAATGGTTGCAGGTGACGCCACCAGTTTTGCGTATGATAAAGAGCTATGTGGCAAAACTTTGGCCCAATCGTTTAAACGGTTCCCAAGATATGAGCTTGGATGTCTGCTGCATAAACTAGAATGCAGGTGGCGCCACCTGTCATAAAATCAAGAGAGCTGTCGGGGATGTATAAACCTGCAAAATTCTAGGCAGATATGTCAAACCACTGCCGAGATATGAGTGATTTTATCCCATGGCAGACAAAAAGACAGGAGCTGTGCAAAAATGGCTGCAGGTGGCGCCACCATTTTTTGTGTATGTTATAAAGCTCTCCAAGGGCTACATTTGTGCAAAAAAAATTCCTGATCGGTCAAACGGTTCCCGAGATATGTGGGTTTATGTGTGGAAACAGACGCACAAACGGACACAGAGCGCAGAGGAAAGGTCAGAGGTCAAAACAAAATCGGGGCGCAGCGGTTCACATGTGACCCGAACATTATCCCGGGTTTCGTAAAATTCCGCCCAGCGGTTACAGAGGAGTTCTCCGGACACCTACGCGGCCGCGGCGGCGACGGCGGCGGCGGGCTGAAAACATAATATCCGCAAAACTCTGTTTTGGCGGATACAATTAAGACCACTCAATAGCCACCGCCACGATATACGTCACAGAAAGTGATGTCATGGGCCAAATCTAGGTCACTCGAACAAACACTGCACAGTATCTGACCCTGGCTGTAGCCCTAGCCGACACATCAGAGTATGTACTGGGCACAAGCAATAAGAGCTTGTCTGAGATCAAGTGTCCATCTGTGCTTAATTATGGAGATCTAAATCTGCCTTGCAACTGTCTGACAGTTAAATGGCTTAAATGTTAATGTTACGAAATTAACAGAACTGGCAGTTTACTGTGGAGAAACAATCATTTGTATCAAGTACAAATACAAATTGACATCACAGGTCTCCCCTGCATGGTGTGTTATTGTATGGTTTAAACAGGGATGCATGTGGAAATTATGGGATTTTATGTTAATCTGTGTAATACAATGAAAGATCATTGTATAAAATTCTATTACATTATGACAATAATCCTTAACAGTAGCAAAATGTTTCTAAATGAGGTTCCAAAGACCGAAAAAAGAATCATGAAACAAAATGGTTGAGTTTTCATTTACCTTACACATCAGTTTGGACTCTCTAAAACATATGGTGTATTTTCAGTGGACATTTACCAGTTTTGAGCTTCAGAAGGTTTTGTTTTGTTAAGATATGCAATTATCTGTTTAGAAATACAGTTGTTAGTATCATATTTATCCCTGATCATAAGAAACATTAACCAAAATTCACAAGCCATACCATACTGATTCTGAGTCAAATTGCCTGAAAAGCCAATCTTTTTTTCAGAGCAGTTTTTTTTTTTTACAATATCCCTATTGAATACCTGATACTTCTATAATATATTCTTTAAGCTGCTCCGATGTTACAATTTAAGCCTCTAATCTTGGCCTACTGATTACATATTATTATGTTCCAGATACTTATTGTATAATGTAAGTAGTAATGCTTCAAAGTCAAAAACAGTTTTGCTGTACCTATACTGTTTATTACATAATACAGTGATATAGTGAGACTTGCAGGCTGGTTATTTAACCCTTAATTGCAGGTATGGTCTTAAATAATCAACTCAGCGGGGAGCTGAATATCCAGCGTTGGGAGTGACCGACACTAATACAGTTCCTCCTAAATACATGAAACATCTGGACTTGTGTGTTTGATATATAACATATATATTATTACTTATGTAATATGATATGAAATGTCATGTAATTAACACTGACTAAATTTCATAGATATGAGATGACCAGCCTGTATCATATGCTGTGACACTGATAGCTGGTTGTGGGCCTGGAGATCACGGCATGGTCATCAAGTTAAATTCATGTAATAATTATCATTCATACACTAAATTTATATACCTTTACTATATGTGCATAAGATATATAACCTGCTATCTACAAAACAGTTAAATCAGATTTTAATCCAGTGTATTAATTGAATGATAATAATGTAAATATATGTGTGATGTTATATAGTGTACAATATTAACAAAATAATCTACTAGTATACAGACTCCTCACTGCTATAAGATATAAAATCATTACAATATATATATATATATATATATATATATATATACATTTGTATATGTATTTGCTATGTCACTGGAGGCAGCCCATACGACTCTTCCTCATTTTATACAGCGACATATACCTTTATATTACTTTTTAGCAACACGTATAACTGTTAAAGGCATTGCACGTCAACCTGCATGCATGCACAAACATGTCTCATAGTAAGTATATAGTCGCCAACATGTGACTTACTTTGTCGATATTTTCAGTGTTTCCATGCTTCCACTTTGCTTAGTTTGATTGATATGACTAAATAGTCCTTCCTTTCAGGACTTTATCAAAGAAAATGCAAAGTTGTAATGATGTATTGTAAGCACGTGGAGCACTTCGAGTATTGACAGTATATTATATATATATATATATATATATATATATATGTGTGTGTGTATATATATATATGTGTGTGTGTGTGTGTGTGTCTATGTGTATGTATATAAGGGGATTTCGGATAATTGGGATGACAATGTCAGTTAACGGGACATTTCTATTATCCGAAGGGCAATTTTAGATCGCTTTAAATATGGAAAGAGTTAAACTATGTATATGTTAGATGACATTTTAGCACTTCATTTTATTATATTAAGTAACAGGCCCACACAGGAGTTGTCAGTCAGTAAGTTATGAGTAGTTCTGTCCCCTTTGGTTCACCAAGGACCAAAGAAAACCATCATTCGTTCCTGCCCTGGCCGCCAGGGTAGGGGTATTTAACGACTTCACCGGTATATGATTTCGATTATCCGAAAAAAGAGCTCAATTTTAGTTTCAAATATCCGGATATCTTGATAATAACTGATTCATCCAAGCGGCGAATGTACATATATATAACTATGTATAAATATATTCTAACCACATTCACCTGATGATCGGGTCGCACCCCGTGAAACCGTGAAACAGACTGTTGTGAATTAAGTGTTGTTTTTCTCCAGAGTTATAAATATATATATATATATATATATATATATATATATATTCTTTCGAAAAAAAAAACGAATTTTCGGAATATCAGTCAGGGGTCAAGCGGCAAGTTCGTACGACAGTTAATGATAAATCTAACGCCATTTTACTGAGGGAACACCGTGTTTCTTTTCGATTTACGTAATTGACATAAAAAGATTGGATTTATTGCTCGATTAGTTAAGATCAGTCAAACCTGTTTTCAGGATCCGTGCGTGGCCTTTTTTTCAACAAATTCACCGGAGGGAAAGGTCAAATGACATCGCCATTGATGAAGCTTGGTTAGTTACTTTAATGGCCCATTGGCGGCGCTAAAGCGGCGCACGCACAACGAGTGAAAGGCAAGGGAATAAACGTATTCGACGATCGTTGAGCCTACTAATTAAAATGGATCATTTATAATTTTCAGGTCAAACGTAGGTTTAAACTTATTGAATACCTTAGCCGACGTCGCATATTTAACTTCATGGATTCGTTTTATAAGTATGTTCTATCTACTTTTTAACATGTGGAGATGGCACGCTTGTCACCCCGGCCGAGCGGCTATAGGATTGTCAGCTTGTCATCAAAGCAAAATGCCTTCGGTTTTTCTTTCTTTTTTGACTCCAAATATCTAACAAGTGACAGCAAGACGATCTTGTTTAAGTAGGGTTCTTCTTGACGGTGGAAATGAAATGATGAATAAGCAGAAGAACAGCGAGTTTAAGTAGAACGACACATTTGCTTTTGGGAATGAACTGCTCATTTGGAAGGCAAGACCCGCATGTTTTGGCCTGGCACCTAAACCTGTTCTAACAAGTACAAGCGATGTATGAATGATACCTCATCAATGTCCATGCGAGGAAGCTGCTCAGTTATTTATTCTGACATCCTAGCCCAAGTCGACCAAACTTTGCTTGCTTGATTACAAACGGTAACACAAATGTGCTCTCGGATAAACTGCTCAGCAGTTTTTTTTTTCTTGTTTTTTTTTGGGGGGGGGGGGGGGGGTGAAGGGAACCTAGCGTTGCGGGACTAACTGTAGTTTCACACCTTTGCCTAAAGATAACATCGGCCCAGAACTAATTAATTGAGGTCACCACTGGGCTTTAACACCTAGTTGCAGGCCCTTGTGTGTCGTAATTACAAAAAAAATAATCATTTGAGGTATTTACCTGCTTAAAAAATATTTCGTTAAAACGATTCAGTTTTCCATTCCCGATTTTAAATTTTGGAAAAAAACGAATTTTTGGAAATTCCGCATTCGGAGAAACGGCGCTCTTCTGTCCCATGATGCTATAAATTGACCAGTGTACTGTCTGACATGGTTGTTATGTTTATGTTTCTATATATTGTTACGGAACCTTATATCAACAGATCACGTATGCGTTATGAACATAAATTCTGTCAAGAAGATAAAAAAAAATCAGATTCTGTAACACTAGGCAGCGTGAAATATCTAGGGCAATGTATAAAGAAGTCAGTGGTTCTTTGTTAACAAATAACTATAATTTATTCTAAAAAAAAACCTAACATTACAATACACTAAATCAATACAATTACACAGAACAACAGCAGTATAACAACAAATCAATACAATCACACAGTAAAATAAAGTGCACAGTACCTGGATACCCCCACTGTCACAACGTTAAGTCCTTTTAAACGTAAATACCGGATGAAAAGTCCACACAAATCCTCTCGGAGAATAACAGTCCATTGTAAAGCTCTTGTAACAATCCAGAATGTAAACTTCAGGCAGGCAGCATTGAATTGTATAGAGTAAGTAATAGTAGAACCACTGAAATTACAGGATAATCGGACAGGTCCCAGAAACTGACATACACACGTCTGTGTCCGCTGGAATATTCTCTCACCTCTCTCTTGGCTCTAAAACACAGCCTCTTTATATAACTTTATACCTCAAGCCGAGAATTTTCCACTTCTCGAACAGTGTAGAGAATCCAACACAACACAAAGTAAACACGCGTCACAGGAATCATCTGCTGTGTCTCTATATAGTAGGGTTCACACGTGAGCTCGCCCTCGGCTCGGCCAGGCGAGACAGCCCCAAGCTAGCATGACAACGAGAGTTCAACCAGTACGGAGCAAACCGAGAGTGCAACACGCGGCCAAACGTGGGCGCTACATCACGAGTTACGCTTTGTCACACAATAAAAAGGGCACCTGTAACAATATTATAATGATTCGAGGTTCAATATAGGGTCGTCAATATAAGTAACATATATTCAGAGGGGATTGTCTGTGCGACAAACTGTCTGGAAGACAGTATGGGCAAAATGAACAGTCGGAACTAAAGGGCCATTCTCACCATTTCATGAAACTCAACGTCTTGTATTATCGGTGTAAGCACACAACTGTCATGTATGGGCTCAGGCTCTTACAAGACACATGTACACGCAAACGAGCATTCCTTCAGATGCACATCATATTGTCACCAGAGGACTGTGACTTTGTATATTTAGGTATGGGCAGTAAGACCATACAATTGTTTTGTTTTTTTTTTCAAGTTTTATTTTATTTTACTAAGTATCATGTTTAGCCATTAACGTGAGAAACCCAGTAAGGATGAACACGTATTTTATTCGGTGTAAATTGCCAAGCAGTTTAGCAAACAGTAAGCGCCACCTGCATCCTTTGATGTTCATATCTATGTAGCATAGGATAACGAGAACCGATCTTGTATGACGGTCTCCCCAGTAACTATGTCTGCTAGGCGACGTCTTGTCTGCTAATTTGTTTAGGTTAGTTCTCCCACGAGATCATCCTTTGAGGCGTGTCTGCTTAAGGTTCGACAACGGACATCGTGGACAAGCATTCTCGTTATGGTGCGCGCTTCCAAGAAAAGGCACGGGGACTGTGTCTTTTCCCGATACTATGATAGTGCTGAATTTCGCTAGAGAGTGCGTATATTTGGTATGCGGTTACTAGAGGGCTCCTGTATAGTACAGCTGAGAGAGCCGTTGATTAAGGGTTCCACAGAAAGATTCGGTATGTGACACGTGAATGGTGATGTATATAGACGATGAACTCTGATACCGCAGTGAAAACTAGTTGTGGGTTTTTTTTTCCAGCTGTATATCACTGCGATTAGACTTGTGTACACGTTTTAGGCCAGGGGCTAGCGGAACGTCTAGACGTCTTGTGAGAGCGAGAGGTCATGTGACTTGGAACTTTGTTAATACTTGTTTGTATTTGGAGGATTAGTGCTATGAAGACTAAGGGACTCGGTGTACTATCGTAATTACTTTTAGGCACCCCCCCCCCCCCCCCGGCTGTAGAGATCTGTAGGTAACCACTGTATTTGTTATTTTATTTATTTTGTTATCTTACGACTTTCTTAGAGTTTTTCTTTGGGCGTGTTAATTTTTTGGTCTACTTGTTATTTTAAATGACTGAAAGAACCTGTAAGTTCATATCCCCATTGCAGTGACACATATTAACATAATGGGTTATTTTAAAAACTGAACCATTATTTGGATATTGTACTAACTGTCATGTTTCTTTCTAGCTTTTGAATTTTAAACTTTGATCGAATAAGATAAAAAAAGCGAAGCAGCTGTCTTAATACTGCCTGGTGTAGCAGCAATCTCTTGCACTAGATAGCGGGATGGTTTAAACTGAAATATTTTATGGTATGATCCAAAAAGCAACCAATCACCCACGCCCTCACACGGCACTTTATCAGCAACAGGAAACATATGAGTGGCCTTAATAGTCTGTCGGTTAACGACACAACTTAGATCACCCATTTACACCGACCATTAACGAACAATATATAAGTGTAATGTAAGGTTATAAAATGCGCGCATACAAACACTGAAATGTGAAAGACGACTGCGATATGTGTGCACGACAAATCCTTCATAGTTTTCAAGCAGTTGACTACCAGATCCAGTTATAGTAAAAGAGCATAATTAGGCAATTGACAGATATACACGTCGTTACATGTTACTAAAATTTCGTCCGGGTTCGACATGCAACATAAAAACCAAAAATAAGATCAATGGTTGGATTCTCTTGTGGATAACCATGAGATGGAATTTATTTTGTAAATTGGGTTCTTATTTCTCCGTTAATAAGTGAGGTTTAAACTTGTTTAGTCTCTAAATAGCACCACCTTGAGGAGCAATATTCCGAAAAATTGTTACTTGGATACGTTCCATATAATATTTCCTGTCCAGGTAAATGCGACACCTACGCACTACACGACTTGTAAATTTAACACCTACGGTCTACTTAGTGTCAAAATAAAGAATGGCTATGCTTATATTCCTTAACCAGTGTTTCTACTTGAGCATGATAACGATCCCCAAACATCCCACTTTTCAGGTGATACCTCCGAAAGACACGTTACAATTTTTATGGCGCGATTTGAGCACTTGCAGCTGCAGTAGGACCGCACGAATTTTGTGGCCAAGAAACCAGACAAGGTAATGTTATATTGAAGATAAACAGGTGGGTCATATTTTAATCTTGTGTATATTTAAGTACAAGTTAACAATAACACAAGAAAAAAAATTGACTCCCCTATGATATCATGAATTCGTCCCGGATTATGTGTTCAACGCTGTCAATCAAGAGTTTACCCGTTATTGTATCCGCCAAAACAGAATTCCATAGCTACCACCGCCGCGTTCATTTTCAGAGAACGTATGTGAGACCCATGGACCGATTTTTTTCTGAAACACATGAGAAAACTTACCGGTTCACATGATAACTGGTGCCAATCAAAATATGATGGCCCCGCCTACAATCCTTTTCGCGTAGTGTCCATTTGTGCGTCTTTCAGTGATAAAAGCTGATATCTCATGCAGGAGTGGTTCAATTTTTTTGGATGAAATTGTACATGTACTCGTACTCAAGACTGGAGGCACCGTATGCAATCTTGTTCACGTAGCGTATACCTGTGCGTCTGCTTTGGGTGAAAATCAATCATCTCTCAACAGAGTTCAGTGTATCGGCCTGAAATTTTTCATGTCCATTGATCTTAGATTGCATTACCTTCTATGCAAGACTGGTGGCGCCGCCTTCAATCTGTTTCCCCGATGTCCATCTGTGCATATGGTTTTGTTTGTGAACCACACATATCTCAGGAGTGTTGTGGTTTATCAGCCTGAGATTTTGCATATAGATCCATCTTCGGAAGATTGCTCGTATAAAAGACGGGACGCGACACTTTCAATCACGTTTTTGTAGATTACATTCAGGCATTTATCATGGGAGTGAAGTTTTGTATGTCCACAGATATAGGATGACGTTTCTTGTACAAATTACTGGTTGTGCCAAATATATTTCGATTTTTAGTTTCGTTCATCCGTGCATCTAGGGAATACTTTGACATTTCTGATGCCACACATTCGGCTGTCATGTCGGGGGAGGGGGGGGGGGGGGAATTCTAGGCCTCATTGTATCCCTGCTTCTGATTTAGCGGATACCGTCGCACGTGCAGAAGGAGATGGGGGGGGGGGGGTATTGCCAAAACTGGGTTGGCGGCAATTGATGGGTATTATGAAAACTATGTTTTTAAATTATATATTTTATTTGCTTTGTAAATTTATATATATATATATATATATATATATATATATATATATATATATATATATATATATATATTGCTCTTGACCCGCTTCTGTAAAATACGTATAATTGTGAGTTCGATTCAATCGACAAAATTTAATTATAAGCCTAAAAAGATGAGCCTGAACAAGTAGAAGCTCTTGACCAGGGGTTCTTAATAACTTGTTTTACAGTTCAACCAGTTAGGTGGAGCCAAAGTTTGAGAAAAGTTTGCATTCCTTAAATTAAAACGATGCATGCAAGTTTATATATATATTTTTATGCCCCCGCCACAAAGTGGCCGGGGCATATAGTTTTACCCATGTCCGTCATTCCGTCCTTCAGTCCTTCCGAAATCAAAAAGTTGTACGGACTTTTTTTCGCAATGCCTGCAGATATTAGCCTGATTTTTGGTGTGTAGGCAGATAATGATCAGTTACAGATCGAGTTCGCGTTTCTTCCCAGCTGACCTACTTTGACCGTTTTACAGCTCCTTAACTTAGAAAATTTCATGAAAAATATAAATTATCATGACAAATATACATGTACGGACTTTTTTTCGCAAAGCCTGCAGATATTGGCCTATTTTTTTGTGTGTGGGCAGATATAGACCAGTTACATATAAAGTTCTCGTTTCGTCCCGGTTAACCTACTTTTGACCGTTTTACGTTTTTCCATGAAAAATATAAATTTTCATGACAAATACACATGTACGGACTTTTTTTTCGCAATGCCTGCAGAAACCACCCTGATTTTTTATGTTTGGGCAGATAATGACAGTTACAGATCGAGTTTGCGTTTTGTTTTACGGCTCCTAAACATAGAAAATTTCATGAAAGACAGAAATTTTTATGAAAAATGCACATGTATGGGCTTTTTTTTCACAATGCCTGCAGATACTGGCCTGATTTTTGGTGTGTTGCTTGATAATGACCCGTTACAGATGGAGTCTGCATTTTGCCCTTGTTGACCTACTTTTGAACATACGACACCTCCTGAACTTAAAAAATTTTTTAAAAATTTAACAAATGTTTCTAATTTGCCCCAGGCGGGGGCATTCGTGTCGTTCCGACACATCTAGTTTTTTAATTCGCTACTGATATATACCAACATTTCTGATAATATAGTAAGAGATTCACAATTTGAAAACAATGCACCAATAACCAGTGGTATCAGGTGTCACTAATACCCCTTGCCAACGGGGCATTCTAAGTTGCTGTGTTTCTAATAGTAGTTCGTAAAAATGTGACGACATTCTATCCCTTAGTTCCTCATGAAAGCGTGGGTCCCAATAATTACTCATCGTAATTCATCGTGATTTATTCTTTCTTATTCACCCTGTTTGAGTGAATGCCATTCTGCCATTCTGATGGCAGCAAGACTTCACTACAAACGGGTCAAAATTTGAACACCCACAATAAATTGCATGAAATTGTTGTATGGTGATTTTCTGTACTACACGATCCGCTTAGGAATAAAAAGTTTACCGACATTTGACCCCAGAAAATTTTCAAAATGGCGTCCACGATGGAAACCAAGACGCTTAAATGGCCATAAATCATTCGTTTTTCATCATATACATTTCATTTTGCTATCTGCTGCTTGGTTTTTTTTTTGTTTTTTTTTTTTTTTTTGGGGGGGGGGGGGGGTCAAGTAATCCATCGGCCATCGGAACAAAAAATAAATTAATGTCTATATATGTTACTGACAAATCCAAGATTGCGGTCAAGATGGCCGCTAAGTCATTAGAAATGGGTATTATTTGCATCATAAAATTGTAATTTTGGTATCTACTTTTGCCATTATTTTTATTTGTGAATCCATTCAAACCAAATACAGCATACCTCTGTAGACAAGTAACTTGCAAATCCAAGATGGCGTCAAAATAGCTGCCGATTATGTCATTTACCCTGAATGGTCATAGGTCACTCTTTGTATTATTGTCAAAATTTTGGTGCCAATACCCTTTCTTTTGGGGGTTCCCTAGTGGCATAAAATATTCAAGAATATAGCATGAATCAGCTGGTGATCTATATATTAAAGATAGCAACCAAGAATTTTTTTTATAACAAAATTTATTCATTGAAAATCAAATACACAAAGAAGATGAAGAAAAAAAATTATAAGGACACTTAATACAAAACCGTACGGATACAACACATTGACAAAGTACACAGAAACACAGACAGACAATAGCGTTTACACCCTACTGGAGAAAATTCTCCCTTTTGGGGATGTCATATGATATCTGCTTTAAATCTTTATACACTCTGTGATTTTTCTCCATTTCTTTTCCCATTTTCGATCTACTCCTTTCCTTTTACTTATATTTTTCTCTAAATCTATTATATCTTTAATAAATTGGAGACATTCCTTGAAACAAATTACTTTGTCTTTTACTTTACATTTCCAAATATAATAGAGCACTAGGATAACAACATGTCCTACTCAATTTATCCCGGTCTTACAAAGGAATATATCAAAGGAATTATTAAATCCCTCCAACTGTGGATAGGCCTCACGCAGGAGATTCAACATTTTATCCCATAAATGATTAACTACACAGCACTCTTTAAAAGCATGCTCAATTGTATCTACATTGTTACAATTTCTACATTTGTCATTCAACCTTACACCAAATGTATACAGCATTTTATTTGTAGGTATGATTCGATGTATCAATCTAAAGTGAAAGTATAATATCTTAGGATCCTGTGTAAATTTCCATATACATTTAAATCCGTTTAAAACATCCTCTTTCCTGCTACCGTGTAATTCTATTCATTTGACAACACAACGGGGACTCTCCTTATTCATTTCAATCATTAAACTACTGTAGGTTCTACATTTCAAATTACTAATATCTTACAAAGTCCCCTGCATATAATAAGCATATACAGACTGATGATTTGCTGTTTCATTGTTGTAAAAGTATCTGTTCAACCATTTCTTAGGTATTGCATTGACTAAAGAATAATATTTAAACCAAGTATAGTGACCACATTGAATTTTGCTTGCAACTGATGGTCATATATATGTACAATTCCATTCTCAACAAATGCTCTGTAGTAAATCGGTTCTTTGTTAATTAATATGTCTTTATTATTCCAAATAATTCCTTGGGCCTCTACGTCTTGCGGATTCCTTATTATCTGCCAGTACTCAAGCATTTCTTTATAAAATAAAGACATATTACACATATATCTGGTGTCATAATTACATTACACAGTAAAAATGGTAAACCGCCATATTTTGAAAAAAAAATTTCTGGTAAAGTCTTTCATGGACGTTTTTTATCATCTAAATATCTAGATAACCATGCCAGCCGCAAAGATTTACATGTTATCCTTATGTCTGGGGCTTTAAGTCCTCGATCATTTTAATCTGCTATCATTGCGGTCCATTTAACTCTACTGGGTTTATCTGACCATATAAATGCAATTATATCCCTGTGTATTTCTGTTAACACGTGTTCAGGTGTTGATATCATTGACATCTTATAAAGAAGCGATTGTAACCCTAAAGACTTCGCAATAACAATTTTACCTAGCACAGAAATATCTCTTCCTCTCCAGACACTGAACCTCTGTTTCAACTTCACTACTTTATTTTCCAAAATTACATCTATTATTTTCCCGTTTGTTATGTGAAACATAAATACCTAATGCTCGAATAGGTTTATCAGACCATTTTATGCCCCATGGTTTATCATATCTGCCCTTAAAGGAACCTAGCCACATCCCTACTGTCTTTTCTTTATTTATACATAATCAACTATATTTACTGAATATATCAAGCCGCTAAACAGAGCCTTTAAAGAAATTGTATCAGACAAGATTAGAGTAATATCATCTGCGAATTGCGTCAGTTTAAATTCTCTATCATTAATCAAAATACCATGGATATCCCTTCTATTTCTAAGTCTGTAAGCAAGAATTTCGACACATACAGTAAACAATACACACGAGAGGGGGCATCCTTGTCGAACTCCGCGTGAGATTGGAAACCATCCACAAGAAAACCCGTTGTTCATTACGGAGCTTGATATATTAGTATAACATAATCTAACCCATTTGCGAAAAACGGATCCAAAATTGAATTCTTGCAAGACCTTTTCCATAAAATCCCATTCTAGTTTATCGTACGCTTTTTTAAATCGACATATATAAACGCTCCCGATAAATTTTTCTCTGTTGTATGATGAATAATATCTTTAAGGATTCTTATATTTTCACCTATATATCGGCCTCTAATAAAACCAGTTTGATCAGGACTTATGATCTCCTGCAATACTTTATCACACCTGGAGGCTAAACATTTAGCTAACATTTTATAATCCACGTTTAATAATGTTACTGGACGCCAGTTTGATATATATGTTAAGTCTTTACCCTCTTTTGGTATTAAGGTAATTATTCCTCTTTTCTGAGAGTCAGTCAGTTGTCCCTTTTCAAATGAAGCATGGAAGCATTCTAGAAGTTCATTTTTAAGGTCATCCCAAAATGTTTGGTAAAATCCCTTGGTTATCCCATCAGTTCCCGGACTCTTATTAGTCTTCATATCATTAAAGACCCCCTAACTTCTTCTTCTGACAAATTCCTATCCAAACTATCCTTTTTCTCTGCGGATAAACCTTTAAGATTAATATTATCAAATAATTCGCCAAAGCCACCTTCACGCACTTCATGTCTGTTTGATTGATTCGACTGATAAAGCTCTTTATAAAACGACTTTTGTATTGGCCTTATTTTTTCTTTCTCTTTAACTAAAATTCCTTCTTTATTTCTTACTTCATTTATATTTCGTTTTAATTGCTTATTTTTTCCATATTAAAAAAATGCCGTACTTTTTTCTCCTTGTTCATACCAAGTTTCCCTACATCTTACCATTGCCCCCTTAGCTTTTTGTTCAGTAATTTCCTCCCATTTTTTCTTTGTTTCATTATATTCATATAATATTTGATCAGTATAATCACCATTAGAAATAACAGTGTCTAATTCTTTTAGTTTCAGTATATATTCTTTCTCTCTTCTCCTAACTTCCCTGGCCTTAGACTTTGAGTACACTATACTGTTTTTTCGAACTGTATATTTTATTAATTCCCATCTTATTCTTGGATCGGGTATTAACTTAAGCTCAGTTTTACATTCACTTATAGTGTTCCTAATCATAAGTAAATATTTTTCATCCTGCAATAGACTATTGTTGCATTTCCAAAACCCTGGACCTCATTTATCAGATAGCAACCAAGATGGCTGCCGATTAAACTTGCACTTATGTCGTTCGAAGCAAATACTTTTTTGATGAACGTATTATTGAACATAAAGATTAATCCATATTGGGTTATCAAATTTGACATAAACGTAAGAACCCGTGCATTGTAAAAGCTGGAGACAGGTCTAAGACAGTGAAATTTATTTCATCATAGAAAAGAACGAAGGCAGTCAGGGTTATAAAATACTTTGTCTAATGTATTAGGGACGGTATGGAATTCGAAGGTCCGGAATTCGGACCTGTAAATAATTAGGTCAGGCCTCGAGGTTGAGGCAAATTAGAGTCGAAAAATAACAACCTCTGTCGGGCGTACTGGAAAACAGGCTGCTAATAATAGACAATTAACAGTGGTATCATTGATAATTTGTGGCATGACCTCTTCCTCCCAGATATTGCTGAGAGAATGCTACATTAAATTAGCTATACTACATATCATAATGCCTTGGTAGCTTTCATAGACTCCTGTGGTTTGTAACAGGTGCCAAGGCTATCGACGGTAGGTTACTGATGGATCCGATATAGTATGTCTGTATAAAGTAACTGACTGTGAAAGGTCTATGTATGAGTTTATGAAAATGCTGAAATGTCTCATCAACCTCTCATTGATGACAATCTTCTTTTTTAATAGTGCATGTCCTTTAATGAGAGTGAGGGTGGTAGTTTGTTTTACAGGTTCCAGCACAGTACTTTACATTGTCAGCCTTTTCCTCTTCTGCCTTCACCATGCTGCTTAGGCCTGACTCTTCTGTTCCTTTTAACAGTTCTTCATAGTAGTGGCTATAAAGGCCTTTTGTGTCCTCAACAATGAATGGATTGCCTTGTCATTCTTATCAAAATTTTCTGGTCGACTCTTTTGCGGACCGAATGTTGACTCGTTCTCCTTGATCAAAGTTTTGTGCTGCATTCCATTTGGTTCCTCAGCTCCTGACAGAGTTCCGTGAGAGGTAAGCTTGGTTTTAGGCTATTAACAAAGTGGTTACCACGATATTTTTGTTTCATTTGATCAATATTGAATGTTGATCGATAACACTCGGCTACTTGCACGGCCCTGGTGATCCTGGGTCCTGTGCGTCTCACCCTCGGCTATTGCCTTGGTCGATAAAGCGACACTCTTTGGATCTCGGATGCTTCCAATTTTTTATTGCCCGGACATCTGAAAGGAGTTGTGAGGGTCTGGATGTTCTATACAGAGGTGACTAAAACGGACCATTTAAGTTATTATATTATGGCCATGTAGACGAGCACCCTCTCTAATTTCTGCTGTCAGTCCAGACTCTGGTATTCGAGGTTGACCAACAAAATGTGCTGGTCTTCAAAGGGGATGTCTTTCACTGACGTTCAAGATACATGATAGGAGTTTGTGGACAAAATAGCTGTGCAAAGTGAGGGTTTAATGGCAAATTATTCCCAATGAATCTTGAAAGATGTTTTCTTTGGTCCAAATGGATTTCAAAACACCTAGCGGTTTATAACAAATTGGCACCTCATGATAAAAATTAAATGATTTAAATGATTGGGGCAATCTTGGATGCTATTTTGAAAATAACGACTTTCCCGAAGTCCAATATGTTAAACTTTTGATATATTGTTGAGCTGATTAAACATTACAAAATCATCAATATAAAACAATATATTGCAATTAGTAGGGTTTGAGCTATATTTTCTTTATTTTTTACCCGTTTGTTTCTCTGGGATACTGTTATTGTTGCTAGAATAAATTTGTGTGTCTCCCTGTCCTTACAGTTGTCTGTATGTGTGCCCATCGATTTTATTAGACTTTATTAGGTCTTCAAACTTATTCCTAACTTTTTCATGACCAGAAGCTTATTATTTTCTATGCGACCATGGTTATCAGGAGGAGTTACAGCTCTTAAACTATGATATACCATTTTGTGCAAAATCTGAACTGTTAAAAAAATTACAACTGTTAATGCTGCAACTGGAACAAGGATACAATATCTTCCTTTCTTAGAACAAACGGCTTCGTTATGCAATAACCATGGCTAAGTAATATGGTGTAATTGTGAAATGTAACATAACTAAACTCAGTTTTTTTTATCTAGGTACGTTTTTATTGCAGACAGGTTTAGCTGTAGACATGCTTCCATAGGCACTTTATAAACTGTCAGAGATTCAACTGCAGCAAGCCTAGTCACGTCTTGTGAATGTTTTTGTCAAATAATTAAAAACGGGATTTCACGAAAATATTTATAACACAATCACTTTCCATGACAGAGAGGTCTACTTTTCATCTTTGCATAGTATTTGATATAAAGTTCGTAAAACCTTAATAAGATTAAACAAATATAAGCGAGCATATGCGAAATGCTAATGTCTTTCAACTTTTATACTGATAAATCATTTATTTTTATGCTAGTGAGATATGGTTTTCTCTTGTTAGTGGCATTTGAAAGGCTATACCCAATCTTATCTCGTCAAATCTCGTCCTGTATGCTCAGAGACGAGTTTGCTGTGCAATTATATAACTTACAGCAGTCTCCTTTCACGGTCACATCTTGTTTTTTCTTTCTTTTTGAATTGAAATATTTCTGTTTGAGCTGCACATTATAATCAATTATAACCATTTAATATAACAATTAAAAATGTTTAATCCTTCCCATAATATGTGCTTACAAAATATTACATTGTCGTAAATGAGTTATGCTCGATGTTTTATTCTCGTAACGGCAATACTTCTAGAAATAGCCACACTTCATTGTTCGGACATATTTGTTGTCGATGGTAGAATTATTTGATTACAGTCGAGACAGTGAGGCCTGGTTTATTATGTGTCAATAGGGAGTGGTTAAAGTATATATTCTTATACATTATTAATCGCCTAGTTTCATGGGAGGAAGCATCTCAGCCTGTATCAGCTCCGCAATCAACCCACCTGTGTTCCTCAAGTCTCCCCTACAGGTACAAGAAGTTACTCTGTATGCCAACTGGGAAATTTTAAAGTGACGAGCCATGCCGTTTTATCAAATAAAAATCTTATATTCTAAATGTAAAGCTTCCATGTAGTGCAAAAAAAAACTTAGTGAGGGGGATACATTTCTTCACTTATGACGGCGTAGATGAACCATCTCGCGCACACGGCGTGAGATGATAAGGGGCAGCGATTGGTGGATTTACATAATTATGCACACGACAACCTCTATTATATCTAAACTTCTAACACTACTCACCATTCTATCCTGTGTTTGCCAAAGTTATCGGTACAGGTGAGTGCCAAAAAGCAGATGTTCTGTGTATGCTACTTTATATATGGTGATGATGATGGATTTTGCGGACTATGACCAACCAACTTTTGTCGAAAGAGCTAACATAAGAATGATTAATTTATAGTTTTACATTAATAACCCATCTTTTCATTTGGATGATGATTTCTTGAAAACTAAGATACCATCCACTTCTACCAAGTCACTGTTAGAAAAATATTAATTTGCAGTTAAATATTCTTCCTTTTTACATTGTTGTTGATTATATGCAACAGAAAAGCAACCTAGATGGACAGAAATAATTCCCACAATTTGTTTTTTATTGTGCTAATATATTGTTTCCGTGTCTATACAAGAGAAGTTATAACGCTCATTGAGTACTCTTGTAAAGGGTGTTTTGAATACCCGTTTTCATATCGATACACATGCATGAAAATTATAGGATTTATAAGGCGCTATCAGATAACTTTCTGTAATATGTCAGTCATGTGATAACATTACTGTAATAAGTAATTATCCACTTCATCGACAGCTGCAGATGGATTTGTGCTCAGGCCGATAGACCAGCTATCTTTCGCATGCCCTCCACACCTTAAGCAATCGATGCTTTGTAATGGTCAAATAATGAAACAATCATGACATTAATTATCCTGCGGTTTAGTCGGCGTGCTTTTATCATTTGTCATAACTGGACTATTATCGCATTTGCATCTGACGGTCTAGGTAGGGTGATTAGGCAACGGGAAGTAGCCATGGGTCACTCTCGACAAACGGGATGGTCCCTGTAGTTCAGACATGAGATACTCGGATACTATCTCAAATTTTCGAGCAGATAGTTGAATACCTTGTTTGAGTTTTTCATGATCAGATTACAATCTCTGGTTCTGCAACTACGTGCTTGAGTTTCCTGGTCAGGTTATATGTTTGCAGACTGTACCTATAATAATGTCAACTGGGAGAAAGTTGCTATGAAATATATAAATTAATATTGTGCGTTAACATGCGTGTAGAAAATTAAACCAACCAATAGAGTTCTAACTTCTTATCAAATTTCCCTGTAAATGGCTTAAACAACATCAGAATAACACATCCATAGTTCATCTCCCCTGTCTACATTCAACTGGAAGACCCGGAGTGTTTACGTAGTTTAAAGCGAGTTTGAGCTGTTCACCGTCGGTTTATTAAATCTCATAGAATAAGCTTGATATATAGAAGTGGTCAATTAAATATATATTATTTTCAATCGACTCGATAAATATGATATTGTTAGTTGATATATTCAGGTTTTAATATTATAATACCTGCCATCACTGTCATTAACTCTCATTGTTATATTTTATAACAGGGGGAAAATGTACCGATTGGTGTGAAATTTTTTGTACCATGGAATCAATTTTGATAGTACAAGGTCGTAACAGTTATGTTAATGAAATAACCAACATTCCATTTGAATCAGCTTTGGCATAAGGACTGCATGTAATTTTGTTATTACCGTAGATTTGAAGTCGGCATGTCTGTGGATGTGTTTTGTAATTACAGTAGATATGACCACGTCATCTCTGTAGATGTGTTTTTGTAATCACTTGTAATCATGATATAAAGTTGGCATGTCTGTAGATGTGTTTTGTAATCACTGTGGATATAAAGTCGGCATCTCTGTAGATGAGTTTTGTAATCACTGTGGATATAAAGTCGGCATCTCTGTAGATGTGTTTTGTAATCACCGTGGATATAAAGTCGGCATCTCTGTAGATGTGTTTTGTAATCACTGTGGATATGAGGTCGGCATCTCTGTAGATGTGTTTGGTAATTACTGTGGATATAAAGTCGGCATCTCTGTAGATGTGTTTTGTAATCACTCTGGATATAAAGTCGACATGCCTGTGTAATTACCGTAGATATGAAGACGGCATCTCTGTAGATGATTATTTGTATTACTGTAGATATGTAGTCTGTGTGTCTGTAGATGTGTTTTTTAACACCATAGATATGGAGACGACAGGTCTGTATGTGTGTGTTTTGTAATAAATGATTATTTGTATTACTGTAGATATGTAGTCTGTGTGTCTGTAGATGTGTTTTTTAACACCGTAGATATGGAGACGACAGGTCTGTATGTGTGTGTTTTGTAATAAATGTAGGCATGAAGTCTGTATACTTTTTTAATCAGCATAGATATGAATTCGGAAGATCCGTGGATGTGTGTTATGCTTGTAGATATGAACTCGGCAGGTCTGTGGATGTGTTTTGTGCTCTTTATAGGCGTCAATCATACCGAAAGCGTCTTTCAAGAAAACGACACGGATCGAAGACTGAAGGTGCGTAGTGTCTCACAGCTGTTGCCATTGAAAGCAGTTTTTTAGATACCTTTTTTTTACTTCTGCATTAGTGGATTAAAGCTTACGTTGCAAATGCTGTTAATACCTTCATACCTACAAAAGCTTCATGTATTTGTATTTACAAGATTTTAAGAAAACGTTTATTTAAGTCACATTAACATTTTTTACGTTTCCAGTTCTCCAAAGGATGAAATATTTGCTATGAAGCTAAACGTGTATTAAACATTAATCATACAACCGACGCTTTGTATCAGTTATCGACCTTATGTGTGGAGAAAAGCAGTGATGGTAAGGCTTATCAGAAACATAATAACCTATTCTAAAACCTTATTTAAAATATACCTGAGTAGGTACATGATAAAATGATTTTATGCATTATTCTAGATTTGCTTTTTGGTTTTGATAATGTGTATCATAAACACAAAAACACTCATGCCTAAAAGTACCAGTTGAGGGTGATTGAAACGTAACTCTCATTTTGTTTGAATGATGTTGTTATCCCGAAAGAATGTTCGTAGAAAACGCCAACGTGCCCTAAAGTTTTTAAAAATCTACATATGAATAGCAGCAATCTGAGAAAAATGTTATTCTTTTTTTTTGTTCCATTTACAGGGGGTTTCTGTGGGTCAAGCTGTGGAGAAACGCACCAGCTCAAAAGGTAATTGTTGAATGTGCCCACGGTTATAGGGTACAATATGATAATGAATCATGCTATATCAATGATGTTACATATTTTCTTTGTAGAACAAGACACGATGATCTCTTTCGAAATGTTTAAGTGATCAACCGTCCACGCACTGGTGAAACCATTTTTGTTAATCAATATTTTTCACTTGTTTCCCTAGCTTTATACTGTTGAACTTCAACCAAACCAATCCTAAGTGGACGATTTAAGATTGTTGAAATTAATTCTAAATATATTCATGAGATTACTTGCTAAATCATCTTTGCCTGAATCATATCGGTTACACATATTTTGTCTCAAATAGGTCCTGATGGCTAACATAGGTCAGCTATATAAACAATAATGCCTGCAATTTTTAAAACAAACACATGGGCGTGTCGTTGTTTAGTATTAACTTATCTCATAGGTACCTGAATAAAAGACTCCCTGAGGGTTTTGATCAGGAGAATTAAACTCTTCTGTGATGATATGAAACTGTGTTACTCTTATTAGATCAGACCGTATTAAGTAGGTAACTCCAGTGTTTAGGTAAATGTATTTAAGATAAAAAATACTTCTACAGTGATATTGGTACATGAGGATAACGTCTCATTCAATTTGCAATTAGTATTATATTGGCAAGTGGAAGTTGGGGACTGAAACCTGACAGTCAAAAGGAATTTTGGGTACAGGCTGTTCATGAAGAAAAAATAATAACTTATTCTATTTTTTCCTGTAAGCACGGTCTCTTTGATGTGACTATCTCAAACAGTTGTATATATATCAACCATAGGGACGTTTATTGAAAAACACGTACAAATTATAAACGTTAAAATTATGTGAACAGATGTCAAGGAATGTCAAATTTAAGTGTTTGGTAAATAATCACGGAGAAAACATTTAGCTGGTTAACGATTCACACGAAAGTCTTTAGTATGAAATATACTTTTATATAGTATTATTTTTTTTCTCTCCTTAATTAAAATATATATATATATATATATATATATATATATATATATATATATATATATAGTTCCATATGGCCAGATTCTTCTGAATGAAGGTGACGGGTTCGATCTGTTACACCATGTATTCAAGGCCCCCCGTGATGGCATGTACATGTTTCATGTGGAAGGCTGTGCAAGAAGCTCGGCCGGATATATTGAACTTTGTCACAACCACGTGCGTGTTAGGTACGGCTACGCCCATGCGGCGTATGGGCTAATGGTCATGGACGTACCTCTGCGGCTGAAGAAAAACGACTTCGTTTATGTGCGCTTTTGTAAATCAATGACCTTGTATAATGGTTATAATCTGAACTCATTCGTTGGGTATTTCGTATCACCATAAATATAAGAAAATCACATCAAGTAAAACCTGGATGAAAGACCATGGAAAACGTTCCATTTACTCACAGTCATATTTTCGAGTAATAAGCCTAAAGTCAACCAGTGTGTTTGCCAAATAAACTGTCTTGTGCATCAAATCCTTTTTTGCTTATTGTTTATGTATTAGGAAACAATATGAAAGTAATGTTTGGCTCTGTGTGTGTGTATGTGCATTCGTTTGTTTGCGGTCTGTACATCGCCAAGTAACAAGATAGTACTTACAGCATGCACGTTATAATAAGCTACTAATGCACTTGACCGCCCGGCCAAGACAAGATCGGGCAAACCGAACTGAAAGATCTGGGAATCAGGGTGTTTATTGTCATTCACTAAACCCTATGCCAAAAAGGTGTTTGTTGACAGAACTCAAACACAGTCAAAGCGAATCTAAAACAGTATAGATACTTCATCACCAATATTTTCCACCTAAGCAATGAGCATATAATACTGATACTGATAGGGAAACTAAAATGTTATTTTAATACAATTATATTGACCTCAAACCCACTCAATACATGATTCTTGGTAAATAAACCTTGAACGGCAGTGAGCACATAATACTGATACTGATAGGAAAACTTAATTGTGTATGAAACGTATTCAACAATTCAATTGATCTCAAACCCATTAACATTGTTTTCAATATCGAGAACCAAGCTGATTTATTATTCACATCTCCTAGATTTTCCAACAACTTTGCTGTTAACGGTGTGCTCAGTATATCCGTGGCAACGGTGCATAGCTATAATAATTTTACGTTTAGTGGCTTGTTACACCGGGGCTAAAATAGTAGGAACAGAACTGCCAATACAACGACATACATGCGACCAACAAGTAAACCCGGAAAGCCTGGACATGTTCGATGGCAACCCCCCGAGTTCGATCCCCGGCCTGGCTATGTGTATGGGTTGTAAGTGGCCCTTTCAAGTTGGTGATTTTAGCCAGGTCCTCAAGTGTTCTTCTCAGACTACCTAAAAATACCATCTGAGCCATTGAATCCTTAGGATTAGCTATTATAACCATTTGTACAATCCACGTCAAAATAATGTAAACGATTAGTCAGATAACTCTATTTGTGGGAGCGTCCTTACCAAACAGTTTGCAAGTAAACTTGAAGACGGCAATGAGCATGACTTGAACAAGGAAGACGTTTGGTAAGACAGCCGTTTAGATTCGTTATGCCCCAATGAGACTAGAGACAATAACAACAAAATGAAATCCTGTCTGTTCACATTTACGTAGAGTATATATTTGAAATGTTTCTTTATATATTGAGCTCCGTGTATGGGAATATACATTTGCTTAACCACTAAATTAACATAATCTTCATTTTTTTCGATAATGCGATTGCTGAATTGCTTTTGCTCCCTAAGTAAATAGCGATATACTTTAACTTTTGCCTTTTGCTAAATGATTGACTCATAGCATACAAATTCCAGCATTTAAGTCTTTATCGAGAAACGATTTCTGAAACCTGACGTTCCTGTTGAGTTCAGAGTACCTACCTATATTGGGAATACTTTTTTATAAGACGGGTAGGCGGGGTAAAAGGGGAGGCTGGCTGGCGAAAAATAATCTATAGAAACACTTTTTCTTTAGATTTAGATGAGATGCATTACAGAATTTGGCAGGATGTCCAGGGGAAATGTTTCATATTTTGAGGCAACTAATAAAATTTAATGTCGCTAGCTCATTATCCGGACTCACTATAATATGAAAACTAGAGTATTAATCAGTTTTTATTTATCCAGGAAAAGTTAAACATATGACTCATATCTTACGGTAAACACGGGTGGCACCAGCATATAATCTGATAGCAGCAGATGTATCAATATTCATGTCTGATTTAAAGCTTATAGCTGCAGCTGTTCTCCAGATGATTAAATTCTATACATACTTTTTAAATTCCTTTTCCTCTAAAATAATGTTTAAATATATCCCGAAAAGCTCAAAAACAATAGCCTAGGGCAAATGACTGTTTCTGCAGATTTTTCCGTTAACCGATCTGGACCGTTACCTCTTTCTTAATAGGGTCACATATCTGAAGTTGTCCAATCCGAAATTATGGCCTTGGGATCTTTTTAATTGTAAATATTGTCCTCCTTAATTGGCACCAGCATCATTATGGTTAAGTTTCCTAGTTCATTATTCTACTAAGTTAAAAGCATTTCTTTAGATTCTCTTGATTAAACGATTGTCCAACAAACTTCTGATTACAGCAGAGGCCAGATGTGGGCATTTTAGAGGATATATTGCTTTATGATCATGATTCGTATGTGTCGTCTTACTGCTCCTCTAGACCAACTTCAGCGCAGGGTTAAGGTCTATTGTGCAAATGAAGACACCCTGCTGTCAGTGACGGATTTAAGTATGTTTGACCTGACAGTAGATGTAGTCCCTGACCCACTTGCGTGGTCAATAAATGTGAACAACATGTGATTAGAGATCCCTTGGCACCCATTTCTTAAGTCAGCATGCAATACAGCGTTTAATCCCCATATTCATCCAGGTAAATTTTGCATAATGTTGAAATAACTAGAAGTGTCGATGTACTTGTACCTTGCATTTACATCTTTAACCATTCTGGAAAAAAGTTTATCACATAACCTATCAAAGCAAGCAAGTGCATACGTTTCTGTTTATTTTTTACAATACTGCGTCGCGGATATTACACCGCAAAATAGATCCATAGGTTTATCAATATATAAGCTATGTTTCACGAACAATTACCTTCTGTTTGTTATATTTCGAATGGATTTTGTCGATGTATACTATATATTGGCTCCATTCATTGCTGTGATGGTTGGTAGGAGATTTATCCTTGATATTTCTAGATACACCTTCTGTACGGAGAATGCCTCCAGACTGCACAGTGCTTGCAAGTTACCCCCGGCATTCCCGGCAATCCATAACTGAAGTGGATAGATCGGATATCGAGTGTAGTCATGGAGAAAAATTGGCAAAAGTTCATAAGTCCCTACTACATACTTTAAGGCCTTTCACACGAACTTTAGGTTTGAGAATGTTTATTTAATGAGTTCTGCTGGGAATCTGTACTTCAGAACGGTTTCATATCCATCGAAGAAATGAGCCAGTTTGGGAAAAATCAGAATTTAAGTTGAACCGACTGATGGACACCTTTAAGCCTGTAACTCACTCAGTGTGTAAGTAATAAGTTGTTAAATGGGCTTGTGAAAAAAAAAGGTATGAATATTCACTTTAAAATTAATAATCATTTCATAACAAAAAATGTAAATTATAACATTTACAGCTATAAAATTACCCCATGCGACTAAGATTTTTCGAAAAACAAATTTTTCGTACTAAGAAGTTTTACCGGGGACCCCACATGAAGAAGGAATTCCAAATTTTATGAGAAATTTAGTAAAAGAACAGAAATCTAACAATTCTGAGCATTACATCAGTTCCTTTTTTGAGGATAAAAATAGGATGAGGAAGCAAAATTACATTAAATCCCGTAAGCTTCACAATAAATTAGATACAGTCCAGAGAAGAAAAAGGCTATATATCAATGTGGCAGGTGTCAGATCAGATTAACGAGCCGAAAAAAATCGAGTGAAATTCAGAGGTAGGGTTAACATTTTTTTTGCATTTTGCTACATTATAAAAATACAGCATGGATTAAAATGCCTGGAGTGAAAACTATCTAGTGATACCGAATTGTTATCATGATTTGAGACCCGACCAACAGAGAGGAAACAGTTGAACTAATGTATGCAATGCTCTGTCAAAACACGTGTTGTTTACTTTCAGGCTGACAGAGTTGTTCGCTGAAAGCCATCATAAGTCGGTTCACCTAAACTTCTCATTTTTTGTCGATATATATATAAGCCCTTTTGCAGGGTAGGCCCAAAGCAGATCTCTTTAAATAAAGATTCTAATTTCTTCTCACAATTGGCCTACCTGAGTCCTGAACTATCATAAAGTCGGAGTCCCGACAACTGTTACCGCCTTGTTGTTCTTGGAATTTATGGCTAACTTTGTAAAGGTCCAGGTAATAAAATGTCACGGGGTCTGAAGATCTCTGCATTGCGCCTGAAGTGGTCAATCCGCACACAACTGTAATTCACACTTATGGGTATTACTAGTGAAACTATTGTGGTTTTAGTATCCTATTTTAAAAAATATGAAAAAAATGGCACTTTCCGAAGACCTTTCTTTTTAACATGCTGACTAGTATATCCTTAAATACATTATCATTTGTATAGCCAAAATTTCTCACTCCCTGTCACGTAGAGTGGCCTTGATTAAAATTTAAAAAAAAAAATAAATATTACAATCTAATGTCTTTTACATCGATCAACAAAAATAGACGAATAGTCGTATATATGAGTCTTGTTACACCAAGAAAGGGTACATTTATTACACGGGGTTTGCTTGAATAATCTAACTTCAGTTTAAAAATATAAAATAAATATAATATAAGTTGTAAGATTCCCAACCATATATATGTATTTATATGAAAGTCTCGAAACTTGCGGTGTCTTTGAACTCTGAATTAATTACTGAATTATCAACTGGTTCAGGATGATAATTGTGGTACATGTATCAGATAAATGTACACAGTAAGAATTTTCAGGTATTACACATGAACTCAGTGATCTCGTATATTATTGCTACACATTTGACAGTGATATAGTAGGTATAAACATTCGCAAGTAAAAATTACGGTTCAAACAAATGTCCTGGCTGCATAGTTGCAGGACCTGTAAAAGCATGCATAATTTACACAATCACAAGACGCCTAATAGGTTATCAAGATATGATAATACTGAATCATATATTTCCACTTAAATATATTTACTCTGATATCGAACCTATTATAATATGTCGTCGTAATAAAACGATTCGATCCTTTGTGCCTTTATCATAGTCAAATGGTGGAATTTATAAAAAAAAAACTTGTAACATGTGATCCCGTACACTGATAGAGCAAGACAGTCCAAAGTTCAGTGCCGACTCGTCACTTACATTTGGACAGCTGGAGGACCGTAAATTAGTTATATAATTTACCGGAGATGTGGCAGTATCTGTCAAAATCATTGCAACACCTTAGATGTGTTTGGCATGTGAGTTAAGTGCAAAAATTTAGGCTGTTTACTTTAAATCAGTATTCAAAGGTCCACTTGACATGAAAGTACCTTAGGGCTACAGTAACTATAAACATATTTATCAAAAGACACGTTTTTTTCCGAAAACATCAAACCCCATGTCATCTTTTTTGTTATAGCTATAATGACAAGACTTGTGGCAAAGTACATGTTTTTGTTGTAATGGAATCCAGTGAAAGATCTTTTGAAATAAAATTTAAAAAAAAAATCGTTTTCTGCTCACCCGGTACACATTTGTGATAAACAAGCAAATTTCACTAAATATCATTACTTTCCTTCCATTTGTTTTATAAAGGATCATCATGATAATTTTCCACATAATTTCCCCGTGTTTATTTAAGGGGGGTGGGGGGGGGGGGGTTACCAATTTCAATTCTCAGTCGGCAAACATAGAGCATAAAACCACAGAAACTGTGCAATAAATATATTTACCAACGAGCCATGCTTGTATTTATATGCGGTCAGAAATTCAACAAATCTACTTAAATGTTTTTTTTTTATTAAGCTGAATTAAAGGGGAATTTTAACGACATTGTTAGAAAGTATTCTAAAAACTCACGACTATTCTGGTTTCTGTC
Source organism: Sipunculus nudus (assembly GCA_026874595.1). Taxonomy (NCBI): domain Eukaryota; kingdom Metazoa; phylum Annelida; class Sipuncula; order Golfingiida; family Sipunculidae; genus Sipunculus; species Sipunculus nudus. The sequence continues at coordinate 21,564,355 of CM049313.1, read as the reverse complement.
ATGTGTCAGCGTACTTGTAAACCATGAGCGTTAAAAATGACGAAAATGTTTGCGTCTGCATAGCGCCTCTGAGCCAGGTACGCTGGTCTTAGACCCTCCAATGTCAAATGACCGAAATGGCGCTGGGTATCTAATAAGCGATGGAGATAAAGAAAATGGTCGAAAGGAAATATTCTCTATATTTCTATCAAATAAAGACTAAAAAAGTCATTTGGAAAATTAGGGGCCCGGTTTTCACTTAGTTTCGTGTGCCTGCGTGTACTGAACATACAAATTGCCTCTTGGATTACATTATGCTTAAAATTCTATACGAATCCATGCATGGGGGCCATTTGCAGAGGTGAGCGAATTTAGTGGTCGATTGATTTTTTTATTCCCGCATATAGGTCTCCCCTGGGTGACCAAGTTTTGCATTCGATGTAAGGTTTACTGCTTGTCGAGGCAGTACGGTGATTGCTTCTTTGGGAAATATTGGGCGTGGTTTACGTTCACAAACATTAAAAACAACGTGCAGTATCACCATAAGCCAACGTTTATTTTCAAAAATCATTTTCTTTCAGCAAATGTCCATGGATGTATGCAAACGTGCTACAACCAGGCTTGTGACGTCCTCAGTAATCTCTCTGATAGTCAGGTGGCGAATCCTGGAATTGTAAAACCTGATCACACCTCAGAGTAGAATATGCCAACCTAGTTATTATTATTTCTGGATATTATAACAAAAGTTCTAGACAGGTTGTGATCTCCAAAAATTATTTAATAGTCATTTTTGAGGCATAAGGAAAAAAAAGGTGAAATCTTAATTTCACCAAAAGTACCTGACACTTAATTTCACATAGTGATTTACAACTGCATGTCAAGTGCATGTATAAACGGTTGTTAAGGTTTTAAATATATTGGCCACTAACCTGAATATACTATAATATTTTGACTTTGTATTTTATTCTGTAGTTAGAGCTACTGTGGAGTCTAAGCTTTTGATACACATCCTGCCTTGCAAACTGTGCACGTATATATCTTGCATGGGTTTTTTTTTTACAATAGTGTATGCCATCTTCACTTAATTATAGTTGCTAATCACTATTGGTAGACTAATTTCACAAGTATTTCTGGAATAAAATCAATATTTCATTTTTCCATATTACTTGCCTGATTAGTAGTAATATGTACATAGCTTTTACACCAATATAAATTTTACCTGTATTGTTCTTGGTTGCTTGCGACTTATCAAAAATAATTTTTCTAAAAAAAAAGAAGGAAGATTTTATTTGATCCATATGAGGAATATACAGGGGTCAGCAAAAAGCCGGACTAGAACAAGTGACCCATGGGTAATGACGCTCAGCCGATTGACATGTTGACAATGCACAGGCAACTAATTAAGATGATGTATGTAGCATCATCATTCATGCATATTAGCTTAACTTACGAAGACCCATAAGCACACCAAATTTAATAACAAATCATCCAGCGCTCCTAAGAAATCTAGTAATCTTGTTACTTGGTACAATATTTCTGGGGTGCTAAAACACCCCCGTAACTTGGAGAATATATGTCACAGTAACGTAATATCAGGTTCATGATTCTAACCATTACGGGTACGATTCATGCCTTGTTAACAGACCTAGTGTTATCAAAAATACACGAAAAGATTGTAAAAATTAAGATAATGCAGGTGGCGCCACCATTCAGCCCAGTAGCTAAGGTTCATGAAGACCCATAAGCACACCAAATTTGATGACAATCCATCATGCCGTTCCTGAGGAATCCGGCAATTTTACTGTGTACTTTTTCATTATTTTGGAGGGGGGGGGGGGTTAAACACACAAGTCTAAGAATTTAGGTTTCTCAGGAGAACTTTTGAGGATCTCTCAGGATGCAGAGGTTCATGATTCTAGGCTTTAAAGTGCTTTTCCATAAGTGCATAGTCTTTATCCGTAGTCCGTATGCGTAGTCCGCCTGCGTAGTCCGCAAAAAAATCGCTTTTAGATTTTTAACTGGGCCGTTTCCATTCATCCGCATGCGTAGTGCGTATGCGTAGTCCGTATGCGAAGTCCGTATCCACACGCTGCTGGGAGCGATTTTTGCGCACTACGCATACCAATCTTCGTGTGGACTTCAGGTTTAGTATAGAGTTTTCCCATTAAGGCCGTGCTGTATGCACAGTCTCTATTTTCAACTGGTATTAATGTCACTTCTGGCATCAGTTTTCAAGAAACTAATCATATTGGCATTTGGCTAAATTTTGTTTTCCTTTCTTTATCACAGACAACATGTTTGTGATGGTTGAAGCGTAAACATCACTGTCGCGTTTAAAATATTTCTAATCATGATCTTTAAAATATTTTATTATTTAATTTTTATTGTTTAACTTTTGATGCTAAAAATACAAATGTACAATAAATATATGGTAAAATGGCTTGCAAAAAAGAAAAACTTCAGCTATCGAGCACTTATCAATAGGGAGTACGGACTCCCAATATACGTACTTATGGAAAACGGACTACGCATACGGACTACGCATGCGGACTACGCATGCGGATTATAGATACGCACTACGCACTTAGAGAAAACAACCTTTATGGTTACGATTTGAGGCCTATTAACGGCCGGCCGATATAGACGGAGGACGGACAAAGGGTGATTCCTATAGCTCAGATTACTTTCAGTCAACTTAGCTAAAAATGGGTTTTCTGGAAATCTTCTTGCATTTGTATACAAGTGACCCATGGGTCAGCTGAAATGTATGAGATAATGGCCTAATGTTTACAACTGTTGTCTTATTTGGAAGTTAATGATTGCAAATGTTGTTAAAATTTTGGGGAGGGGTTGGACGATTTGTATGCATAAAGCACATCAGTTGGTAGTACAGGGCAAAATAGTGATACTAGGCATGACTGAACATTTGGTCCTGGTTCAAGCCAGTCTTCAACATCTGATGAAATAACTTTCTTATAAAAAAAAAGCATGCACAGAATTATGGTGATCAATGCATTAGTTGTTAAGATACTTGATCTTTTGTGTCAAATTTTCTATTATTCTGAAGGGTACTTCTGAGCACCATAGCTCGGAAGATATGGGTAACAGAGACCTAATTTCATGTTTCCAAGGAGATTTTTATAGACCTCCCAGTATGTCAAGTTAGAAGTTTCTAGGTCCAGCAGTTACAATTTCTTCCTGGTAAATGGACGGACAGACAGACACACAGACAGACGGACGGACGGACGCCGGAAAAAGAGTGATCGTTATAGCTCAGATGGCTTTCAGTCAGGTGAGCTAAAAACTGCTACCAGAGAAAGCTGCCTTTGTAAGACCATAAAGCCCAACAGAGCCATACTTAATATTTCCAAATATGTCAGCGCATACCGCCCTCCAGTTTCTGAAGAAAAGCATGGATGATGTTCAAGAAATGCAGGCTCAGAGTCCTGGAATGACGAAGGGAAAGAAGTCTTCATAGAAAGTGTTCCACACCAGTCTCAACTGGTTGCACATGGTTGATGGTACCCTTCTACCCGAACTACTCACCACAGAGCCTGTGCAGGCCAGTTGCTTTGTACTGACAGTTTCAGAGAGGAAGACACAATGCAGCACAGGGCGTTGCCTCTGCCGTAGGAGGGACATATACCGTACAGGTGCTTGTGGTTGTGCTCGTGCAACATCGTGCAGGAACTCACTAACTGATGATAAAGATGTTCAGAATTAGGACTACGTACCACATGGGATATTATTAGCTTAAGAGCTTGAAGTGATTTCCTTAGGACAGATATGTGTATAACTTATGGTTATTGGGATATTGTCCACGTTTAACTCTCTCCAGACAATACTTGAAGCAACGGTTATGTACACATCTCTATTTCAATACTTCACTCTTTTGGTGTGGCATGAATATAAGAATGTATTATTTTTCACACAAATGTTCCTTTTAGTGTTTGTTAATTATTTGCCTCATATGTAAAACCTGACTTTCACTCGACTTTCACTCGATTATCAAAAGCGTAAATAAAAATCGTCTAAGGCATATTTAAAAATGACAACCATCTTATTTTTATCCCTAAGGAATTCATTTAACCAGATATAATGGTTAGCAGCTTCTGCTCTGTTATGTGCAAACAATGTTTTCTGGAGCCCATATTCAGATTTTGCCACCTGACTATGAGGAAAATCTCCAGTGTTTGGCAAAAAAGCAAACGACTCAGTTGGTGATGACAAATTTTTATCCCGTAACTACATCTGTCAGCAGCGAAACGTCCATGGCAACTTCAGATAATGTCCAGTTCTCGGCAACATCAGATAATGTCCCGTCCAAAGCATCACAAGAGATTGCCACGTCCACGACAACATCAAATAATGTCCCGTCCACGGCAACATCAGATACTGTCCCGTCCAAAGCATCATTAGAGAATGCCACGCCCACAGCAACATCAGATAATGTCCCACCCACGGCAACATCAGATATTGTCCCGTCCAAAGCATAATTAGAGAATGTCACGTCAACATCAGCATCAGATCTAACGCCCTTTAGCAACATCAGATAATGTCATGTCTACGTCAACATCAGATAAGGGTATTTTCCACAGCAACATCAGATAATGCCACGTCGACGGCAACACCAGATTATGTCATGTCCATATCAACATCAGAAAATGTCAGATCTGATGTTAGATTATTGCCTCCGCAAGGAGAGTATGCATTCGTCCCCGCTTGTTTGTGATTGTGCGTGTGTGTTTGTGTGCGTGTGTTTATATAGAAAATAACTCATGCAAGCATGAACGAGTTTTTATGATATTGTTCAGGGCCTTTCGGATATAGACCAAGGAAGAATCGTCTAGATTTAGGTGCGGATCCGCCTTAAAATCCGGATCCCGGAAGGACTTTCACTAATATTTACAAATGCCGAGACACTTATGGACGAATAAACTGGGGCATTGGCCGAATGCTTGAATGCAAACACTGGTTGGGGGAGCATACTGTGATAATGTTTAATTCTAGTTCATATCTAGGATGGGAATTATGGGTGGGACCTTAGAATATATAATAAAAGAAGACATTACATATTGCATGTGTTATATTTGTGCATTAAGGTAGGCTTAAAAATTGTAGGGCATATCTAAATCATTTATTTTCATGCACTTGCCATTTAGCAAATATCGTATGTCACTAAGTGGTCGATAATTCAAAGTTTCATTTTGGACAGTATCATGTTCAGGTATAAATGCTGTATACCTAATTCAGTTATATATTTTCAGGAATATGAATACGATTATACACCTCAATCTAAATATCATGCAATGTTGTGTTTAAGCGCTTGTCTAACCTTAAATTAAGATATTAATGATAAAGTGCATTCTAATTTAGTTCGATCGTTCTATTCAAAAGATTACCTTTGCGTATACATACCTTGGTGTGTTTATGACTCTGGATTTAATTGCTTGTCTTTGCCGTCAATGCTTAGGCTGAGCATCTCTTCGCATGTCAAAGTCATAACTATTTTCCTTTGAAAATATTGGACTTATACATGTACGATAAAACTATTATGCATTCATTAGTTACGTGCCGCTTACTACGTGGCTGCATGGTGTTGTACATTATAAATTTATTTAATAACGGAGCTGCGATTTTTCTGAAAAAAAATAAATTGCGCGTACATTTATTTACTCACACGGAATGAAAGTTCTGTTTAATAATAGTCCTATATGACAATGTACTAATTCATAACTTCTGAGCAAAGCTCACCTGAAATATTAAAGGGACATTATCAGGAACAATATAATGATTTCCTTCACATTATCAGTTCAGTTTTACTTCATGTAAATGTTCCCTAGTAAAACCTTCTCAGCACACAGCCTCAGTACCTTCCATACGGCTGTTTAACACCTTGTTATGGTCCTGTGTTGTGTGCAAACACAGTCCGCATATTTCAGTTTACCATGACAAAGCCGCGTGACCGGATGTCCGATTTTCCGCATGCGCGAGGACTACTTCAAACTAGTCCATACATATACATGGACCTTCATGGTCTGATATATTTCTGCTGTATGAACATTTCGGTCCAAGGGTCGAATGTAAATTCATTGTTGAACCTGTCGAAGCAGATCTGTAAGATAGGTCCTGTGGTCTCAACTGAAATAACACCCACAGTGCAGTGCAAGCCTGTTTATCCGGTCCAAGAAAAACCGCTGGGAGCGATGTTTAGCTAGCATGAATATGTATTATATTTTTAATGGCCCAGTCAGTCAGGGCATATCCTGATTGACAGGTGTGGTTGGCAGGGCCATACACATAATCCCACCTGCTCTTATCATGTGGACGCCTGTGATCACGCCCGGTCCACTGTTTTTAACACCCGTGTACAGGAGTAAGCCTGTGATTTCAGGGCAGGTACCAATTTTTGGCAGGTACCAATTTATTTAAAAGAGAAGACGCTATGTTTTGTGTTATTCAACATGCTTCATAGGTGATTGGGTCCCTTTAAGCTCCTCAAGTTCGAACGCCAGAGTGGCGTCACCTGACATTCGGTGGCGATTTAACAACTTACATGAATAGTCAATAGAAAGGGTTACAAAAAACCGTTTGACTTTATGAATTAAATCAAAGAAGAGTTTCTATAGTCTGTTCCACCAGTAAGTTCCCATTGATATTTTGTGATTATTCTCTTGAACTTAGATATAATCAAACAGTATGAAATTAAAGATGCGGAGGAAACAACAAAACTCAATATGATTTGGAAAAATAAAAACAAAAATCAACATTCATAATTTTTATTTTTTTATTTATTTTTTTTTTTTTTTGCTTTTCCTGGCTCCCTTGGGAGCACACGACCCAAACAGCCATGTGAGGAGCTAGATGATTATTCGCTCTGCATTTGCCTGTATGCCCATGGCCAGTACCCATTTACTCATGGTGCGGGACAGCGGAACCTTGTGGTAAAGTTTTTGGCAAGGAGACTTAGCGCAGACGGCAGTCATAGAGGGACGCGAACCCACGACCTTGCAGCCACAAGTCCAGTGCCCTTAACCATTCAGCCACAACGCTCCACGCCTGTCTTGGGTAGGCAGGCTCGCTTATATATATATATATATTATTTATTACCAAAAAAAAACAATCAGGAGGTTTATTTTTCTAATATGATATTGTGACCAATGACCAAAAAAGGATTGATATGTTGTGAAAATTATACTGTTAACTCAGATATATATTTTATTACATAACGTAAATATTTTGAGTACATTATGGCTTTAATTTCATTAGACCTAATTAGGCCTATGCCCAATTCCATCACTGCAGCATACCATTTGGAATTAATCTGCCAATTTATGAACATATTTCCAAATATGTATGGGCAACCAACAGAAAATATAATAACAACTTTGCCCGACTAGAAAACAAGAAGTAATTAACGGACTACAAACTGAAGCATGCAGTTTTGGGTGTAAGGCCGCTTTATATGTCATATAATAACAGTGAACATAAACAAAGTAGTCAGTCATGATATAGTGTAATCATCAAAAGCATGAAGAATTATGACGTTATATATTAGGCACACACACCCATTCACACACACCCTTATATAATACACACACATACACACATACACACACACGCATATATATATATATACACATATGAGGAAATGAATGAATGAATGATGTCGCCTTTATGTAGATAACGTACTAATAATCCGTGCTTTTGGATGAAACAGTAACGTTCATCACGTATGGTTAGTTGGTCTTATCATTGGATATATATACGAGGGGATCAGGATTTATTTTTACAATCCTATAATGCAATATGTTGAACGGGTGTACTGGCTGACATGCATGAGAATATTAATGTGATTCCAGATTCAATAACAGTTTATCAATGTTATTTACATATGTCCAGAGCTGATTTTATATGATATCGTATGGCTGATGGTATAGTTTTAATATATATAACGAAGCGAAAATATATTTATAGATTAACAATTGTAATTAGTAACAACAGAATTAGTATTATTATAAATATATTATACCATGGTCTGTTGATAAAGGTAGAGTGATGAGGGATCGTGGAGGAATGACGCATTTCCGAAGATATATTTATATATTTATATATATATACCTATATGATGGCTCCTTACAATAAACTAAATGTATCCTTATCGTCAAAAAGATGATCTCCGAATGATTTTATAGGAAACATGTTTTTTTCAGCTGTAGAGCTACACAGGTAGCACACCAGTAATTTGCATATTCCCCGTTAACGAAATGCATAGGTGGGCTGTCAAGTACCTTTACAGGTCAGGTGTCAAATTCGAGAGTACTTTAAATTGTGGCGCTAAGTATTTTTGCATGTTAGGTTTGCTTGTGTTATTAAATAATGAGATGAAAGTAACTATTTTCGTACTTATGTATCTATTTACGTGGGCGAGTGACGCATAAAGGGAAAGCTATTGGCAGAAGGAATATCCATCAAAGGGTACGTTATGTTATAATTATTTTCAAATCCGTGTGGAGAAATGGTAAAGATAGAGGTCAGTTTTAATAACAAATTCCTATTTATATAGAAAAGCATGGTAATATAAAGCAACGAATCTCTGCTCAAAGGGAACTTAAGTACATATAAGCAGTCATTCAATGTCTTGTATGAGGGAACCACTGATTAAGCTGCAGACACCAACGCAAAAATAAATACTGACCGCCAAATAAAAATTTTATTAATGCACATAATACCACAGATGTTCCAATTTGGTTTTATTAGATATCAGGACACATATTCTACTCGAGTGTATACTTCAAACTTACGTAATAACTCCAACATGACCCCCTTGTTTCCACCATATATGGGGGTTAGCATGTGCTTACTAGGTCGGATGTTGACACCGGATGATTTAAATTGATTCTCTGCCCTTGTTTTGCCCTCCCCCCCCCCCCCCACAAAAAAAAAAAACACTGGCTGTGTTGTTTGAAACAGGGTACAGTCTCGATGTTTGGACCCGCTGCAAGTTCCTTACGGTAGTGTTTACTGAAGTAAGCCAATCAGAGGCCGGCTGTAGGCTAGCATGAAGTATAAGAATAAATACGTTTCTCTTCGCTGGTATTCTAGCCATAAGTTATGAATATTGTGCCATAAAAAGACTTTAGTGAACAGCCGTAATGTCATTTATATCATCTGAGGTATGCATCGCAGTAAGTTATATAGTCCCTGGTGAGGGTCGCACTGCAGCTAATGTTTCCTTATGTAACGCCCATGAATGAGACGACGGAAACCTCGATCTCTAAATCATGGTAGAGGACAATTATTAGCTGTAAATTATATGAACCTATCCAAGACTCGATACCACTGAATATTGGGGCTGCTCGATATTATCGATTTATGGATGTATCGCGAATCGGTGATTCATATATTTCCAAATATCGACATTTTTTTATATTTTGTAAATGGGCCTAAAAACATTTTGTAAAGAAAAACAATGTTTTTGTTACAGCTTTAGACATCTAAATGGGTTGGGATTAATGACAGCCTTAAAGTGAAAGCCTCTACCGATACTTTAGACATTTAATAGGAACTGCCTAAGTTTGCGTGATATACCAAAGGAAATGTGCGTTGCTACTCGATCACTTGTTGGTACACGAGAAATATTCCCCAACTAGGTCTCATTTTCGCGTAACTGCATATATGCGTCGTATGATTCTGGATACTGCCTAATGGAAAGATTATGAAAAATCCAAAACATGCATGGCTTACCGGGAAAAAAATCAAATATTTTATTTATACGGGGAACACAGAGGACATTAATCGAATGACTAAGTAATTTAGCTAACGTTTGTGTTTATGAATGATACATTTGCAATCGCGGTGCCTCAAAACCGTCTCCTAATTGCTTTTCCTTTGCTCAGAGAGCCCGACAGCTGGCAAATGATGTTACATAGTAACTGAGGCTCATGGTTCGCAGTGGCTTGCGGAGAACACAGGACAGATATGCTTTTGATTCTTATCAAAATTGATCAGTATTTATTAGATGATATGTTTAGTAAAAAACACTGCAAGTGAACTTTGCACATGCTTTCAATAAAAAAAGTCTTTGATTTATGATGAATCGAGTTACAAAGCTAATCAGAAAAAAAACTAGTGTATCCCCTATTTGAAATATGTCAGGCAAGTTGACTTCTATTACCTCTAGCTATGATGCAAGCGGATCTAATTAAAAATACACTGCATGTGAAACAAGGTAATGCTGATATAAATATCATTTGCAAAGAATAAATCGATCGTAATCATCGTGTTTACTGATTAGTTTCGTAGCGTTGTACGGTAATCTTCAGAACGTAATACATATTTATACGCTCTGCTTATGCCTTCGAGCACTTCGCCATCAGTGCATTGTTTACAGCCTAGAAGGAACAATTATATATATATATATATATATATATATATATATATATATTGCTTTTAAATAAATCAGCCATATGTGTATATTTTACTAATTTAAATACAGGGTGCCGTAAGTTAACCATTTTAGTGTGATTAATCATTCAATACGGCTTATTAATAAGGCTGAAGTTCATCAGTAGAAACTAGAAAGTTACCTTGTCTTTTATACGTCATGAAATAAGAAAACACTCTTTGGAGGAATAGGTTAACATATATAACGTTTCCATATACTAAAAATAATTTGATTGCCAATCCATCTGTTGAGGAGTAAATGATAAAATCTGAATGTTCCATGAGATGCATATACATTTGAAGTGATGCAAGCAATGCACCAAATCTGATCGAATCATATATTTGGGACAATTGATAAAAAAATGAAGGTGAAATAAAAATATAAGTAAACATTAGTTCTTAAAATCAACTGGATTTGACATTAAAAGGCACAGAATGTTGTCAAATTGCAAGTCTGAAGAAGGGAACTGGTCTGTGTAGCTGTGCGATAATTAATTGGTCGTCCTCTCAGCCTAATGGTCTTGCTATGGGTCAAAGTGATAGGTACACTCTGACAATATCAAAATACAATAACTTTGATGGAAAAAAGTAAGTGTTAGTGGTACTATAGTTGTTCTTATATTTCTTCAACTGCCATCAGTGGAATGTTATATATTCCGACTTTCATTAGAAATGGGAAATTAATATTCACCCATAAAACGCCTTATCCCATAGTCTTCATACCTGTTTCCCTTTACCGTTACCAAAACAGTAAAGGTCACCGTTACTTTACTTAATATTTTCAAAAAGAATGCTTCAGAAACTGTCTGCATGTTAAATTTAGCTTTCTAACTAGTGTAAAGGTTTGTAAACGGCCCCGTAAATGGCCGAACAGCTGGACAAAGGGTTATTGCTACATTGTACCTCTGCCTGAATTGCATTTGGCTAAGCATTGGAAACCCTATTGATTGAATGGAGTTTATATATTTTTATTAAATATCTCTTCCAGAAAAGTGTTATGTGTGAATGCATTCTCTTGACATAAGTGCAGTTGATTTATTGATTTAAAAAAGTAATATCGCGTGTTTCTGCTTGTTCTAAACACAGCAAAACGAAATCATACTCACATCACTATGCTAACAGCAAACAGCCAATACGTTTTCCTTATATATTCATAATGGGCAGCGGAAGTACTATGTAAGATATTTAGGTCCTAAATGAGAACACCAAACAGTTGAACATCAGAAACTCATTACTTTTGGCAGGATGTATAAATCAATAACACCGTATAAGGTCGTTTGCTGGCTATTAAATCCGTCCTGGTGACCTAACCTGACGGATAAACGCGGTTTCGTGCTGCGGTTACAGTGGAGCGAAGAGCTGAGCATAACGTAACCGCTGCTTATGGAGCGCAACGGTGATGGTCCACAGGCCTCCTCCTGGATCTCTCCCACAGGAAGATTGCATCACATTCGTTGATTACTCCAAAGAGTCTAACGGGACGAAAATTTGCTGACGACGGGTGTGACACACCAATGCCAATGATGTGCACTTAGTTTTAATTGTGCCTACTATATTAGCGTAACATTATTTGACCCTCGGTACCCCAGAGTGCACTGATAATTCTTTATATATGATATATCTATATGTTCGCCAATCTATTCAACTCTGTATTTGATAATCATGACCTATGTTAATATTAAATGTAGAAATAAATATACATCTGAGTCGAAAACGAAGAAGCAGCTTGTGGAGCTGTAGCCCTTAGCCTCTCTTGACTTGTCTCAAGGGAACAACGACAGGCCACTGAACATGAAGATTCAGATTTCAAGCTTTCGGGAGTTGCCCCTCCTATTCGTTACCTCTATAAGCGGACCCTGCCGGTTCTATACTTTTTCTATTGTGTTCCGGGTACGTTAATAACAAAAGAAATAAGCCACCGCAAGGTTATGTTAAAGGATGTAATCAAATTTAAGGGTTTCAGGCCCCCCCCCCCTTGACGGACCTGCGGACATATTTTTAGGTTGTGTCATTAGTCCACCTGGGCTGGACCTCTACTTTTCCTAAATCCGGGATCCTCTCTTGCAGGCCAATATGAATGTCCCTCAATGTCCATTTCAACGTGCGATAGACATTTGCATATTATATTTCTTGCCAGATTCACTAGGAACAAATAAAATAGTCTATCAGAAGAAACGTTGCAATGTCTGTCCCTCAACATAATAGCCTTTTAACAAACCGGATAATGAAAATAAACAGGCAAATTAAGAAATTTATTTCCACACTTCCGCCTCTTGTCAGAATAGAGGGAATGGCATTTAAGGCAATTGAAGGGTAAAGGTACAGACAGGTGAACAGACATATGGACCAGTTTATCCCACTAAATTAAAGTATTAAACATGGCTATGAAACTATTGTCATGATTGATAGATTTATACATATCCAAACTAATATTTTGTGAGTCTCCTGCAAGCTTTTATTATACACAATTGCCATTTATGTGAATTGAGTAGCATGCACAACCCATTATGATGCATCAGAGTTTGGCTGCATACCTTGACTTACAGATTAGGGTCAATGTTCAGGCAACGATGTTCACACACGATGCTGCTCTGTGTATGGGAAAGGGTTTTTTAAATTCAGCGCATCATTCACAAATATTTTGGCATCTTCAAAATGTAGGATCTGCAAAATGGAGAAATATAAATCATGAAAATCTGACGGACGCTGGCAGGACTGACAGAGAGAGGGACAGCCAAACAGACAGACGGACAAACTCCAAAACCAATCCCATCTATAGTAAGCATGAAAGCAATCACTGACCCTATTTTTTTAAATCTATTGCCTCGAAGATGAGTCCATATGTCATAGTGGCTTTGTTTAAGTTTTCATTCTCCCTGAAAATTTCTCCACATGTCATCAATTTTGTTGGAAATCGGCAACCAAACAAATTTTGTTTATTGTTTTGGAGCTGGTGAGCATAAATTTTCAGAAGGACACTTCAACACCCACCCTGACCAAGTGCATGAGAGCAGTCACTGACCGAACTCTTAATGAAATCAGATAATATCTATGAAAGTTAAGAAAACGAAAACCTGACTGACAGACAGATAGTCAGAGGGACAAGATATTAGTGTAAGACATAAACTGTACCAGTTTCAAAAAAGATTTCTGCAAATTGTGGCCTTTAGGGAATCACTTAATGATATCTTGCAAAATCTCGCTTGATTTGTGCTAAAATCTTAAAGTACTCATTAAATGTTACCTTTTAATGCAAAAAGGAGATTTCTAGCGTAAAATTTGAGTTTGCAAATTAGTACTTTCATTTTCGAATACATGATTTTCCCAGAAAATGCGTAACCATAGTTACGGTGAATATGAGGCAGCTACACACCAGAAGAAAGGCTTTGGAATGACAAAGAAATAGAGCTATCGTTGAAGTAGATAAGACTAACAGTAACAAAGAAATGAAAAAAAAATGTTTGTTGACCTTGACCATGACCTATATTTACCAAAATCAATAGGGTTCCAGGACTTTTGATTGTCTACCAGCTCCGCTAATTTGAAAGCAATGGCTGCAGAATAGTGGCCTGTAGAGTTGTGACAAACACACACACAAACAAGATGACTAGAGGTCACGCGCTTGCCGGAAATGAAAATAACACGTACGTACAGACAGACAGACAGAGGATGTAGAAACAGTCGTATGAAAGAGCAATGTTGTGGGAGAGCAGAAACGAATAATACATTTATAAAGACATGTTGACATTGAATTGCTGCAGACCTATCTAGTGTAAAAGTCGCCGAGTTATAAGCATTTCTGTAAAATCTTGTTTTTTTACAGTTTGTGGAGATAGGGTGCGAATACTGGCGTGATTTAAAGATCTCTCATGCCAAGCTGGCAAAATTTTACGTAAGAACGAAAACTAGACCTGTATCGCTTTAAATGTCGCCGAGTTAAAAGTATTTCCGTAAAATCTTTTTCTTTTTTCTCGTTTGACGAGATACGATGTGAGGTTTTGGGTGATTTGCATAATTGTCATTTCAAGCTGTTCATATTTTATAAAATGCCGAAAAACTAAACTTGTGTAGTTGTAAAAGTCGCCGAGTTATTAACATAGATAAAAAATCTCGTTTTTTTTCTCGTTTAAACAGATATAATGCAAGATTTGGCTAGACTTCCAGTGTTATCTTGGTCAAGCTAGTCATATGTTACAAAACCCCGAAAACTAGACCTGTGTAGCTATAAAAGTATCCAAGATAAAGGCATTTCCGTGAAGTCTCTATTTTCGCGTTTGACGAGAAATAGTGCGAGATTTGGCGAGACTTAAGTGTTATCTTGCCGCGCGGGTCATATGTTACCACATGTCGACAACTAGACCTGTGCGTCTGTAAAAAGTCGCCGAATTTAAAGCATTGATGTGAAATCTCGTTTGACGAAGTACGGTGGCAGATCATATCTGTCATGTCAAGCTAGCAATATATTACGAAGTGCCGAAAACTAGACCTGTGTAGCTGTTAAAAGTCGCCGAGTTATAAGCATTTCCATGAAGTCTCTATTTTCGCGTTTGACGAGATAAAGTGAGAGATTTGGCGAGACTCTCAGTTTTTTTTATTATGTCAAGCAGGCCTAAAGCTATATAGTAACGGAAACCAGACATATGTAGCCAAAAATGGACAAAGATAGAAAATTCAGCATAAATATCTTCAAATTATCAAGATTTAACCCAAAAATGCGTAAGCATGGTAACGGTATAATTGAATCAGGTACACATCATATGAAGGGCCACGGAATGAAGAATAAAACAAGCTATGGTTTAAGTGGCTACGACTAACGTTCCAAAAATATCGAGCAAAAATGGTATTGCATACTTTTCGTGACCTTGAGCTTGACATGGCCGATGTTGTCTAAAAACAATAAGGTTCCAGGCCATCAGGTTATCAATCAATCCTGTAATTTTCAAGTCGATTGCTGCAAGATTGTTGCCAGGAGAGTGGGGACAATATATATATATATATATATATATATATATATATATATATATATATATATATATATATATATATATATATGATGGCACAGGACAATAAACTAGATGATTACAAGGCAGAATCTGGTTAGATATATTCCTCATCGTCAAAAAAGTTGATCCCCGAATGATTTTTAGGAAACATTTTTTCTACCCCTGCAGAACTACAGAGGTAGCACACCAGTAATTAGCATATTCCCCCTGAACCAAACGCACAGGTGAGGTGTCAAGTATGTTTCCATGTGAGGTGTCATGGGCATAAGTATTTTAAAATTTTGGCGTAAAGTATGTTTGCATGTTAGGTTTGTTTTTTGTTATCAAATAATGAGATGAAAGGAAGTGTTTTCATACTTGTCAATCTAATTACGTGGGCGAGTGACGCATAAAAAGGAGGCTATTGGCAGAACGAATAACCATCAAAGAGTATGTTTATGATATATATTATCTCACTCTGTAATATACAATTATTTTCACATCCGTGTGAAGAGGTGGTAACGTTAGAGGTAAGTTTTAATGGGAAATGAGTATTCCTATTTATATTGAAAAGCCATGTTAAATAAAATAACGAATCTCTGTTCTAAAAGAAGACCTTACGTACATAAATACTGATAATATTGCTTTTTGTGCAAAACATTTGCCTAATGTTATCTTTGTCGTAGTCACAAGTAGATATCCCTTTCAGTCATTCAACGTCGTGGGTGAAAAAAAACAATGATTTATCTGTAGACACCACCGTACGAATAAAAACTGACATTTTACAATATTCATAAATGTGCCTAAAACTGATTTTTTTTTGTTAAACCAGGTTTCTGTTCCAAATTAAGACATCTAAATTTGTCGGCATACATGACAGGCATAAAGTAAAAGCCTTTACCTTCTCTTTAGACATTGATTAGGAGATGTGTTCAAGTAGGCGTGGTATACCATAGGTAAAATGGCAAGAAGTGCTTAATACGGTCATGATAATGAATACTTAATTAATATTCTCTCCTAACATGTTATGATACCTGCAGGAAGATCAAGGGTCGATTAAATTGGATTATTGTTTAAGAATGTCAGTCTTGCGCACCATCTCTCCCTCTTTGTGCTGAACCATAGTCCAGAATACCCTTACTGCCATGTTTTTTGCATATGCAAGGCCGAAAGAAAACTGAAATTTTATTTTTTTTGGGGGTGGGGGGTGGGGGTCACGGGTAAATTAGTAAATAATGTTGCCATGCATATTTCGTGTTTGAAATAAACCGATTTGCCTAATTTTTTATTTTGTCATTATATTTTTATATGACAAACATATCAGTATAATATATATATATATATATATATATATATATATATATATATATATATATATATATATATATTTAAACACGTTTATTTCCTATGATTTAAATACGATAAAAATATCGCAATACGCTATCAAATATCGAAACATATTGCGATTCATAATTTTATAGGCGATATCCAGCCCTACTGGCTTTGAGGGGAAATGTTTTCCAAATAAGATACTATGCACACCTGAATTCAGACATATACTAAATACAACAGCAACAAAATATAGGAAAGACAACGCCTCCAAGTCGGGGGTCTTCCTATCAGCTGTTTTGTTGTTAAACTGCCGCTCATAATCAAGCCCCAACTACTATCCTTTTTGTGTAACTGCATATATGCGGCGTACGATTCTCGATATACCGCCGATAAAAAGGTTAAAAAAATCAAAAACTTACATGGCTTGCCTGATACAAAATTAATTTGTTTGTTTATACAGGGAAGCATGATTAATTATGGCCTCATAGAGGAGGAAAACATTTGAATGACTGAGCAATTAAGCCTAAGACTGTGTTTATGAATGAAAACTTTGCAACAAGGGTTCCGGAAACCGTCTCCTGGTCAGAAATGCTCAATGATTTACCTGGCCTTTTCTCAGAGAGCCGTACCGCTGGCAGGTGATAATACATTGTAACAATTATGAGGCTCATGGCTCGAAGTGGCTTGGAGAGAACACAAGCCAGATGTTTCTCATCAACACTGATTTGTTTATCATATATATATATATATATATATATATATATATATATATATATATATAAAGAAATAAAATAAATCAGCCATATGTGTATTCTACTTAAATACAATTAGTGTGCCATAAGGTAGCCATTTTCGTTTGACACCAAAACTTTATCTTTAAGGTAAAAGTACATCAGGAAAAATTCGAAAGTTACCTTGTCCTTTTATGTCTTAAAATAAGAAAACACTCATTACAGGAAGAGGTAAACATATTTAACGTCTCCATAAATTAATGTATAAATAATTTGATTTGCCAATCCATATGTTGTGGAGTAAATGATAAAATCTGAATGTTCAATGAGATTCATATACATTTGCAGTGATAAAAAGGAATGCATCAAATCTGATCACAAATAAATATACGGGAAAAACTGAGTAAAACAAAATTGAAGGTGAAATAAAATTAAGGGGAACATCAGTTCAAAAAATAAACTGGACTTCACATAATGTTCCATTGTAGTAAAAAAATTGTTCAAGTTGAAAGTCCCAAGTAGCGAAATGATCTTGTAGCTGTGCGATAATTAATTGTGCGTGCCCTCAGTCCGATGGTCTTTCATTTTTTTTTTCTTCTGCTTATTATCAGAATGATAGGTACACTCTGACATTATTAAAATACAAGAACATGGATGAAATAAAGAAGTGTTAGTGGTATCGTAGTTGTTATTATATTTCTACAAGGCCCAATGCATTTTATTGTGCTTTATCTTTACCGTAAATACGCCTTATCCCTTAGTCTTCTTACCTATGTACCCTTACCGGTACCTGTTGAGAAAAAGGTCACCGTTACGTATATTAATATTTTCAAATAGAATGCTCCAGAACTTGTCCGCATGTTATATATAGCTTTCTTACTTGTGTTAATGGATTTGTAAATGGTCTCGCCAAACATTTGAAAAAGGGCTATGACTATATTGTACCTATGGCTGAAATGGAATTGGCTAAGCATTAAAAGCCTTATGGATTTTATAAAGATTACATATTTTATTAAATAACTCTCCCAGAAGATTGTTATGTGTAAATGCATTAACTTGACACACGCAATGCTGTTGTTTTATTGATTTAAAAAAATATTATCGCGTGATTGTGCTTGTACTAAACAACAAAAGATTTAGTTCATACTCATAACACTATGATAACAGCTAACAGCCGATCCGTTTTTTTTTTATACATTCATGATAGACAGCGAGAGTTTTATGTAGGATATCGATGAGATGCTCAGCGAGAACACAAAACAGCTGAAAATCAGAAAACCCATTAGTTTCGGCAGGATTTTCTTTTCACTAAAATGTAACAGTGTCGTTAAATATTTAGGACAAAAGTCATGAAGCATTAACAGCGTGGAACAAAAGGGGACTATGTGAAACAGATGAATATGAAAGCACGGACATGGGCAAATGTTTTAAATCCGTTATTATACAGCACATTTCGATTCCGTGTATGTGTAAATAAATAACACAGTATAAAATCGTACGCTGGCTACCAAATCCATTCGATTGTGTGCACACACACACGCTAGAGATACAAAATTAATCGTTCTCTTAATTCTATGTAAGCTGCAAGATGTACGTGAGGTTCTTATCCCTCAAGCTACTTGACTCTCTCTACCCACCATCTGCTCATGAAATCTGCTTTGCCACCATCAAAATCTTTGGCTCAACGATACACATACCCCACCCAGCGTGTAAACAAAGGAGACTGTGCTCTGGCGGAGCTCGTAAAATAAAATCTGATTGGGTCAGCGTGTGAACAAAGATGGCTGCGCCTATTGGGAGCTTGTTGTGCGGCACTGCAATCGGTTAAATTCGCAAACAATGGGGGAAAATCAGTCCACGCCAGCATGTTGGTATAGAGACTGTCCAGAAAGTTTGCGATTGCATTCTGTGTATTCCAACGGGGTAGAAAAATATTATGCAGCAGAGAATTCCACAGAGACAGCCCCGCCTGGTGGCCAAACCTGCGGTTGTGTGCAGCAGTTACAGTGGCGCGAATGGCTGAGCACAGCGAAACCGCTGCTTATGGAGCGTTATAGTGATGGTCCATAACCCTCCAACTGGATCTCTCCCCTAGGAAAATTACATCACACTCGTTGATTGCGACAAAGAGTCTAAATTAGTTGATGACTGGTATGACAGACTCCTGCCAATGCTGTGCACTTAAATTTAATTATACTTACTATATTAGCGTTAATTTATTTGACCCTCGGTATCCCAGAGTGCACTGATAAGTGTTTATATATGATATATTTATATATTCGCCAATCTATTCAACTTTGTATTTGATATTCATGACCTGTGTTAATATTAATTGTGGAAATAAATATACATTGGACTCGTAAATGAAGGAACAACTTGAGGAGCTGTAGCCCTTAGCCTGACTCGTCTCAAGGGAACACCGATACGCCACTGAACTTGGAGATCCAGAGTTATCGCTTTCGGGAGCTAACCCATACTACTACAAAAAAAAGGCGGGTCCTGCAGGTTCTACACCTGTCCTTTTGTGTTCAGGGTGCATTAATAACAAAGGAAACCTGAGAGAGGTTCAGGCCAGAAACTGATCCAGGGGAGGGGTCGAGGGGTGGGGGACCCCCCTTTTTCAGCCACCGCAAGCTTTATTAAACGTTTCAAAGAAATTTAAGGGTGTCAGACCCACCCATCCCCCCCGGCAGACCTTTGAATTTTTCAGTTTTGTCATAAGCCCTTCTGGGTTGTACCAATCCTTTTCTTTAATCCGGGATCTGCCCCTGCAGGCAGATATTATACTAAGTTCAAACATATCATACTAAGTTCAAGTATTAATCATGCCTTTCAGAGTAGAATCTATTGCCATGATTGATAGATTGATACATTTGTGAGAATCCAGCAAGCTTCAATATTCACAATTGCAATTTACGTGAATTGAGTAGCATGCACAAATCATTATGATTCATCAGAGTTTGGCTGCATACCTGGATTTACAGTTCTAGGGTCATTGTTCAGGCACTGATGTCCACACGAGATGCTGATGTGTGTATGGCAATGAGTTTAAATTTCAGCGCATCATTCACAAATATTTTGGCATCTTCAAAATGTAGGATGTGCAAAATGGAGAAATATGAATTACGAAAAACTGACGGACGCTCGCAGGACGGACAGACCGGGAGACAGACAGACAAACAGAGGGACAGACATTTCAAAAAACAATCCCATCCATGGTGAGCATGAGAGCAATCACTGACTTATATTTGTTTTAGTTTCCAATGTCCCCTAAAGGTGTGTCAATATGTGATAGTGGCTGTGTTTTAGTTTTCATTCTCCCTTGAAGATACATCCATCTGTGAAAGCACTTTGGCTGTGTTTTTGTTTTCATTTACACCTGAAGATGTTTCCTCATGTCAAAATTCTTGTTGGAAACTGGGAACCAAAGATGTGTGTTTATTGTTTTGGAGCTGCTTAGCATAAATTTGCAGACAGACACTCCAAATCTAATCGCAACCAAGATATGCATAAGAACAATCACTGACCAAAATTTGAATGAAATCGAATAATATATAAGAAAGTTATCCCATGGAAACAGAAACCTGACTGACGCACAGACAGACAGAGAGACAAACAGAGAGAAAGACAGACAGACAGAAGGACAAACCCAAATTAATGTCCCCCGTTCCGAGATAGAGGGAGGGGGTCAAAAAGTGTGTCGTCGTATATCAGCTCAAAGACTGGTGGATTTATTACATGATCATACAAAAGTTACTTCAAAAGGATATAATAGCAATTTTACCGCAATTTATATTTGGTGTGTAAGGTACAATTTATATAATTGGTACCTCAACATAAATGCATTTTTTATATTATAATTTAATTTTACGACGATTATGTTTTATTTCTGCCAGATACAAATAGAATATTGTTCATTGACAACGTTCTCATTGATACAAAGATGAAGAGAGCCGTCATTCTAGTACTTATGGTTCTGGGCAATTGTAGAATAGGGAGTCAAGATCACGGCGAAAGTCTAAAGGTATGTATATTTGTAAACATTTTGGTACTCTGAAAAAAAATATAAAATTAGTTCTTAACTAATTATATAATCGATTGTAATGCTTTTCTGTATAAAAGGCAGAAATATATGTACCAGGTTATCACGTTTTAGACCTTTTATCTACTTTTACATATTAATAAGCTCATAATATTAATGACCCAGTCAAGAAACAATATCTCTGAAAGGCAAAAGCATAAGAAAGCATGTCGCAATATAAACTTAAACCGAACCAGGTCGAAGAATCACAATGTATTATACCACACCAGTGTGACAATAAGTGCCGTGTTCACATATATTATAATAATGCCAAGTTAATTCAGTAGATCTAGAACTATCCATATATTATATTATATTTCATTATATTATATTATATTATATTATATTATATATTTTTACGGAACCTAATAACAACATGTCTCGTAGTCGTGACGAGTATAAATATTGTTACCGATATAAAAAAATTCAGATTCTGTAACACTAGGCAGCGTAAATGTCTAGGGAAATGAATAAAGAAGTAAGTGGATTTTTGTTAACAAATAATTATAATTTAGTCTTAAAACAATCCTCACATTTCAATACACTAAATCAATACAATTACACAGTATAGTAAATAAAATGTAGTGTCCGAATCCTAGGCTTATCTGGATACCACCACTGTCACAGCTCAACAAGTCCTTTATAGCATAAATATTCCAGATGAAGAGTTCATGCAAATCTTCTCAGAGAATAGTCCGATTCAGTCCCGAAATCAGCCTGTTTTAATCCAAAAGTGAAGTCTGGTAATAATCCCAAAGGCAAACTGAAGACTGTTTAAATCCGTTAAGTCCAAAGAATATCTATAAGTTCTGCAATTAGCGGAAAGGTCCCAAAACTAACTCACACTATTCCGTGTCCGCTGGAGTTTTTTTCTCTCTCTCTCTCCCGGCTATAAACACGGCCCATAATTTATAGCTTCTCATCTGAAAATACTAGAAATGGAAAATTCCGAAGAACAATTCACACGCACATATACAGACCTGAAACTACTAAAACAAAGAAAGCTGTGTCTCCACGCTTAAGTCCCCACACGCGAGCCAGCCCAAACTCGCACGTCTCCCATAGCAACGAACTATGCCTGCGCTACACAAATCAGAATGTCAACAGACACATGTAACACTCCTGCGCACAACAAAACAGACACCTGTAATAATATATATATATATATATATATATTTATTTATATGTGTTAATATCAATTGCTATATATATTATTAATCACTACACTTTTAATTATTATAAATGTGATTTCATCATTTGCTTATATTTGAAGACTCGGGATGTTCGAGGGTTTCATGAAGGTAGGTGTCCTTTTTTCATAAGACTGAAAATAAACACAATAATTGTCCAATTTCGTTTTCTCATCTTATGTTCCATGCATTATCATTTTTTTCTTAATATATATATATATATATATATATATATATATATATATATATATATATATATATATATATTTGTAGCTATCGCATTCCAAGTTGATTACACAGGTCCGAGATTTGACGGCCAAAAGGAACATAACCTAAAAATTCCATACAACCGGTTGAAAATGAATATAGGTGGAGGGTTTATACTGTCACTGCATGCCTTCGTTGCCCCAAGGGCTGGTCTTTACATGTTCAGTGTTAACGGAGTTTCAGACAACGGACCAGGCTGTATCCAGCTTCGACGTAACAACCTGGCGGTTACTACGACGCTAACTTCAAGTCACTGGTCATCAATGGCCATTAGTAGACTTGTTCTGCTTAAAAAAGGAGACTCTGTTTTTGTCGTGACTTGTGTCGATCCGATTAATTCAATTCATCAAGTTTTTGGAAACTCTTTCGCAGGGCATCTTATCATGAATATGTAACACGCTAGGCGAGCGCCAAAACATATTATGGTGTTTTCATAACAAAAATACCTTGGCAAAATAAATGTTCACTTTGCTAACACGTCATAAATTGTCTACTTCTTTATGTTGTTATACTGTGATGCCATATTATATTACTTAAAATGCAAACAAGAACAGGTATTAATGAGCCATGCAAGATCCATGACTCACATTAGATTATCGTTAAGTTTCCAGTAAAATTAACGGAAAATAAACCGGACCGTAGAATAAAATCTTGGAGGCAGGATCTCCAAAATTAATGGACATGTGTCAATAATACATTTTTTGGTGATGACAATGAACCTACATTAATTCAATAATTTTCAAAATTCAACAGTTAATACCAAAAATGCCTCACATTCTTTTGTTAGTGGAATACCAATTTAAATTTATCCCAAATACGATAGATAGATAGCGC
This sequence comes from Sipunculus nudus, assembly GCA_026874595.1. Taxonomy (NCBI): domain Eukaryota; kingdom Metazoa; phylum Annelida; class Sipuncula; order Golfingiida; family Sipunculidae; genus Sipunculus; species Sipunculus nudus. Next base: position 21,540,513 of record CM049313.1, on the reverse strand, counting down.
TATAATATTACCTACATAGCCAGACTGGGTAACATTTCTTAATATTAAAAGATAACACATCCGTGACAGGTGACCAGTTTGTTGTATAGGACATAGGGAAATATAGATCATATATACATCATTTATGAAACCAACTGTTATGATAAAATGTAGCGTCGGCATTCTGATGGAGCGCATAAAATAAATGTAAGGAAATTTCAGATTTAAAGATTTATTTCAAGTATTTATTACACAGTAATGTACTCACCTTTTGACTACATGAATGATAACTTTAAAGTGAGAACTGAGAATTACTTTAGTCTGCATTCCGAGTAGGCCGAACCATATGGAAAATTAATGCCACCCTATTAGGGAAGTTGCATTCCATCCTTTATTTAATTGTGTTAGACTTGGAGGTTGGTCTGATTAATATATATTTTTCACGGTGCAATATGGCACCTTAACACATACATGGCGCATTGGGCCCACTTACTGGACCATCAATATAAATGAACCACTATAAATGAACCATTATAAAATGCAGTGAAAATTCAAACAAAATGCAAGTTAACCTTCAATGTATATTGCAACATCACATAGTAAAAGCAAGTCGGTACACAGGTCCCACTAAATGCCTGCGTGCAGGTGTTTTCTCTGTTCTCCCTTCCATTGATCACTGATATACCCTCACCATGTATATTTCACCCGATATATGACAGAACGTAGGATTAACGGTGCTTGAATGGAAACAAATCCTGATAACAAGGAACAATATACGTAATGCATGATGACCGGGTCATCTAATGGCCTCCCACTGTTGTTGTTCAGCTGAGTTTAATCATTAAGGGAATGTATTTTAAATGTTTTCGATCCCTGTAGTTTATTTCGAACCAACTGAATCAAAGTTGTTAGAAGTTAAAATATGCGAGTTACCTTTAACATCTACCATAAGGAAATACACCGACCATGTGTTAAAACCAAAATATACTATAATACATCACAACAGATAGGTAAAACTACCTCTTTGGATGACATCCAGAATGTGTTGTTCTTTATACTTGACAGCTTTGTTAAGTATCACAAGTGTTATTATTGCCTGCTGTGAGATAATGCACTGAAAAGCGTTATGGCTCAATTGTTCCTGTACTAATAATTTCCATGCCCTGCCAGGAGCATTTTCAAATGTGAAGTGGCAACAGCTTAGTTTTATACTCGGGGAATAAGATTTTTCTTCCATGTAATCTTTAGGAGAGCCTCGCTTGTTGTAATGGTTACACTGAAACATGTAACTTGGTGTTGTGTTCAAGTATACTAAGAACATGTTTAAAAACAGGTATTTGACCAATAGAAATAAAACATGATTTGTTTTATGCTGATATTCCAAGAGTGATTAATGTGGTAAGTAATCTTGCAACTTAACAATGGCCAAGTAGAATCACCTGTATTGAAACATCAGGATAAAGTAGTTGCATAAATATAACGTTGCTTCCCGTCAGCACGCCCAAGAAGCTTGATAGCTAGTCCCGATAATGCATCTGTCAAAGTCCACACTTTGCATGTTTCTGTATCGTTTAACAAAGGTTGGTTGGGAACAATGTCGGTGTATCAGTTAAAACTGTGGTATTGAAAAATCCCAAATTAGTATCAAGTGTGAATTATACCCTGGCAGATCTTCTTGGCTGCTACTGTGCGTGGTCCTTACATTGAAAATCACACATTTATTCGTCTGTTTCCAAGGATGTATCTTAGAATTTATAGTGCACTGGTAATATGCCTTAGCTGCCCGAATGACTCATATTATATTCTACCCCATATCAGCATTTATAAAGCGTAATGTAGAGTGCAGCAGGAGAAGTCGCAACTTTTTATTAATAAAACCGCTTTCAAGAACACAAGTACAATTCAGCACATGTGACATTTAACAAGAATACATTAGATATAAATCAAAATCAAAAACATCAACGAAACAACAACCTCATACAATTACAGAATACATATAATGATATATATATATATATATATATATATATATATATAAAGAGAGAGAGTGAGAGAGAGAGAATCAACAAAGAAACTGTGTATTAAATTAAATCTTGAATATGTAAGTCATAATTTTATACTCAAGTACACAGACAAGCGCAACCTGGCAAAAAAGGGAGTCATCTCAAGGACGCCATTTGATATCGCTCAGCTGAGCTTAATCCTTAACGGAATATATCTTAAATATTGACTATGCCTGTGGTTTACTATGAGTCAACCGAATCAAAACTGTGTGAAGTGAAAAATGCGAGTTACCTTTAATTTCGAGCATAAAAATATACAATGACTATGTCTTAAAACCATAATATACTATATCACATCACACCAGATAGGCAGTATTACCTCTTTGGATGACATCCAGAATGTTATGTTCGTTCTACTTGATAACATATTAAGTACCATGAATATTATAATTACCTGCTGTAGGATATGCACTGAAAATCAAAAATGTGTACGGGAACACATTTAGCGCGTTCCGGAACTCAAACACATCAAATTTTGCTGTGTATGAGGCATTAAATGTGTTTCGTTTAGTCAGAACACACTCACTGTGTTACCAAACGCATTATTCCGCTCAAACACATCTGTTTTCCAAAATGTGTTTGGAAATGAGTTTGGGAACACATCTACTGTGTTTGAGTATGTGTTTCAAAACACATGTAATGTGTATGCGCCTTTCCCCGAGAGGGAGTTGGTTGTCACGTGATACATAACTGCCAAATTCAAAAACAGTCTGGTCTTTGTTCGGGTGGCCCATCATCTCAGCAGACATAACTGGCAGAGTACATGCTGCAAGGTCTGAGGTAAGTTAAGAATGTATTGTTTTTTTCAAAATCGGCTATATGTGGAATGTCTTAATTATATGTACAGTCAGTAGGAGCACTGAGTGTTTATTATCCAGATTTAGATGATGAATGCCTGCATTGCATGCCTGCCAGACTGCCACATTGCCCCTAAAATAATGTGTATACAGTCATGCAGTTTACAATGAATGTGCAAGGAGATTTATATTATACATGTATATAACATATTTTTGTCGTACTTAACAACTTAACATTACCAAAGACGTTATTATTATATAATTCCAACTGTTCACTGTATATGCATGTGCATGCATGCAGGACCATGCACAAAGTTCATGAAGCTTCGCTCAGTATACAGGGCACATGTAACAACTGCTGATAAGACAGCAGGCAGCTTGTTGTAGAACAGGGTCAGGTTTGTAACCCTATAAGGTTGTCACAGTCGCAGCGTGCTTTTATACAGCCACACTCTTGTTATGTTGGTGACTTAGCTACATATATGCCCCCCCCCCCTCCTCACCAGAGTAGTAAATGCTAATATACAACTGCACAATGTTTCATGCCTGTTTGTTTTTTTAATTTCTTATACGTTCGTTTTCTTATTTTATAGGACTTAAGCCCACCCAAGTCTTTATGCTCTTCAAGAAGAGGAGCGAAATGAGGCTGTCTCAAGACTGCTGGTGATCCGATTAAGAGAGCTACATCATAGATGAATGCACAATTACTCCAGACTCATTGAACTTATATTTACCATATATTATGACATTTCGGCAACTTGCACTCTACATATATACCCCATTTCTGTATATTATAGTATGTGCATCACTTGGTTTAGTTATAATCTGGGGTGTTTTTCTCAGATTCTTGGCCTGCATACTACAGAAAAACATCATTAGAGACCTGTGTCTCTGTATTCAATAAGGACAAGGACTATAATTTATTTTTTTCATAAACTGAATAAAAATACGGTGAAAATATTATAATAAATGGTTCAAATTTGTGTAACTGCTTTTGTTATTTGTTTTCTGTGTTACAGGTGAATATACAGCTGAATTATATGGATTAGATACTTTTATTCCTTACTTATTCCAGTCTCAAGACCAGTCAAGCTACATGTATTTGGAACTTTTGCAGAACACATTTTAGCACATTCAGAACACATCAAATGCGTTTCAGAACACATTTACATTATCATACACATTTACTGTGTTTTCGTACACATTTAATGCCTCGTCCTAGATACAACTCTCTAACACATCTCTATGTGTTTCCAAACACATGTGTGTGTTCCGAAACACGTCTATGTGTGTTCCGAAACACATTTATATGTGTTCCCAAACACATCTATGATGTGTTACAAAACACATTAAATTTATCATACACATTAATGTGTTCCCGTACACATTTTAATGCCTCATCTCAGATACAAGTCTCGTACACATTTAAATGTGTTCCCAAACACATTTTGGTTTTCAGTGTGCCCTGAAATGTGTTTTTTCTGAAAATCCTTTTTTGCCTGTGATAATACTTCCCATCCCCAGTTTCTCTCGAACCTAAAGCGGTATAAGCTTACTTCGATGCTAGGGTAGGCCTATATTAAAATTTCCTTCAAGGGAATCTTTAGGACAGCCCACTCGTTAATGGTCAACTTGAAAATGTAACATAGATTGGTTTGATACATACAGTTGGCCAATGGCCATAAAGGATGATTTGTTATATTTGGTAAATCAAGAGTGGAAAACGCGGTACGTAACCTTGGAAGTTAACAATCCCAAAGTAGAATCATTTGCAGTAGTGAAATCATATGGTTCGCAGGGGCACACGATCGCAGATGTCAATCTCACAAGAAGACAGAGTGAGGTTAACATCGTAAAATATACGAATCATAGTAAGACAAAATAACTTATCCTTTCATTTACTGTCCCACATAAACCTAATCATCACTTCTCGCCATCAACATCATTTTCAATGTCTTTTATCAACCAAAACATCTATCAATACCATGATATTCACTGTTCGCAATCCCCAACATCAGCATCATTTGTCACCGACCCCACGGCCCTTCATCCGTGTCACATTGTCATCATCACCGTCGACGCCACTGTTAATAACCAGATTACTTGCGACAGACGGCAGGGCGGACGGAAAGACGGACGCTCACCATTCCAATGTCCCCCGCCGACGGCGCCTATTGATAACTAGCAGGACTCATTTTTTTTTTTTTTTTATTTATAAAATTTAGGCCTCTGTTATGGGAAAATGTCACCTAATCCTAGACGCATTCGTGTGTCGTATTATGTGACTTTATTATGATTATAGTGGCAGCCCTTTGTATTAATTATATCTCTACTTCTGATATGATAACATCGGAACAACCTTATCAGCCAGGTATATGAATCACTGGTTCTTTATTGTAGCTGCTCATTTTCAATACCTTTTCAAGAATAGTACGCAGCCTATGGAGATTTTTTCTTAGGCCAGGTTGGTGACCAGTTATCCCAAGCGAGTCCGTTTTCCAATTTTTTATTATTTTTATAAGATAATTTACATTTCTACAATTTTATGAACAAACTTACCAGTTTAACACGGGCCCATTAAAAAGCAGGAAAGAGTGAAGCCCACTAGCCAACTTAGTTCGAGCCTGTACCGACAATCCTGGCCACATGGCTGCTAGGTGACTATTGTTGAGGCGGACACATTTCTTTTTTGTAATTACAGGGGGAAAAGGCCTATTACTTAGCATATTTCGGGTACAAAAATTCCATAACGAGTTAGCACGAGCCTACTGCGCCCTTCAAGAATTAGTTATGAGTTTCCTACCAGCCGCCGAGTTTACCGGAGACATCAAAGGTACTTTCTAAAATGTTCTTGTGTAGGCACGAAATAACACACATTATCAGAGCCCTCCAAAGTCGTTTCTTCAGTTCCACTGGAGTTATGACGCCGCATAAGCTCGTGACTCAAATCGGCACCAAGCTGGCCATCGTGTATGAGGAGCTTTATTATAGGTCCCTGTTTGCACTGGACGAGTTAACCTCTTTCACATTTTTTTTTTCAATAATGATTCTCTGTGACATAGGAACACGATTTGTAAACGAAAAACGTAACAATGTTGCACCTTCAACATTTAAACTGTAAATATATATATATATATATATATATTGAAATTCGGAGACAGGAGACATGCAATATGTTGCGCCCCCCCCCCCCCCCATGTTCCTGAATAACTACTAAATAATAAATACTATTTATATAGTACGAAAACTCCAATAGTCTGACTCACAGTTCTAAGCCTAACATACACAAACAAAGCACACACATTTTACTAACTAGATGTGTCGGAACGACACGAATGCCCCCGCCTGGGGCAAATTAGAAACATTTGTAAAATTTTGTAAAATTTTTTAAGTTCAGGAAGCGTTGTATGGTCAAAAAGTAGGTCAACAAGGGCAAAATGCAAACTCGATCTGTAAAGGGTCATTATCAAGCAACACACCAAAAATCAGGCCAGTATCTGCAGGCTTTGTGACAAAAGTCCATATATGTGCATTTTTCATGAACATTTCTTTCTTTCATGAAATTTTCTATGTTCAGGATCTGTCATATGGTGAAAAATAGGTTAACTGGGACGAAATGCGAACTCGATCTGTAAGTGGTCATTATGCGCCCACAGACCAAACATTAGGCCAGTATCTGTAAGCATTGCATTGCGAAACTAGAATATTAGCAAAAGTTGATAATCATTTATAAATTTAAATTGGAGAGGTTTATACCATGTTTCATAACAATCCACCAAATGCTTCCTGAGAAATAAGCTCCTAAGTTTTTTTCTATACTAAGCTCTGTGACCTTGAAAAGTAGGTCAAGATCACCCATCTTTGAACTTGACCAAGATTTTGTAAATATAATGCAATAGCACTGAAGAAATGAAGTTCCTGTGTTGAATACCTTTGGAGATATCCTGCACAAAAGACCAAAATTGAAAAAATCCGATAAAATTTCATTAAAAAATCAGAAATTGCAGGTGGCGCCACCAAAATTGTGCAGCACATACAGACCATCAGTCCCAATGATCATAGTAAGTTTTGTGAAAATCCACACAATGGTTCCTGAAATATAAACTTCTGAGTGTTTTTTCTATAATCAGCTCTAAAATGTAGAAAAATGGGTCAAGGTAACCCATCTTCGAACCTGACCGAAATTTGATCGATATACATCTTCAATTATGAAATAAAGTTCCAACGGTGAATCCTTTTAGAGATATCCCGCTCACAAGGTAAAAGTTAACAGACGCGGAACAGACGGACGGACAGACACCGGACAGACAGATGGACAGACGGACAGCTTGGGTGACGACAATAGCCCATCAACCTATGAGCTGAGGGCTAAAAACGGCTGAACATGTGTATTTGTCATGAAAATTTCCATTTTTCATGAATTTTTCATGAATTTTTCTAAGTTTAGGAGCCGTAAAACGGTCAAAAGTAGGTCAACCGGGACGAAACGCGAACTCGATCTGTAACTGGTCATTATCTGCCCACACACCAAAAATCAGGCCAATATCTGCAGGCATTGCGAAAAAAAAAGTCCGTACATGTGTATTTGTCATGAAAATTTCTATTTTTCATGAAATTTTCTAAGTTTAGGAGCTGATAAACGGTCAAAAGTAGGTCAACCGGGACGAAACGCAAACCCGATCTGTAACTGGTCATTATCTGCCCACACAACAAAAATCAGGCCAATATCTGCAGGCATTGCGAAAAAAAGTCCGTACATGTGTATTTGTCATGAAAATTTCTATTTTTCATGAAATTTTCTAAGTTTATGAGCCGTAAAACGGTCAAAAGTAAGTCAACCGCGACAAAATGCGAACTTGATCTGTAACTGGTCATTATCTGCCCACACGCCAAAAATTAGGCCAATATCTGCAGGCATTGCGAAAAAAAGTCCGTACAACTGTTTGATTTCGGAATGACGGAATGACGGAAGGACGGACATGGGTAAAACTATATGCCCCGGCTACTTTGTGGCGGGGGCATAAAAAAAAATGATCCCCTGAACCCCCCCCCCCCCCCCCCCGGCATAATCTTTTCTCTATCGCCAGAGTATGCTCACCATTTTGGGACAACTTAAAAGAAGAATATATATATACACATATTAATCACCCAAGGCTTGCCAAAGAAAAGTTTTTAAGTTGGTTTTATAGTGGAGAGTGAATTTAAAACCTTAGGGGCTATGTATCTAAAGGAAAGTTCACCAACTTTCATGTGGCATTTTGGTATTTTAAGGTTTAAAAAACTGATCGCAAGGTACGCAAAGGCCAATAAATATCTAATTTTGCTGACATATGTGGTGGCACTGATCCATGGAAGTGACAGTAAGCAAGAACTGTGATTTTGTAAATGATGTGATATTTTACGGGAAGCCAATGGAGCTATGCGAGTAGCAGCTTGACTTGATCACTCTTTCGCTTTTTAAGCGCGAGGCGGGCAGCATTATTTTGACATTATTTTTTTACAGTTTTAATCAATTTAATTTTAATCAATCTTAATTATTTCATGTTCTAATCATATGCCACAAATTTTTAACCACAATTTAACATAACAAATTTAACAACACCATGGCTTTTTCTTTCAAATGAACACAAACCTTTGCATTTATCGACTACTACACCTAAATTACACCTATAATGATAACAATAATACAGCAAAGGAATTCATTCTTTACATTGTTTAAATATATCAGTTTCCCTTCTAGTAATTATTATTAAAAAACAATAATAATAAGATTTTAACCAAAATTTGCAAGGTTCCTTTTTTCATTCATGGCTCATATGAAATACTATATAGTGGTATATATATATATATATATATATATATATATATATATTTAAATACTAGTGGAAACCCAGACAAGGTGTTGAATTTATTTTGAATAAATACTACATTATTTATTAAAATATGGAAGTTTTTGGTGGGAGGGGCATTATTGCCCCGTTTGAAATAAGGATTGGCATTCAGATGTGAATAGTGACTAATGGGCAGGGATTTCATGATATATGTAATATTTAATGGGATGGGGGGGGGGGGGGGGGAGTCAGTTTAGACTCAATTTTTATATGCCATATATAAATAGTTTTGTATTTGTCCTCATTGTCAGTTGGTCACAAAAAAACATGAAATCCTATATAAAGTTGTTCAATTTTGATTGAAATTTGAGGTCTCACTCTTTGCAGCACTATTGACACACAAACACACACACACATATATAGGCCTCTGATAAGTTTTGGCAAATTTACAAGATTATGATATACATATATAAATTTAACTCCACGGGGCACTATTAAAGGGTGTTTAACAGAGGAGACTGAATCAACAGTTGGATATTCTTGTATATTCGGTAGTAATAGAATAAGGGGAGACTGCACCATTCAATGTATTCTCATGCAAGTTATAAGCTACTGTTATAAATAATGTACTTTTTTTCCACTAAAATTGAACATATTTTCAAGTTGTATAAGCTACATTAAAAAGGGTCTTCTTAGATGTTTAAACTACTTTATTATTTCTGTCCTGCAATCTTATGTTCACAAGTGTCACTCTGATAGAACCAAATATGATATGTTGCAGTAAATAGGCTTGTGCCTTTTATTTCAATGGTTTTAAGTGTGTAGCCTAATTTATTGGGATAATTAAAGTTATTGTGGGCCATGACAGAGTACATGTAGTGTTGTTTATTTTGATACTGGTCAAAGATACAGTGAAGCTGTTATATGTAAACTGTGCTGATTATATAGCTGGCAGTCAAGTTGGGCTGTGCTTCTTGCCTAACAGCCCAGTATGCATGCGCTAGTTGGGGGGCTTTGATTGCAAACATCGGATATGTCTATATATTATTCAAGCAATAACTGGTACACTATATTAACCAACTAAATTTAAAAACTGGGCTAGTCATACAAAACTTATACATAAATTGCAGAACCTAAATACTCCACATAAATTATGGTTGACATCTATGCAGATGTGTGACACAGCAGCCTGTTTTCAAGCAACACAGGACATTGGGTGGGAGAGATATAATCAAACAGTCATTCATACTGGGTTGCAATAGGTGGGTATATGATCTGTTAAGTAACACAGCTAGTTCAAAATCCTTTAAGTTCTTTCTGAATTTTTTTTATAATTCGGTAGAATCGGGTGTTAGTCATACACTCAGTAGTTTCATGCATTTCCAACAATGAATTAAGCCTAATGCATATATAATGTTTCACAAAGACTGATATTTTGTGCATCATCATACTCTGTTGTAACACCTACATTCTTTATCTTAAAATAATAAGAATGCTGGCAACTAATATTTCTCTACAAATATGTACACATAATCGCAAGTGAGTTGGATCTGTTTTGGTTGATTTTAACTTATTTTACTATAATCATGAAGGTTCTTACAAGAAACACTTGGTCAACTATAGTATAAGGTGAATAAAAGAAATTTCTGTTGAATATGAATAAAACAAAAACATAAAATAGGGAATATGTCACTGCCATAAATGTTGCTTTATTATTTACCATTTCCTTGTGCTAACTTTATCAAAGTCTGTTAAATTTATCTGCACGTTGATCCAGAGTTTGAGGTGACTATTGTGATATGTATATAGGGGTATACAGAAGGCATTGTTGGAAATGCTGAGGATCATAGTAGTTTCAAGAACATAAATTAAGTTACTTAATATTTCAGATAATGATTCCTTCAGAGAGCTCATTTTGAATTTTCATACAATATGGGAAAGAGGCATCCTTTCCCATGGCCTTCCCTCAAATAAAATGTCAGCTTCCCTTCTTTAGTACATACATAACTATGAAGTTTAAAGGAAAAACCAAATTATATTTCTAATAAATGCCTTCAACAGTAAACTGCTATTATAAAGTATCTTAGAAGCTGTTGGGCACCAGTGCAGGGCTGTTCCTTTCGAATGACCACTTCCCCAGGCGACAAGGCGGCTTGATTCCTGTTGATATAAAACAGCTGCAGAGAAGGTCACTTACAATGCAGACACATTTTGCTATACCATGCTGTCATCACAATCACCACTGAGTGGCATCCTACTGATAACATAAGTAAATAACTGTGTGCGGTCTACAGGCTTTTTCCAAAGGGAGGTGCAGCCTAATGATTATTTCAGTCTTATCGTAAGCAGCTGCCATAGGTATACCCCAGACCTCATTTACAAACCCATCTGTGTTGTAATACCTTTTTCGATGACACCAAACGTCGAGCAGCCGCCCCATTGTTTGCCTCAAGATCTCAAAACGCCTATAAGATAACTTGAAACAAAGTGAACGCTAGGTGGCGCCAGTTTGATGGAACATAAATAGTAAAAGGGGGGTGGGGGATGCGTCTTGCCCTGCATTACCCTAAACTTTTAAAATGAAGGCGAAAACTGTCATGTACGGTTTTGACAGTGTGGGGGAAAAAAGCAAGATGGCCGGTGGGACGGGTAGTACTCGTAGCCCGATTTAGGCGTACTCGGACTCAATATTCTTAGGCCCTGCTTAGAGTCCGATTCAATCGGGCTAGAGTACTCGCCTCTGTGTTTTTATGGTGATATTTTACCGAAATTAAGCCGTAAATCACAGCTTTAATATGCCATGATGAACATACATATTTTATTTATAATAAACTTGCATGATTCAAACTGAGATCAGTTTATGCACATTTAGAATTCATACAGTCATTTGAAATGTGGTTGGTAGCAGGGACTTCAGAAGGATAATAATTAATGTATAATTCGTTTCCACCTGCTGTCCATGAATGTTCATGTATTCTATATGTATTCGTGTCAGTTCTGTTGCGGAAACAACTTGGGCTTTTCTCCTTTTAATGTGAACGTGACCAGTGCAAATTATTTTGAGGAATGACATGCTGTTAGGCGAGGCCAGATTTTCGGGGTAACTTTTAATATAGTGAGATTTGCATGGTATTAATAAAATATCTTCAAACCCCAATGTGAACACCGTTTCTTTGGGTTGAAACAGTAACATTAAGGTGAGGGTAGTCGCTTTGTTTGGTCACTGGTAGTGCGTTTTATCGGCGTGGCTACCCGCGGTGTGTCATACACTGTTTTAAAGCATTGGTTGACTTGTGACGTCATGCCAGATACACTTGTACATTTCAGTCACACTCCGGGAGATGGAATGCTGCACATGTAACATTTCAAACATGTATATTTCACTTTAAACATTTGGCACACGTGACTTGATGTTCGCTGGCTGGTTCACCAAAAAAAATAATGCAAATGTCCCTCGCCTTTGTAACATAGCTAGGCCGGGGTTAGTGGTATTATACAATACCAGCAGAACTGACATCGGTTTCCATACACTCCAATATCAAAACAAAAAAGTTAGAATTAACTTTTAAAATGACAGCTTCTCACCTTTTATCTGAATGATGTCAACATAAAAAATAAATTTAGTCTGTTTGATTAGTATATCCACAGAAGTTTATATATATGTTAGGAATTGGCACTACTCTTTTAATCTGAAATTCTTAATAGATCATCAACCTGTAGGTGTACATTCAAACTACATGAACAATGTTTGTTATGTAATAATTCAATTATATTATGTATATCAAATTATTCAAATTACAAATATCTTCCACAAAACCCTGATAGGAAGCAAGCATATTTAAACTTGTTTTAACACAAGTTGCAGTAAAATTGAAATGGATTTACCATTTCATGTCACTGAATCTGTCAAAGGTAACAGCATTTATTTTGTGTGAAGCTTTTGAAAATGAATTCTATAATACACGTCTTTGCATCAATTAATTTCAAACTGGAGCCAGTTGGAATTGAAAAATAATATTATAGTCTGACCTGAGGTAATTAAAGAACTTAAACACAAGAATATCAAAGTAAAAATAGTCGTTGAATTATATTTGCCACTTTCAGGTTTAAGTAATTGTTGAAAATGCTTTACTGTTTAGATTTATTTTAGAAATGTTCAAAGTCTGACATTGTTAACATTTACATTACAGACAATATCATGCTAAGCTTTTGTTCTTTCTTCACAAAATTTAAAAAAAAATGTTTTCTTTAGGTGAATGGAAGCTTTTTTAAGTGAAAATAAGTACACATTATTACATCATATTATGTAAATATATGTACATTATGTACATGACAATATCCGGCTAAGCTGTTGTCTTTCTTCACAAAAATTCACCAATTTCAACAATATTCTTTCTTTTTTTTCAATGAATATTTGTTACTTTAAAAAGAAAATAACTATAAGGCATGCAAATATTTATTAACTTAAAATGGCATATTTTATATATATATATATATATATATATATATATATATATATATATATATATATATATATATGTTTATAGTTAAATAATCGAACATTAAATAGATATGAGTTAACAAACAACACTTGCCAGTAGTTGACTGGCAAAAGTGCCCCCCCCCCCTTATGAATACGCCCCTGATATGTGGGTCTGAAACATCCTAAGTACTCAGAAACAGCCTCTTGTCTGTTCCAACACGGCTGCATGATTTACATCTGCTACCACTGCTACTATAGGGCGCCTTTGTGCTATACAAATTAGACAGACTTTTACTCTTATCTTAATCTTTCAAACTTAAGTCTTGAGATGCTTATTTTTTGTTCTGGATATATCCTGCATGGTTGTTTAGTTCATGTTTATATTTAAAGTTGCATACCTTGTAGGATATACCCAGAACAAAAAAAAAAAAAAAAAATAACCATCTCAAGACTCAAGTTTGAAATTTTAAGAGAAGAGTAACAGTCTAACTTGTAAAGCATAAAGGCGCCCCCTAGTAGCAGTGGTAGTAGATGTAGTCTATCAGCCAGAGGGGTTCGCCGGTACCAAAAGAGGGGCAATTGCTATCATTAATTTTTTTAAAGACATTCATCTATATAATGCAAAAATGCATGATAGCAGTTTAGGAGTGGTAGCTTTCTATAAAATATGAGCCTGTTTCCATGGCAACCATGGTTATTTTGGCAACAATTATGAAATTTACAAAGAGGGCCATAGCTTTGTAAGTTTTGTGTATAAAAGGATGCAATAAATGCCAAAATACTTCAACAGAAAGACATTTATTTTTAATAATATTTTCAACACACAAAATAATTTGCATATTTGGCTGAATGCAAATATATGCAAATTTTTTACTAAAAATTCACATATTTTACACTATACATATGTTCACAGTCCCCTGTTTTTTATCAAATAAACACTTTCAGCTTAAACTTTACCTTGCTGGACAAGAACTGATATATACAATATATTTATTTTTGATAATCATTAATATTCACCATATTTGCATATTAATGAATATTCATTGAACACCACTATAATGACAGTGTTCTTGATTTACCTGTCACGGCCTCTGATATTTATTGCAATATATTAATGCTTCTATAAGCATGTAAGAATCTATGTAATTTTCATAGCAAAATATATATTTACTAAATACACAAATGAAATTTGCATATTAAATGAGATGGCTTGCATAATTTTGCATAAATTTCTATATAATTTAGATCAAAATGGCACATTTATGTTGAACAGATATACAATCTTTTTTTTATTAAATCCACACTTTCAGGTTAGACTTTACATTGATGGAAAGAAAATGAAGTATACGACACATTTATATTCAATCCTCATTGATATTCATAATATTTTCATCTTAATGAATATACATGAGACACTACTATAATGACAATGTTCTTCATTTATCTGTCACTGCATCTGCTATTGTCTGTGATATATCGAATGGATGATTTTGTAAGCATGTAAGTATCCATGGTTTTCTGTGTAATTTTCACAGCAGAATATATATTTACTTAATACAAAAATGTAATTTTCATATTGAATGAGATTATTTGCATAAATCTGCATAAATTTCTATTATTAAGATCAAAATGGCACATTTATGTTGAACAGATTTACAAATCTCCTTTTTTACAAAATCAACATTTTCAGCTAAACTTTACATTGCTGGAAAGAACATGAAGTATATGACACATTTATATTTGATCCTCATTGATATTCATAATATTTGCATCTTAATTAATATACATGAGACACTATTATAATGACAATATTCTTCATTTATCTGTCACTGCATCTGTTATTGTCTATGACATATAGAATGGATGATTTTGTAAGTATGTAAGTACCCATGGTTAATTTTCAAAGCGAGTATATATTGACACAAATGCAATTTGCATATTAAATGAGACCACTTGCATAAATTTGCATACATTTTCATAAATTATATCAAAACGGCACATCAAGGTTGAACAGCTTTGCAGTCGTTGTCTCTGGGCACATAACACCGAGTGTCAGAAGGAAGGTTTGTATGTTGGACTATACAGTATTCTTAATGAAAATAAATAAATTTGCATAATTTATGAGAAAATATCAACCTTTTATAACATTGAGTAATTTAAATATCGACACTTTAAGGCTTTCAGTTATTAAATCATCCTTTCTCCTTTTTGTCTCGACTTTCTGCATAGCTTTTCAAAGATTAGCTAAACTCTCTTTGTCTTTTGAATATTAAGCGAGATAGATGTATGCATTCCTTATACATTAAAAGTGAGTTTGCATAAAATTTTACATCCAAGCAACGAATATGTGCAGCAAAAATATGTATAGTCATAAAAACTGGAACCTGTTCAACAATCTACATGCTCATGGCACACATGTTTCTCTAATATTAAACTATTTGTAGGCTTCCTCTGTCAATATCAAGAGGTAAAAAAGTTCCAGTTTTCTCTGAAAATGTACAAATAAGATTTTTTTTTCTCATTACGGCAAAAAAATAATTTCTTCATATTAAAAAATACCGTATGAAGTATACACAATAAATAACCAAGCTCAGCTTTCTTCCAAAGGCATTCGGCCACCTTTGCAAATAATGCTTGATCAAAAACCAGGACAAGAGATTTTATTTGGAGCTTGTTCATAATATCTTTGCTCCTGTTAAGGATTTCAACAGCTGTGGCCATCTCTGATGGGGGAGCATTTATTGTAGGCAAGTAACCTATTGTGTCACTGCAAATTTCAGCACTTTGGCGAACCATGATATTGAACCCAGTCCACCCTGGCACTCTTTGACAATCTTCTTGGCCAGCAGCTGCAGCACGCATAAGCACCCAAAAGAGATTCTTCTTCAATGCAGCCTTCTCCTCCTGATTATAGTCACTGTGGCGTGACGTTAAACGTCCAGGACCAACTCTTTTCCCACTGTTGTAGTTTGGCAAATGTAAATCATCAATATATATACTTCTTTGTTTTTGTTTAACCACAGATGTCGAAAGATTGTTTGGCCGTGGTCCTTGTACTGTAGGTCTGACAATTATTCCATTTACTCGATGGCTAGTACCTTTCCCAGTTAAGGTCTCTTCTGAGAGGTCTATGTTGTCCCATGCCACTGTGGTAATGATGTTTGGGAATATATTTTCAGGCAGAATATTACTACTGCCACCTTTTGCCAGTTTCATAAGGCAGAGACCTGTTTCATTTTCTTCTACTTGAGAATATGATACCGCATGACCTAGCCGATTCAGAGCTTGTACATTTCCTGTGAGGCCTTTAACGGCAGCTGCCAAGAGAATCTGTTTTGGAGGTTTTTGTTTGCCATGTGAAACGGCGTAAATTAAATCCTGGCAAAGGACTGCAAAAGCCAACGGGTCCTGTCAGAAACCTCTTTTTGTTCTGGCTCACCAGTCAGGATGCAAAGCAGAAATCGTTGCAGAAGCATTGGAATCTGAATGCTACTGGTAGTCAAAGAAGCTGGTAAATGAGGCCACTCCTGTTCGGAGAACTGGTTCTTTATAACAGATCTTAGAGAAGTTGCTGCACTGTCTATGACGGCAATGTTGCTAGAGTTTCTCATACTGTTGACCTCTGTAGACAGTCTCATGTTTTGTCTGGCCAGATCATACACTGATAAGTGTTCTGGTATCACAAGAAGTCTACCTGCCTCATCTGGAAAAAAATGAAGAGAGCCTTTGAACTCTATCTCTAACCTTCTTTTGATATGTTTCTTTGTTGATTCCTTGATCTCAGTTACACCTTTAGATAAGATCATCTGATTCAAATATGATGTTAACTCTGTCATTCTTACGACCCTTGGTCGCGAAAAAAGATCACTTCTAATGAATTGAAACAGATAATTGTAGGATTCTTTTTCAATTTCTTCATAGCTATCTACAACTGGGACGTTTTCAGAATCAAGACATTCTCTGTGTCTTGTATAATCCCTGTAACAGGATCTGTGGTAATACGCTCCAGCAGCAACCATTTCCCTTGATGTTAATGATAGAAATTTACTGTCTTCTTTTTGTGTAGCAACAGCCCGAAGTGTCTTGTCAGAACGTAGATCTGTACATACAATGATATTTTCTCTTGTTTTTTTTCCTTTTTCTTGTATTTTATTCTTTCACAGAATATACACTTTTGTTCATATACTCTGGACGTATTTCGGGTTTCCCTTGCAGGTCGCTTTGATAAGACCCCTTCGCAGTCATCTTCTGATGCCTCGTCCTTACGTTGCAGCATCTGTAAATCTCGTTTCAATGTAAACCTGACTCTACATTGCCGATGGTAGTGGATGACAGGTACCTCCCCCTCTGTTAATTTTCTAGCAATATCAAGAATAGGCACAGGGCGTCTGATTCTGGGTGCTTTCAGTAATGTTTCCCAGGAAGACAAATCCTTTAGGGTGGTTAATTGAGGCTTCAGATTCTCATCTGTGCAGTGGATAATACAGCTGGGGACTGTGTTATTGCTCGCTGAATTTGGCTGAACACTAGTGACCTGGGCATATGTCGGTTCGCTTGCCATTTTCCTGTCAATAAATTAACAATTAAGCTAAGTTAAGCTGTTTCTTGGTAAATTATTATCCATATATTAAAAACTTTGACTATGACAAATGAACCCCCTAATATTTGTATTACATTCTGTCCTTTTAACCTCAATATATATATATATATATATATATATATATATATATATATATATATATATATATATATATATATATATATATATATATATATACACCGTACATTTGGGATTAGTTCATATGCTATACAAGTTCATATAACAGTTTATCCTGAATAATATATTATGTTGAATGTCATGTAATATTTGGCATAAATATTTTTGTCCGATATTAGGAGGAGGGGGTGGGGGTTCTATGATATCGCGTGTTAAACAACCATTAGAAATATGCGGGAAACGGTATTTTGCATTCTTTATCAGTTATCCTTTGTTATTTAGGTATTCATTAAATGTTTGTTGTCTCTTAGTACACCTGTGTCCACAAATACTTCATTATTGCATGTAGATGTGTATGGATTGTACTTAACAAACAGCGATCAAACGTAAAGTTTAGTAAAACATTATGCATATCTTTAACTTACCATGCCCGTAAAGCAAGATTTAATTTTTTACTTTTAATCCTTTGTTAAGCGTGACACATATAGGTACAGATTGGTATGGTTGCTACTATAAGTTTCACCATGTCATGCCTGCATCATCAACCCATGGGATTTAAATGACTCCCCAAGTAGATATTTTGCTAACATATTGGGACCAGGAAACAGATAGCGCTATAGTACCCTTGTGATTTAAGCAACAAAGGCGACCATAAATGTATGTATTCAATAACTTTCAATAGTAAAAAGGGACACAGTTAACAAAAATCATGTTTTATTTGAAGACATTTTATTAGAAGACATAGAAATCAAATGTGATGGAAGCAAAGATGGAATATCCTCGTGTCATCGCCTATCTGCCGAGAGTCGGTGTCATCTGATCTTCTTCCCTGCAATATACTAATTTTTTCTACTCTCCTTATTATAATTCACATTCTTGTACCAAATAATATCAAAGTGTACAAACTCAACCATTATGTACGGTGTATATATATATATATATATATATATATATATATATATATATATATATATTTGAACCCCCCCCCCCCCCCACAACACACACACCCCCGGCATAAAATGGTATGAAATATATATTGCATAGGTATGAGTGTGTTTGGTGTAAAGATGCTAGAGGGTGAAAACCCAAAAGGGCATTAAAGTGCAAAAAAATACAATAAGATTATACCAAATGTTATGATATAAATATTTTCTTTATATTATTAATGTATAAGAAAGGCTCGATGTAAAAATATATATTACGGCTGGTTTGCTCTTAATCATGACTGAAAGGCATTAATGCCGACAACTTGACCATGGGTTGAACATTTAATTTAATTTGCTATGCTGATTTATTCACCATGCATTTACCTTCCGGAAATATGTTTCTTCTAACACAGTTCAGGGTTAAAAACATATTGAAAGAAACATACCAACACGTAAAAAATTTACTCATCACATGAATCTTGAGCACAGAAATTAAGTACGGGCACGTATATATTACAATATGAGGGTGGGAGGGGGCTTTCGGGGCTACTTATCCTAAAATGTTAATGTCGGGGGGGGGGGGGGGGTTAATGTCTAGTGTTTATTTTTCTCGGGGGATAATTATCTCTTGGGTAAATGCTTGCCGCAATTTTCCGAGGGGGGAGGTAATTGTCGGGGGGGGGGTTATAATCGTCCTATATATTTGCATAATAATATTGATATTATTCCAAAGAAATTTTTTCAAACATTGATCAAGTGGATTTTTTGTTAGGCTTACCCGTGCTGCTGGAATTAAAGTTTTTTTCTGTCTTGATTTTCTTCTCCATTCTCATCTGCAATTAAAACACATAACAAAAAATTAACTGTTTACACGATTATTCAAATTATATATATATGTGTGTGTGTGTATGCAAATATAACACATATACAATTCTTTAAATAACAATAAATAAATCTAAAACAAAATTATGTACTTTCCCACAAACACATATACACACGCCACAATAAAAACTGAATATTTATACATTTCAGTCACTTTTATTAAAATAAAAATATACATATTTTTATAGTTTTTACTATGTTAAAGGACATTTTACAGATACTTCCTTTTACCATGTTTAAAATTTCAAAGGCAGATGCTTAATGAATGACCTTAAATTGCATATTTTCATTGACCACATAAAAGTTTAATGATAAACAGAAACATACCTCAAAGGATAAATCTGACTGCTCGCTGCCTCTTGATACGTGGAACAAGTCTTGAACAGGACTTGAATAGCTGTGCTTGTTCGCTTATTCTCATACATGTATCATTTTAAAATATAAATAATTATGCAAATCAGCAAAAAGGTACCATGCATAAGACAGTATGGCTACCAGTGTAAGTACTGACTGTTAAACAAACTGTCAGCAACTTGACAATGCACCCAGTTAAACAATGCACACATTGACATGTAATACAATGTATCACTGTCGTATACAATGTATCAGTATCTGCATTATGACATAACTGTATTGTTTTGGTGAGAGAAAGGTACAAACAAAGGGTGGTCATACATCATGAATATCCATGCTATCTTCATATTTATTTCATAATAAAACACATTTTAGAAATATAATTTAAATAAAACATATTAAATTACCTCTACATGCAAATATCTATATATGAATACATACATTTATATGTGTGTGTGTAATGATGGAAAATAAATGTAAAGTTCATAATGCATGGTGTATGAGAATGTGTTAATTCTGTTTGGATATTAAATAATACATTTTCTCTGTACATATAAATAAAATAACCAGAGTCTGACTGATATATAGACAATATTTTAGATATCATTAATTTTATGAAATCATATAGTTTTCCAAAATATATGCAAATTTATTCGCTTTTTTTCACATTTAGAATGCCGAAGCTAAGTATACACCAGAAACTCGTATATCCTCATGAGATCAGCGACAATGATTGTAAAGATGTTCAACCTAGATATGGAGTTTTGATCTAAATTATGGAAATTTATGCATATTTATGCAAACAGTCTCATTAAATATGCAAATTTCATTTTTGTATAAAGTGAATATATATTCTGCTGTGAAAATTACACAGACAACCATGGATACTTACATGCTTACAAAAATCATTCTTTCGATGTATCACACACAATAACAGATGCTGCGACAGGTAAGTCACGTAAATCACGGTGAATAAGGTAGTGTCCCATGAATATTCATTAAGTTGCATATGTAATGAATAATAATAATTATCATACATAAATGCACTGTATATTTGATTTCCTGTCCAGCAAGGTAAATTTTAAGCTTAAAGTGATTATTTTATAAAAAACAGAGGAGTATGAACATATATTTGGGGTAAAAAAAATGTGAACTTTAGTAGAAAATTTGCATATATTTGCATACAGCCAAATATGCAAATTATTATGTGTATAGATAATATTATCCTCTTCCTTCCGATGATTTTGGCGTTAATTGCATCCTTGTACATACAAAACTTACAAAGCTATGGCCTTTAAAAATTTCATAATTGCTGCCAAAATAGCCATGGTTGCCATGGAAACAGGCTCAAATTTCACTGAAAGCTACCACTCCCAAACTGCTATCATGCATTTTTGTAATCTATAGATCAATGTCTTTAAAAAAAATAATGATAGCAAGTGCCCCTCTTTTGGTACCGACAGGCCTTATTTTCAGGGTCTGGCTGATAGACTAATGTACCTACACAGGGGCTCCACGGATATAAAAATTAAAATTTCTTCCGAAATTCACCCAGGCGTATCCATTCCCTTTCATATTCTAGTATGCACTCGGGCTGGGGCCACGCATTACTCAACCCTTAGTCCCGCGATCCTGGTTTCAGAAACGGCCGCCAGGAGGCCGATTGCTGTTTTAAATCTGACCAAAAAATATACAGGAAATTTATATTTTTTTCCTCTGCATTAAAATATTAGAACTCCTTCCTGACATCCCTTGTATTCATGTGCGGTAAGAGGCACCATCCGTGCACTGCCGCATAAATCAGACGCTTATGCAGTGCACTGAATCCGCTGAGCGACGCCCAAATGTACCCACCACCACCCCTACCTTTTGCCCGTTAAGATTACAGTAACACTTTTTCCCCCCTCTCTGTTAAGTCTAACTTATCCGCATATTGCTCATATAAAGACCGAGATTCCTGTCATTCCTGTTATAACCAGACCTTTTCTATAAGATAAGTTGTTATTTATGCTTATCTCTCAACTACATTCCCTTTACTTGCCATCTTTATCTTACGCTCGATGCACCCAGTGACCCCGGCCCTGCCCTTAAGTCTGGTCCTGTCAATTAGATCCACGCGGTCCTGAGGGACGCAATATGATGGTGTAACCTCAAAATGTAATTAAGTTTTTCTTGTATCATTGTCGAGCTATCTTGAAAATTTCTTTAAACTCTGTTTGGTATTTTTTCTGTTATCGTGCTAACAGACAAACAGAAAAACAGATAATCAGATAGACACATATACACTGCCCAAAACATAACCCCCGCCGCTTGGTTGGCGGAGGAAATAAAAATATTAAAGAATTATGAATAATAATGAAATTAATATAAATAAAATTATATATATAATTATATAAAAAATAATATCTATATATATATATATATATATATATATATATATATATATATATATATATACGGAAAGCAAACTTAATTCTTTCCTATTATTTTGCATATATATGCGATATAAATGCAACGAGATGGATGGCCGTTGCAGTACATTTCCCTGTATGAATTGTATCAAGACTCAAGTCAGGGCTACCAGCCTAATATAAATATATAACTGTAAGGATAAACGTATGTATTACCCGTCTGAAATGTTGATGTCTTATTTGTCAACCCGAAAGAAAAATGATCGCTTTTGTGAAGATCAGAAACTATATCTCATCAGCAATCGTCAGGTCATGTTCTCAGCATGAGCAGCATGAGTCCGATAGAGGGCGCTGATAACAGGCAGGTCAATAATGGGTATTTATCCAAAATGAGCCATTTATGTAAAAACTAAGACTGCCTTTAACCAAACAGCCTCCTTCGGATTTTCATTCGAGACAATGCATAAATAGATGCACAGTTACTGGTAGCTTTGTAATTCAATGCAAATGCGAAAGTTAAAAATGCAAATCGATTTGCCTTTGAACCCATCAATGATGGCTTCATTATCATAAGCTGTACTACATCATCACTGCCACCAACACCGCAACAACTATTGTCATGTACAACTTTAAAATAAGACATCTAATTCATTCAGTTTCATTATGTTTTTTTTTTTCTTTGAATGATTAGCCACATGAATAACATTTTCAGATATTATTTTTAAATTATGCATCTCAAAATTACGCAGATAATATATTACACGAACTAATAGTAAATGCGGAAAATACACCATCCATTCAAAACAGGTCTAATGCATTTTTGTTGGTAATAATGAGTGTATTCCCTAGGTGTCATAGTTAAAACATGAAAGTGCTAAGCGTAGTGATAAGTATTCATAAAACAAACAAAAAAAGGCTTTAAACGGAAACGAAGTTAACGGTTATATTGATGATCCTTAAGGAACCAAATGGAGAGAAGTTAATTAAATTTAATTAATTTTGCTTGTTTTACCCCAAATGTCCCAAAGCTATTGCTTTCTTTAATTTAATTTTAAGCCTATTTCACTGGATTCCATGGATACAAAAATGTATATTTAGTCACCAAGTTTGTCATTATAGCTGTAACGGTAGCAAGGATATTTGGTTGGTGACAAGTGCATCGTGATTTGGAGCAGACAGTCCAAATGTTTACCTACCTTACAGAACGTGTCGCATTGATTCGGACGGATACTGCCACCTGCCGGCAAATTAGATAACTAATTTGCAGTTCTTTGACCGTGCATCTCTGAGTGATGAGTCAGCACTGAAACTTGGACTCTGTTTCGTCAATCAGTACGTGTAAGGGATCACATTTATGTTACACCTTTTAGTAGGAAACATCAATAGTTTTAAAGGTGCGGACCGGACGGTGGATCGTGGTACACAAGTTTTACCTGGATCGGACCGGAATGACAAAACAACATACCGGACTGCTTACACCTGGACCGGTCCGGTCAGAAAGCACCTCCTGAAATCCAATGGTTTATGCTTTTGCTGAATTTCTTTTATGAGTTTCAGTTCAGTTTCATACTGCAACCCATGTTTCAAATAATGTGCTTGTGTATGTAGGTAGCTTAGAAATAAGTAAAGACCCCTTGACCACGATAAATGTACTAGAACCAAGCAATGTGTTCTAGTTAGTTAAGACATATAATATCAGGATCTATAATTTAGGGAAGTGGTTCGCTGGTTTATTTTATTATTATTTTTATTAGTATTATTATTATTATTATTATTATTATTATTATTATTATTATTATTACTATTTCAATAACCGGATATTTCTATAAGGTAAAGGACAATATTGAAATAGTTAAACTAAATATGTTAGATTACAATTGAGAACGTGCATGATATTTTAAATAACAGACCTACACATGGGCTGTCAGGCAGTAAGTTGTGAATAGGTGTGTCACTTGGAGCCTAAATTTTAGTTTCAAATATCCGAAAAGTTCGATATATATATATATTATATATGATTAGAATCTGGTACAAGGCGGTCAGTGTTGATTGTCACAGTCCATAATACTATATGTTTACAAAGTCCTGGTTGACATGGCTGTTATGTTTATGTATCGGTATATTAATGCGATTCGAGGTCAAATATAGGATCGTCAATATAATTGACACGTGTACAGAATTGATTGTATATTTCACAGAGTGTCTGAACAGGTTTCGGAAAAGTAGGGGTCCACACTAATGACTAATGACAAAACCTAACAAACGGTCCCTAGGTCCGTAAAAAATGAGGGGGGGGGGTCCAGGAGGCACATATTGGTCTGAAACCCTTTAAAAAGCTGCAAAAAATGAACCGCTTCTGGTCTAGATGACAGTATCCACAACATTTGTCACAATTTTATAAAATCAACGTTTTGTATAATCGGTGAGAGCATAAAACTGTTATGATGATAACAATGGGCCCATGGAGGCTCTAACAATACACACGTAAAAATATTCGAGCATTTATTCAGATACAGATCGTATATAAATAAAGAGTTTGTTTAAAAATGATGCATTTCCCGTTACTATATACCAGTTATAAACGTGATTAGACGCTATTTGCACGACATATCAAATGATGGTCCTAAATTAGCCCGGAGACCTCACGGGCGAAAATCCAAGTTCGTATGCCGCAAGGCTCCATTTTGGGTACACTATTGTTCCTGGTTTATTTTAATGGTATAAATATAACAACAATATAAAACAATATTATTACTCGAATTTGCACTCGCGCATGACACGTGTTTTCACACCAGCAACGATCAGACAATAACAGACTAAGTTTTAATTGTGATCTGCTTGGTCTCAGAAATGGCATGTTATTTTAATCCATCTTTTATGGTATGAGGTTTTCATTTAAAATTGAAGAACCAATTGTTAATCAACTCCTTTAAGATTCATTTTATATCAAAGAAGTACTAGAATATACATAGACCGGGCGTGTAAAGAGGTAGGTGTCACTTGAAAGGGAACTTTATTTCAGTGGTGGGGTCAAGTAGGAAACACTTTGCAAAGTAGAAAACTGTATTCCAAGGACTCCAAGCCTCCGCCATATGGGGGTCCGTATTGTGGGATGCAGACAGCCTTCAACGTCAGAAGAAAGTGCACATAATAAAAAAACGCGTTGCGAACATTGAAATCTAAGTGATTGGGTTCATATTTTTAGAATTGCTGGTGTATGCAAAGCCGTATTGTATGTGGATAAACCAAATATATAAACATCCTTATACCAAAGTACCGGGCGCTCGGCCGTGACCTGAACAGGCCATTTAGGCTGGTTTTGCTTAACCTTATTTTGCATCTATTTCAAGATTCATTCGTGCCTATGTAACTGCAAATTTGTGAATATTCTTGGCAGTCTTTCCTGGACTGAGATCACGGGCCGGACCTACACCAAAATGAAATCGATTCTTAATTGGCCCATACCTGAGGTGACCTGAAAATCTCATTGGATTCCGTTCATGATTGCATGAGTTATGTTGTGAACAAACACACGCACACATTTAATCCTCATTCCTCGACCTATCAGTTCCGTTGACACAATGTTTTATCAGCCGGCATACAAGATCATTGATAGCATTTGTTTTCCAACTGAAAATACCCTTGTTATAGGGCTAAAAGCCGTATACAGACAAATAAACACACACATACACATAACATTTACTCAAAAAAATATAACAGAAACAATAAGAAGCAATATGTGCAGCCCAGGACAGTTTATTGGGTCATAATTTAGAAACGGACCTGCAGTTGATAAGCTTGTATCTACACATTGTTTGATTTTAGACTTATTACTACAAAGTTACACGTTTTAAGCAAAACGACCGGTTTCTGCTGTCGCTCCTCCGGGTTTGCCTGATTTTCGTATTTTTCATGGTGACATGAAATATCCAACAAATGAGTTCATGTTGAAACTGGGATACAGTGCCATTGATTTACAAAAGCGTACATAAACGAAGTCTTCTTTCTTCAGCAGCAATGGTACGTGCATGGCCATTCGCTCATACGCCTGATTGGCTTGCCCGGTCGCAACAAGCCCGTGATTGTGACGAATGTCAATACATCCGCCCGAGCTGGTTGTGCAACCTTCCACATGAAACATGTACAGGCCACTGCGAGGAGCCTTGAATACATGGTGTAGCAGATCGAACCCGTCACCTTCATTTAGAAGTACCTGGTCATACGGAACTTTTACTCCGATTGACCCGGTAAAACTTCCCAGAAGTTTGACTCGAAATGCAATGGCTGAAACAAAATGATGTACAATGTTGAAACTACAAGGTTTTAGTACGGAAATGTAGTAAAAGAATAATGAAAGATAAAAGCAGACTTAAATGCTGAATATTTACTATCTCTAGATAAATATCTTGGTTTCATTATTTAGGAGAAATAATATAACATACAAACAGGATATTTCACACTAAATAATTTCGCGGTAGTAATCAACCAGCTAAATGTTTCCTCTTCAATCATTTACCAAACACTAAAAGTTCATGTTTGACATTTGCCTAATTATGGACCTTTGGCGTTGATAATATGTGCGTTCAGTTCAATAAAATCTGAACATGATCGATATGCAGCTCACTGTTGAGATGCTCACATCAGAGAGACCATGCTTACAGGACTATAACGAAAAATTGGTTATTTTTTATGAATGGCTTGTTACAACAAATGACCTATTCTTTATATTTCAACAGCCCTTTGAATATCGGGTTTAAGTATCTAACATCAAATGTTGTGACCCCTTGAGAGTATAATACTATATGTTGCAAATAATTAGCTATGATCCACATGTGGAAATATCAGTGTGGAAGTATTTTATCTTAAATACATTTGCCGAACAACGCGACGTATCTAGTTAATACGATTTCAAGTCTAACAAAGGTTACACAGATTCATACCATCACCGCAAAGTTCAATTGGCCTGCTTTCTTTTGAAAGTTTTTTTTTTATTCCGGCACGCAATAGACAAGTAACACCAGAAAATAAAAAGCTCGTGTGTTTGTTTCAAAACCTCCCATAAATTAGTGTTTATAGAGCTCACCTTTGTAGCAACCAAGGCCCTTTTTTAGGTAAACTATGCATAACCGACATGATTCAGGTATCTTTAGCGTTAAGGATGACCTTGCAAGTAAACTGATGAATATCATACTTCGAATTAAATTCAATAACCCTAATTTCGTCCCGTAAATAATGGTAATTAGCTCAAGGTTAAAACAATATAAAGATTAAAGAGCAAATAAAAATACTGATTAATCAAAATTAGTGTAACAAGTGCTTATACGGTCGATTCCTGAAACCTTCCAATAGAATATTTATATCTATTTTCAAATGGAATTACAATGAAAATTGTCCAAACTTCAGCTACCCGGAGAGCAATCTGGAAGAATAGAAGACGTGAACGGAAAACAGTGAGGTACGTCTTATTATGACGGTAATTGAACCCTGACGTACAGCGTATATGATTACTAAATCAGATATTTATATACATGTGTGTGTTTTGTTCTTCTAAGGGAACATGTGACATCATTTATTTAACATAAAGAATTAACCGTGTGTACATTCAACATGTACCTTTTGAGCTGGTTCGTTTCTCCAGAGCTTGACCCACAGAAACCCCCTGTTAATAGAACAATAAAAGGAATAACATAATTTTCCTCAGACTGTTGCCATTCAAGACACTTAATCACATTGTAAGTGGATAATTGAAAACACTAGGTCACTCTGCCGTTTCCTACGTATGTTGTCCCGGGATAACACCATAATTCCAAAGCTTAACTGGTTACGATCCAACCTTTTAACAGATGGCACGTTTTCGCATCCATATTAAAAAAAAAATTAAAAAAGCAAAATCTGGAATAATGCATAAAAATAATTTTATCATGTACTGACTGCAGTATAATTTAAGTAAAGTGACCAAATGGATCTCAGAATATGATACTAGGTATCTAATTAGCCTAACATTAAAGTGCTTTCAATATATATCTGGCTCACTTTTAATGGAAAGCACCGACTCTGACAGCTCTTCCGTATAGATAGTTGTAAATATAATGTTTAATATACGTTAAGCATGGAAGTAAAGATTATATCCTGTGGATAACTGAGAAGGTCCAAAATTAAAACTGCCTTAAATATAAGTTCTCTTAATTTCGTGTATATACAACTATATTCATATGAAGTTATTAATGGTATTTGCAACCGAAGGTTTTTTACTTCACTGAAGAAATATAAACATTTCATTTAAATGCTGGACTCAAAGACAACAACTTGGAGACCTACCTTCAGTTTTTGATCTGCGTCGTTTCCTTGGAAAACGCTTCCGCCGTGACTAGCGCCCGTCAAGAGCAAAACACACACCAATAAACCTGCACACGTCATATCTATAAGCAAAAAGAACACATTCACAGACCTACCAAATCCATATCGAGAATGATTAAAACCACACATCTACAAACCTACCAACTTATTTCGGCGTGATTACAAAACCCACATCTATACAGACCTACCGACGTCATATCTGCGGGGATTACAAAACACATTCACAGGTCTGCTGATTTCAAATCTACAGTGATAACCACCCCCCCCCCCCCCCCCGCCGCCGCCGCAGACCTTGTGCCAATATAACGCCGCTTTCAAATGAGATGTGGGTTAACAAATAATGTTAATACTAGCAATTACCCGTGCTATGCATGGTTTGGGGCGAACAGTTAGTTCAGATGTTAAATGGTCTTTCATAGTTGAATGTCTTGGTTGTACAATGGAACTGTCATATGATCTCTTTGAAGACGACATTTGGTGTAAGTGTTCTGTCTTTGAGTTGACCCTGTGTCTGAGTATGGATGACTTGGACGAATGCGTTCCGGTCTTAATCCTCGGACAAACCCGGATCATATGCATGTCGAAAATCACGGCACTCCGCACGGTGGTATCAGAAGGGATACGGAAAATTAAACAAGTCGCGTTACGCAGATTATATATAGATCCGTTATGTGTATGGTGTTATGCATCAGAATCTTAATGAAGCCAAGAGATTGGCCGGAGAATATTCGGAAAAGTTGATATGATAAATGATATCAATTTTATATGAAATTTACAATGTTGAAGATCGCTATTTAAAGTTGCCTTCTGAGCCCTTCAATCCGCCAGTAAAAGAACCTGTTATCTTGCATGGTAGGTAGCACAGTAGCGCAGAGACGTGTTCTCGGAAACTGCATTCCAAATATCACGCACAAAAACTGAGCACCCACATGGTCGGGCAATCTCGTTGCGCAAATGTTCGCGGTAACATCATAGTATGTTTAATCGCTTTTTTGTTTTAATATCACGCAATCCGAAAGACCATTCCTGTTTGAAAGCTGAGTAAATGTTTTCACTCAAACAGTCACAGCATTAACTACTGTTCGGGTAATTATGATTCTTAAAAAATATCCCCCTTTTTGGCATTCTCCTCATGCCAGATCTCATCTATGAGTGGATTCCTTAATTGTGCAAAATAAACCTTATCGCTGCGCGGAGGTTGCCTTTGGGAGGGATCACCAATGGGGATTACCTAAGGCCAGTGACCGCAAAATGCACGAAAACACCACATAGAGCCCTTGTGGAAAGTTCGGTTCCGGCATCACACACTCTATATCCGTTGTGTTACCAGGCACAAACGCACAAAGAAAAGGGGCTCCCGTGGGGGTGGGGGCGGGGAATAGTTTAATTATTAATTATGCATGTAACACGCAAATATTGCAAACAAATGTGGGGGGAAATCTCTTCGAAAATCACACCAATTTCTAACAGCAGCAATGCTAATGCCTTCACATTACAGACATATTAAAGAATTCACCCTTAGAGCTCCTTCTAATAGATCTTTCTGTATCACTCGTTCTGTCTTGTAACTTGTACTTGGGTCAACTAAAATAAACGTGCATGCGCATATTCATATTGAAAACATGTATTTAACACAATCTTTAAATGTGAACTTAATGAGAATTTTGAGATGAGGCCTACATTAGATATCTGGCCTAAGCCTTTTACACGATTTAGTGTCTCTTCAACTACTCTTTGGTTATGATAACCGACTCGTCTTAGTAGAAACAAACGTATAGATTTCGACATCATATATAAAACAAGGCGCGTACTCGGGTGCTGTTCCGGCTGATATGTATACATGTAAAATATTAGCGCAGGCAAAACATCAGCTGATATACAATTTCCTTTCTAAACGTGATTACTTCTCCTGAATAAATACAGAAATAATACATTGCCAGAATGTTTTCTTCTTTATCAATCTGGGTTGCGTTTCTATTACATATAAACCAGATATATATTAAGGAAGAATATCTAACTTCACTTTGATATTTATCTATCACTGAACGATTACTCTTACTTAATTTGCTGAAGTTCATAATCCACATGAATAATTTAATTATTCATGCAAAACAAAATCTAAATCATTCTCATGTTTAGTTCAAAAGAGTTAGCACAACTCATCACAATACGCAATTGGAAATAGCATATACGGAACAGCTGCTTTTAACACTCACCTGTACCGATGACTTTGGCTAACACAGGATAGAATGATGCCGTAGTAGAAAGAATTATACTTATTATTATACTATTAACATAAGGAATAATAGATATCACAGGCGTGTCGTGAGCATAATATATACATCTACCAATCGTTGCCCCTTGTTAACTCACGCCTTGTGGGCGAGGTGGTTTACCTACACAGTCACGTGGACAAAATTCCTGAAATGTATCCTCCTGACAAAGTATGTTTTGTACTACAAGGAAGCTTTACTTTAAAAATACCTTTAATTTGATTAAACAGCTTTTACCTGTCACTTCACATATCAAATTTGGCAAACATAATAACTAAAGGTACCTACCTGTCAAGGATTTGAGGAACACAGGTGGTTGATTGCGAAGGTGATACAGGCTTGGATGCTTCCTTCCAGACTAGTAACTTTTCAAATGTCACAGGAGTGTACCATACATCTCTAGAATAAAATTGATTTATCAGCATAAAATTGGTAGCGTTTGACGCCATGAACTTTATTTAAAATTTTGCAAACTTATCAAATGCTATCAAAAGAGGGAAAGTAGACCTTACTATAACGGAAACCTATCGAGTCATAAGCATTTTTTTGTGAAATCTGGTTTATACTTGTTTGATAGAAGAGGTTGCTAAATATTACTTCCCTACTGAATTCTCCTTCTTATCCTGCTCTGCAGCAAAATTTGCTTGGCTCAATCTAGTTTCATGGTGAGCCGCCTGGCCGAGAAAAAAAAATACTATAAGATACTATTAACAAACAAATCGGGGTCGAAATCTGAACACCAGCTAGCACACATGCAATATGCACATTAAAATGTAAATGCTAGGCTGGTTCTAGCGGGAGGACATAAAGATAGACGTCAGTAAGAGACTAAAATGGAAGCCACTACCACCACCGAAACCATTACAAGAATTGAATTACTTGTATGCGTTTATACTAGCAACTCATGGATACGTACTTTTATTTTTAATTGTTCTCACTTGTGCAGGAATGGCTGATTCTTGACTTTGTGTTCTGCTTTCTCCCCAGTTTCTTTGATATCTTCAACGCAAAAACTGCTTTATCAAATGACAATGGGTACCTAGCTGCCTAGCGGCATGTATACCAAACACGGTGAACTGACATTCCTTGTTATGTTATCGGCATGCCTACACTCCGATGTCCAAACAGAGAAGTTAGAACTAACTTTTAAACTGACAGCTTCTCACCTTTTTTTCTAGATAATGTCTGTATATAAAATGCATTTAGTCCGTTCGATTGGTATGTCCACAGAAAGTTTACATAATAATTCTTTTGCTAAAATCTTATATCTTTTTTTGTAGGTCTGAAACCACCTGAATGCTCAGAAAGAGTCTGTCGTCTGATCAAACATGGCTGCTTTCATGACATCTGCTACAAAGAGGGCGCCCTTGTGCTATATAAATTAGACTATTATTCTTCTCCTAGACATTCTAATTTGAGTCTTGAGATTATTTTTTTGTATTAGGTAATCCTGCATGGTTGTTTAGTTAATGTTTACATTTTAAGATAGTGTAATTTATATACCCATCTTCACTGATACTGATGAATGTAATGACGCTGAATGTGATGATGCTTGTGATTGACAGTGTTGATGATAAGGATGTAAGACTGTAATGAGGATGTTGAATACTGACAGTGACGATAATGAAGGTAACAAAAGGTAATGATGATGACATTGACCATAATTTTGATGAGACATGTTGATGCTGATGCTGACTAAATACAATGAAAATGATAACGGTTGACAGACGGTAATTATGAGGTTGATAATGGACTGTTACGCTGATGTTGACGAGAGACAATGAGAGTGATGTCGGTGACAGACGGTACTGATGATGTTGATAACGGACTGTTACGCTGATGTTAACTCGGGACAATGAGAGTGATGTCGGTGATAGACGGTAATGATGATGTTGATAACGGACTGTTACGCTGATGTTGACGAGAGACAATGAGAGTGATGCCGGTGACAGACTGTAATGATGATGTTGAAAAAGGACAGTTAAGACTCTGTTAATGAGGGTTAATGAGAGTGACGTTGTGAGATTGTTGGCGATTTTGATAACGGACAGTGACTTCGATGATGATAAGGGACAATGAGAGTGATGTCGGTGACAAACGGTAATGATGATGTTGAAAACGGACCATTACGATGATGTTGACGAGGGACAATGAGAGTGATAACGGTGACAGACTGAAAAGATGATATTGATAACAGACTGTTACGATGATGTTGATGAGGGACAATAAGAGGGATGCCGTGACAGACGGTAATGATGGTGTTGATAACGGACAGTGACTTCGATGATGATTCAGGACAATGAGAGTGATGTCGGTGACAGACGGTGATGATGATGTTGAAAACGAACAGTTACGATGATGCTGATGAGGAGTAAAAAGGGAGTGATGCCGGTGTCAGACGGTAATGATGATTTTGAAAACAGACAGATATGACTCTGTTGATGACGGTCAATGCGACTGACGTTGAGAAGTTGTTGGCGATTTTGTAGCGGACAGTGACTTCGATGATGATAGTGGTTAATGAGAGTGATGTTGGTGACAGATGTCAATTAATGATGTTGATAACGGACAGTGAATTCGATGATGATGGTGGTCAATGAGAGTGATGTTGGTGACAGACGGTGATGATGATGTTGATAACGGACAGTGACTTCGATGATGATAGTGGTTAATGAGAGTGATGTTGGTGACAGATGTCAATTAATGATGTTGATAACGGACAGTGAATTCGATGATGATGGTGGTCAATGAGAGTGATGTTGGTGACAGACGGTGATGATGATGTTGATAACGGACAGTGATTTCGATGAAGATGAGGGACAATGAGAGTGATAACAATGACAGACGGTGATGATGATGTTGATAACGGACAGTGATTTCGATGTTGATGACGGACAATGTGAGTGATAACGGTGACAGACGGTAATGATGATGTTGATAATGGACCGTTTCGATGATGTTGACGAGGGACAATGAGAGTGATACCGGTGACAAACTGAAAAGATGATATTGAGAACGGACTGATACGATTATGTTGACGAGGGACAATTAGAGTGATGTCGGAGACAGACGATAATGATGATGTTGATAAAGGACAGTTACGATGATGTTGACTCGGGACAATGGGAGGGATGCCATGACAGACGGTGGTTATGATGTTGATAACGGACTGTTACGATGATGTTGATGAGGATTAAAAAAGGGAGTAATGCCGGTGTCAGACGGTAATGATGATTTTGAAATCAGACAGATATGACTCTGTTGATGACGGTGAATGCGATTAACGTTGTGAGGTTGTTGGCGATTTTGTTAACGGACAGTGACGTCGATGATGATGGCGGTCAATGAAAGTGATGTTGGTGACAGATGACAACTGATGATGTTGTTAACGGACAGTGACTTCGATGATGATGGCGGTCAATGAGAGTGATCACGGTGACAGACGGTAATGATGATGTTGATAACGGACCGTTACGATGATGTTGACGAGGGGTAATGAGAGTGATAACGGTGACAGACTGAAAAGATGATATTGATAACGGACTGTTACGATGATGTTGACGAGAGACAATGAGAGTGATGTCGGTGACAGACGGTACTGGTGATGTTGATAACGGACTGTTACGCTGATGTTAACTCGGGACAATAAGAGGGATGCCGTGACAGACGGTAATGATGGTGTTGATAACGGACAGTGACTTCGATGATGATACAGGACAATGAGGGTGATGTCGGTGACAGACGGTGATGATGATGTTGAAAACGAACAGTTACGATGATGCTGATGAGGAGTAAAAAGGGAGTGATGCCGGTGTCAGACGGTAATGATGATTTTGAAAACAGACAGATATGACTCTGTTGATGACGGTCAATGCGACTGACGTTGAGAAGTTGTTGGCGATTTTGATAACGGACAGTGACTTCGATGATGATAGTGGTTAATGAGAGTGATGTTGGTGACAGATGTCAATTAATGATGTTGATAACGGACAGTGAATTCGATGATGATGGTGGTCAATGAGAGTGATGTTGGTGACAGACGGTGATGATGATGTTGATAACGGACAGTGATTTCGATGAAGATGAGGGACAATGAGAGTGATAACGGTGACAGACGGTGATGATGATGTTGATAACGGACAGTGAATTCGATGTTGATGACGGACAATGTGAGTGATAACGGTGACAGACGGTAATAATGATGTTGATAATGGACCGTTACGATGATGTTGACGAGGGACAATGAGAGTGATACCGGTGACAGACTGAAAAGATGATATTGAGAACGGACTGATACGATTATGTTGACGAGGGACAATTAGAGTGATGTCGGAGACAGACGATAATGATGATGTTGATAAAGGACAGTTACGATGATGTTGACTCGGGACAATGGGAGGGATGCCATGACAGACGGTGGTGATGATGTTGATAACGGACTGTTACGATGATGTTGATGAGGATTAAAAAAGGGAGTAATGCCGGTTTCAGACGGTAATGATGATTTTGAAATCAGACAGATATGACTCTGTTGATGACGGTGAATGCGAGTAACGTTGTGAGGTTGTTGGCGATTTTGTTAACGGACAGTGACTACGATGATGATGGCGGTCAATGAAAGTGATGTTGGTGACAAATGACAATTGATGATGTTGTTAACGGACAGTGACTTCGATGATGATGGCGGTCAATGAGAGTGATCACGGTGACAGACGGTAATGATGATGTTGATAACGGACCGTTACGATGATGTTGACGAGGGGTAATGAGAGTGATAACGGTGACAGACTGAAAAGATGATATTGATAACGGACTGTTACGATGATGTTGACGAGGGACAATTAGAGTGATGTCGGTGACAGACGATAATGATGATATTGATAAAGGACAATTATGATGATGTTGACTCGGGACAATGGGAGGGATGCCGTGACAGACGGTGGTGATGATGTTGAAAACGGACAGTTATGACTCTGTTGATGAAGGTCGATGATAATGACGACGGACAGTGACGTCGATGATGATGGCGGTCAATGAGAGTGATGTTTGTGACAGATGGTAATTGATGATGATGATGACGGACAGTGACGGCGATTATGATAAGGGACAATTAGAGTGAAGTCGGTGATAGACGGTGATGATGATGTTGATACCGGAAAGTGACTAGATGCTGATGACGGACAATGAGAGTGATGCCGGTGACAGACGGTTATGATGATGTTGATAACAGACTGTTGACGTTGATTGCATACAATAGTATTGATATCAGTGAGAGATTTGAATTAACAACCTCCAGGCTTTGAGTCCTGTGCTCAATGCAAAGGATGCCGCAGTCATACAGCAATAGTAAAGTTTATTAGGGTCAGTGACGTTGTTTGATTGACATCTGCAATGGATGCACCTTCGCTCCACAGGATCTTTTTCTCTTTTTTTTTTAATGAGTACAATCACTTGACACTACCGCTTTTTTCTCTCTTTATATGCCGGCATAAATCAATACTTCCTTAATGGTCATGGGCCAACTGTACGGTTCCAAGTAAGTTCTCTTTTATTTTACATACTAGTCACAAATGACATATTCAAGTAATACCACCCGCGCACATCTCTGCAGGGGGTAGACTTTTCTTTGAATAAGAAGGAAATATTTATTCTCGAGTACGCAATCACCCAGCGTTTGAAAACCTCCCGGACAGCGTATGAGAAGTGAAGTAAACAGGTGACAGGCTTTTCAGCGATAAAACATATTAAGTCATTGCCGTGTACGAGTGGTACTATCTCCCATGCAACTTAACATATTATTAAGTCGAAAAAAAAACACAACATACTTGATGTCATCCAAAACATTGATAATCCATATCGTAGCTGTTGAAGGGTACTCCGTCTAGTTAAGCTTCCTACAGCTGAATATGAGGATACTTTCCATGCATTTTTGCCTCCGCCATGGTTGTATGCGTTCATATTCGTTCGTGTGTGTGTGTGTGTGGGGGGGGGGGGGGTTGTAAGTACCTCTATTCGGGGACTTTTTTGTAAGTTTTTTCCCAGCAACCGTGGACCTTTGGCAACCGGGGAGTTGGTGACAAAATATCGAGTCTAGTTTACCATGATGTTTTATAAGCCAACTTAAACAATCAAAGCCTTTCCTTTAAGTGACAAGAAAATAGAACTTAACCTGAAATTTTATCAAATGTTGTTCTTCTTCAGTTAGCATCAAAATCATAAAAACCTATTTTGTATTAGTCTTTATATGTTTATGTTTTGGGTCTGTAACTTTCAAAGATTTATCTTGTATGATTTTATTTCAGGCCAAACTGACCTGCACAAGTGCTCACTTCGGTTTAATGAAATATCGGCGGCGCCTCCTGGTTACTCGGCTCGGTTTAGCCCAATAAACGTTACCCCTTTCTGGTCTGTATGGGAAAAGGTTGCCGTTACCAAGTGAAAGACCGGGTCGCCTTGTGTTAAACGTGAAAAAATAGAAATTTTATGATTTTTGATGGCGCACTCAACGTATCAGCACTCAGACACACAACAAAACACAAGTCAGTGGTTGACCAACAAGAGTATATAGTAAAAAAAATTAAAGATACAAAATTCAGTATCACCTTCCAGATACGGTTCCATGCCGGTGACGCCTTACACTGGTTCATACACTAAATAAAACTTCAGTAAAACACAGAGTCCGGTTAAACAGGCTCCAAATCTCCAGAACTAGCGATACTGGACGATACTGCTGGCGGCTCCTCATTCGACACCAACTGGCAGCACCTCTCACGACACCCGCTGGCAGCACCTCACTTGACACCGGCTGGTAGCATCTCTCACGACACCGGCTAGCAGCACCTAACTCTACACCAGCTGGCAGCAACTTACTCTACACCGGGTCGTAGCATCTCACTCGACACAGGCAGGAGGCACCTCTTGCAGCAGCTCTCTGAACACTAGGCGAAAGCACACTGGATGGCAGCACCTCTTGCAGCACGTCTCTGGACGTTCGGCGGCTGCACCTCTCTAGACACTGGGCGGCAGCAGCCCTTGCAGCGCCTTTCTGGACACTGGGTGGCAGCAACTCTCGCAGGACCTCTATGGACCCTTGGCCGCATCCCCTCTCGCAGCACCTCTCTGGATGTTCGGCGGCAGCACCTCTGTGGATATTGGGCGGCAGAACCTCTCTGGACACTGGGCGGCAGGACCTCTCGCAGCACCTCTCAGGACACATTTGGTCGCAGCACCTCTCTGGACTCATTTGATCGCTTGTAACTCACGACTATTTGTCTGAAAAAGTCCCTGCTAATCATAGCTTATTTAAGAAGGAACTGGAATTTTAATTTCAAATGTAAATTAAGATAACACTCTAATATTGTGGAATCTATTGTTTTATTTAAATATGTATTCCCAATGAATATAAATTCAAAGTAACGTATACCTTACCTTTCGTTATGAGAAGGGGATTCATTCACTTGAGTAAATTCAATAGAAAAAAATCAATTCAAGGGTAAATATCGCAGCACCTCTATGAACGCTGGGCCGCATCCCCTCTCACAGCACCTCTCTTGATGTTCGGCGGCAGCACCTGTGTGGGCAGCACCTCTCTGGACACATTTGGTCGCAGCACTTCTCTGGACACTAGCGGTCGGCACTTCTTGACTCTGCAGGCTCCCCAGACTGTGTGATCCAGTACTGCGTAGGGTTTTGTCATTTTTACCGATACCTCGATACACATCGATACCCCACATCGATACGGTTACCGATACAATCTGCATGTTGTTACGTCGTATCAATGAACCACAATTACTGCTAACAAATATGGATGGAACCCTTAACTAAACTATACAAGGAGATGTTAATAAAGCTAAAGCTACTTTTGTTTCTTGTGATGGCCTTTTAAGACTGAAGTAAGATCAAAAGTATTGTTGTATGAACGACTAGACGAGCGATGCAATTGCACTTGCTATGATAGAACGATATTACAAACGGTCCTCTTTATTGTTGTTGAAGTCCATTTATACCGACATATTCTGAGCTGGATGTGAGACAACAGATGAACATGGTGGCCAAAGCTTTCCTGAAAATCAGATACAAGTTTACGAGGGGAAGTATGATTCCCTGAAACTTACGAAAACCGTGTTATTAGACCTACATGACATATGAAATATTACATATAATCTTCCCGATAATATGCAGTCTTTTGGTCACATTCGTGATAATCCATCAAAGCCCTGTCGCGGCGACAGTAAAAGATAACAGACGGGCGCAGGGCAATACCACAAAGTAATTGTGACATCTGAAATCGTTAAATTTGCGGGAATTTTTCTGAGAATTTATTACGAGCAAGAAACTGTATTAGTAAATATTCACAATGAAATGTATCAGAATCCATCAAATTTTTGGTAAGACGCCAAAGTGCCACCAACGTATGATGACCTTTGACCATTTAAAATATGTTTTGCTTTTGCTGGGAATCGATCAGAAATTATATTGGCTAACATGTCTATTTAGTTTCATTAATTCCCATCATATTCCTGGTAATATCTCAAGGCGATACCACCTCTTTACCTTTAAACCGAACTGGGACGAGATAACCAATTGGTAAGTTTTTACGGTGGGTTTCGCGGCGACACTGAACGTTAATGGAACGACAGACCGTGGGTATTACCATAGTAATGCCGTCATCGGCGGGCGTATTCAAACGAGTAGTACATTATTAAGCATATACATATATTACATATAAATATTAAACATTACATATATGATTTCATTTATGAAACGAAAGAGCTGGTCCATCATTTGAAGTACCTTCTAATTAGGAACCCACGAAGTGGACACAGCAGCACTGAGATCGTGGCATCCATATAGTTCGCTCGATCGAAACATAAGAATACGCCAGCTTGAAATTATATATATATATATATATATATATATATATATATATATATATATATATATATATATATACTATATACAGGTTCTTAAAAATTTAGAAACGGTAAAACATAGACATCTTGTAAGATATAAACAAAATAGCAGTCCCTGACACTGCAACTGGTGTCGCATACCGGTACGTCACAAAAACCCAAGTCGCTTTGCATTCGGAAATAGACAGTACGTCATGCATGTATCATGAAGCCATAGTTACCATTTGATTAGTACTAGACTGTACCAGGCTTATATAAACAATGGAATAACGGCTCCACACACCAAACCCCTTATTTTACCAGTCACATCCTTTCATTATAATTATGTAATTGCGCTGATCAACAAATAAACATTTAACGTGTCACGCCTATGACTGACGCCGTGACACTGCAAGCATTGATTGTTATGCTTCGTCCATTAGATATAGCACCGCTGGGCAATGCATTTGATCCAAATGCACT
This sequence comes from Sipunculus nudus, assembly GCA_026874595.1. Classification (NCBI taxonomy): domain Eukaryota; kingdom Metazoa; phylum Annelida; class Sipuncula; order Golfingiida; family Sipunculidae; genus Sipunculus; species Sipunculus nudus. The sequence continues at coordinate 21,500,066 of CM049313.1, read as the reverse complement.
GAAAGAGCAGAGACTCATCTTCTGTACAGAGTATGTACTATTGCATGGCGATGATTATCCCCTCAGGTGCCCCTCAAGGCTGTGTTCTGTCCAACGTTATATTTAAATTTACACCAATAGTTATGCCTCAACAAATGACAGCTATACACTGTGAATTAAACTGATGACACTGTGCTCTTGGTTCTCATTTCAAATGATGATGATAATTCATTAAGACAGGAAATAATGCTTATGACTGAATGGTGCAAGGTCCATAATCTTTTGCTTAATGTTGATAAAATAAAAATGGTTGTGTTTGATTTCAGAGAGAGGTGCAATGTCCTAAACCAGGTGTGCATTGACAATAAAGGTGTAGCAATTGACCTATCCATGAACTCTATGCGACCTTAATCGCATATTCATTCAATGAATAAACATAAGCATTGAACTAAGGAACAACCAATCAGGTGACCTTAAACATTGTAAAGCGTCAATCATCTGACAAAAACAAAATTTTGCATAATTTGACAGATATCTGTCAAACAGAACACGTGTGGTCTGTAAATGATACCAGTACCCATGTCGTCATGTTTTCCGGGATATTTTATTGTACGAAGGAGACAGTATAAAACGTTTCTAGGCTATAGGTTGCAGAAGCTATTCCTCTGACTACCGAGTGAATAATAATGTCTTACCTGGCACATTTTTCGTATGGGACAAATAATCAAATATATATTGCAACACCGTTCATATATGATTGCCATATAGTAAACAATGGTCAGGTGATACCAGTTGATGACGTCAGTTAATATGACGTCATGCGCCATCGCTCTTTGTGACGTCATTATTATATTATAATCAGCTCTCGCTACCACGGGCATGGAAGTCCATATGTATAGGTTAGAGGGACGTATTTCCAAGCCCTATATATTATCATATAAGGTGCACATGTTGGGTGCACTAGAAAAGTTTTTTTTTTCTGTTGAGTGTTTGGCATCATGTTATACATCAAACTCAAGATCAACACCTGAAATTTTATTTTATTCCAGAAAAACGGGGGGTTCCGTATCTCGTTTTTCCGCTAGAGACCAGCTTCTGAAGTTTACTATAGTGCACCACAGATGTCGTCACCTGCCGAGCCATGCCCACACCGCCAGCAATGACACATTCGATCTCCTCAAGCAGCACAAAAATTTATGACTACCTCTGAGAAAAAAAAATATAAAAAGTCTCCTATCTCCCCCATCTGAAACCAATATATTTTCCCTCATACATTTAATGCCTTACATTCTCTGCTGCCCCACAATATTTAATGCCTGCTCACTAATGATGCCACAAAATGACCTTGAAATAGGTCCCTCTAACCTGTAGGAGCGTTTTGGGGGCTCATTATAATAATAAGTTATAAGGGCGGAGCATTTGGGCTGTGGTGGATAGGTCAATTGTAAACAGTTACAAATATTTAGCCACTATCATGAGAGATGACCTTGAGTGGCCCGAAAGCACAGACAAAATTTTTTTGTTAAAGTATTTTCTAAGGAAGTTGAAAGAGTTCCATGTTGACAATACAACCATGAAGTTGTGTTATACCCCAGTAATTGAAGTGTGGCTTTGTTCAGTTTTATGGTCTGGTACAACAATACATTTCCCTCTTGTCATAGACTGTTAGCCCGAGTTAGAAATAGCTCTAAGAGTTATAGGTTTGTCGATGGTCAGCTTGGATGAAATTTATAGGAAAAAATTTAATGCTAAAGTAAAAAAAAATTAAGCTCCCCATTCACATACCTTTTGAAAAGGAATTAATGTGATTTTTGGCTTCCTCTGTGTATATATTAATTATATATGGGTAGCTCTGGTTATGAAAAGTTCTTATAAAACCTCCATGAAGGATGTAGGAACTTGTTTATCAACAACGTGTTTGTATACACAGCAATGTTGACAGACGGGAAAAACATCATCTTAAATACTGTTTCGATTAATGCAACAGGCTTACATAGCAAATGAATCTCGGCCCGTTCCGTAGACATACAGGTGCAACAGTCGGTCTAATTAGTGGACAGGACTGTACAAGTGCATATATATCCGATTCCGCCACAAAACTATACAGACAATGTCCTTCAGTTGACTAGCTCTACAGACGGTTAAAAGCTCAGCATAACACACACATGCATGTGCAGGCCTTACTGGAGATATTTCTTACTTAAGCCGACACATTTTATCTACATTTAGTATTTTATGTATTAGACTTTTTATTACATAATAAAGCTGATAGCTTGCCTATTATGACGGGGTGTAGTTATTGGAGCAATCCTATGGACGGTGTATGACACCTGGTGGTGCCGTGCTTAACTTAATCTTTTCCGGCGACTTCCTTCGTTTGCAATTGTATTTTTTGCTGACGTTTTACTGGAAATAGCAATGGCTAATAGCAATAGACTGACTGATCTTAATTGAATGTCGCTGTCAATAATTGTTTTCTTTCATATTCCTTGCGCAGCCTACAAAAAAAAACACCCAGTTAAACACTACATCAGAAGTGACTACGGCTGCGCTCCAAACACTCTTATTAAGTAAAGTAATTTTGTTTATATTCGTAGAAATTTCACTGCAAAGTAGGTCTTGGACACAAATAAAACTAGAAAAGCACTCGGAGAAGGCAGGTCATTACACCCACAGGGCATGGTCAAGAATGCAGCATTTTTCCTGTAAAAAAATCGTATAACCAGGTGGTGAACCGGTCACCCTCAAAATTTAATCAATTCTTCCTTGTACCATTGCCGATCTATCCTAAAAATGTCATCAAAATCTGTATATAATTTTCTGAGTAATGTTACTAAATGACAAATAGACATACAAACAGACAAACCAACGCCGGGAATAACATAACCCCTACCCGTTGGCAGAGGTTATAAATAATTCTGCATATCATTTTGCAAAGGATATGTTTTTTATCACTATCGCTATGAATTATGTATCAGAGTGGGAAATGGGATCGTAGTTGTACTGTTCCATTCAATCGCAACCTCAGACACGTTGACAGCTGAATATGACAGCGTGTGCGGTGGGGGGGGGGGGGTGCTCCCGGGGTCATGACTGGGTCAAACATTGTAAGATACCTTTCAGTGACACAAAATCTGTAAAACTTTACGGATTGCTGTATGGTGACACCTAGCAGAATTTCTAAACACCACAGCCCTGTCACTTGTGGAAGAGAAAATGAATAGAAAATACTATAAATGTAGGAAAGGCGAGAAGAATTGTTTTCAAACGCAAAACTGAAAGATTATGGGCTGTATAAAAAGCCATTTTAAAAGCATTATATATAAATTTGAAAAAATCTTCAAATATAAAATACCTTTTTTGCACATTTTAATGTGCGTGTTTTACCTTTGGTAATTGAAAAAGATTGCTTCGTTTCAATTTTGAACCAATGGTTTGTTTTACATGTACTGAGTACACTGAAAATGAGGTTCACTTCCTTTTTCACTGTTATTTCTATGAGCAGAAACGTTATACTTGTTTTGCATATACTGGTCATTACCACCATAATATTTTCTGCTTTTGTGAAAGAGTCCTTAAAAGCTAGAAAAATGGATATGTAGATGTTATGAAATTAGGAACTAACAGGCAAATGGGCCGGTACACTGATATACATTTTACATATTTCATATCGAAATGGTTTTATCAATCTAATAAAGAAATACTATTTTGCTGCTGCTAATACTAACTAACTAATATACTTCTCCTGCTACTATTGTTGAAGTTTCAAGAATGTATCCAGGGTTAGCAGAACTAACAATACTCCGGGAGAATCACATTTGTTGTTGTATCTTTTTAGATATTTTCTAACTAAAACGTGTGTCAACATTTTGTTTCTTGTCTCGTTTCTAACTATAGATCAGCAACGTGAATCAAAGTTGCCAGTCTGAGCAAAGCTTAGCATACCGGTGATGAGCATCTTATACCCGTTTGCGTATCCCGTACTTGGTGAGTCTGATTAGCTATATTATCTTCCAAGAGGAGCGGTTTTTTATGATCGATTGCCAGGGATAAAAAACCAGATACCATGGTATATTCAGGGATACATCTATATTAACAAAAGAAGAGAACTGAAAGGAGTACACTCCGTGCGCAGCGGTTATATACTGCAGTCATTTCAGTTCTCTTCACTTTACAGGTGCCCATTCAACTAGCACATGAAAAAGAATGTATGTTATTTCTGGCTTCCTCTCTGTATATATTTATGATCCAAGGTTAATTTTTGGTTGTGAAAGTCTTTATAACGCCTTCGCGTAGGATGTATGAACTTGTTTATCAACAACATGTTTGTAAACACAGCAATGTTGAAAAACGGGAAAAACCTTCGGTGATACATTGAATATATAATTTGTAAAATAAAACTGTGGCTTATCTGTATTGCTGCCAGATGCCCCTGTTCAATTCGTTTTGATTATTTTAGCGGGCACCGACATATTATAAACAGGTTGATATAAACAAGAGAAACAGCCTGTGTGTGGTAATATCCATATTTTCTGACCTATTACTATAAAAACTCCAAGGGATTACCTGTAGCTTATAAAGGTTAGAAAGGTGATTGGGCCCCTTTAACCGCTGCTTAGTAAATCAACTTTCTCCGGGTTCCTATACCCGGGCTGGCTTAATAAATATGTTAATAAATATGTAATAGTTATCACACCTCTGTAAGCAACATAATCAGAAAACTCATCGGTGCGTGTATCGAAACATGAGGTAATAATACGAGATATATCAACTGTGACACAGGTCATAATGAATGACTGAATCAGAAATGATTGAGAAATTGTAGAATTGGTTCAAAATTTAAAATCAATAGAAATAATGTTGTACTTAGATTGCATTGATTTTGGTGCAACTTATTCATTGATCACCATGATTCTTTGCATGGATATTGGTCATGGAATGTTTCATCAGTTTCTGCAGACTGGTGGCGCCACCTGTAATTTTTCATTTTTACGATTTTTTTTTCTCTAACGACTGGACCTTGAATCTTCTCTCTTGTCATGCAGGGAGGCCCATGAAAAGGCGCTGTGGTCTCTGTTACCCATAACTTCTGAACTATTGGGCTCTGAAGTACCCTCCAGAATAATGGAACATTTAAAACAAAAGCTCAAGGATCTGAATAGCTATTGCACTGATCACCATGATTCTTTGCATGAATATTGGTCATGGAATGTTTCATCAGTTTCTGCAGTCTGGTGGTGCCACCTGTATTTTTTTTATTTTTACGAATTTTTTCTCTATTTTTCAGACCTTGAGATGCGGTCATTTGTTAACAGGGCACAAATCGTAACAACTGGACCTAGAATCATCTCTCTTGACATGCAGGGAGGCTAATGAAAAATCTCCCTGGAAACCTGAAATTAGGTCTCTGTTACCTATAAACTCTGAGCTATGGGGCTCCGAAGTACCCCCCCCCCCCCCCAGAATAATGGAACATTTGATACAAAAGCTCAAGTATCTGAACAACTTATGCATTGATCACCATGATTCTTTGCATAGATATTGATCATGGAATGTTTCATCAGTTTCTGCAGTCTGGTGATGCCACCTGTATTTTTCGATTTTTACGATTTTTTTTTTCACCTTAAAAGATGCGGTCATCTGTTAACAGGGCACAAATCCGAACCACTGGACCTGGAACCTTTTAACTTGACATCCAGGGAGATCCATGAAAAGTCTCATGCGAAACCTGAAATTATGTCTCTGTTACGTATATTCTCCAAGCTATGGGGCTCAGAAATACCCCTCCCCCCCCCCCCCCAGAATAATTAAAAATATGATATAAAGCTCCATTATCTGAACAACTAATGCATTTATCACCATGATTCTTTGCATGCATATTGATAATTGAGTCTTTTTTTAGATCCTGCAGACTGGTGGCTCCACCTGGATTTTTTAAAAGTTTAACCCTTTTTTTCTATTATTGAGACCTTAACAGATGCGGTGGTCCGTTAACAAGGCACAAATTGTAACCATTGGTCTTAGAATCTTCTTACTTGACATCCAGGGAGGTCTGTGAAAAATATCCGTGAAAACTTGAAATTAGGTATCTGTTACCCATATTCTCTGAGCTATAGGGCTTATAAGCTCCCCCTAGCATAATTAAAAATTTGATACCAAGCAGGACACAAATCATTACCATTGGGCCCAGAATCTTCTAACTTGATATTCTGAGAGTTACTCAAAAGTTCTCCCCAGAAACCTGAAATTCGGTCATTGTGACCTATATTCTTAGGGTTTTGGGGTATGTTTGAGCACTCCAGAAATAATGCAAAATACACACAAATTGCCAAATTCCTCAGGAAAGGCTGGTTGGATTGTCATCAGATTTGTTGTGCTTATGGATCTTAATGAACTTAAGCTAATATACATGAACAATGATGCCACCTACACTATCGTAATTAGTTGCCTGTGCAAGGACATATTGTCAAAATGTAAGTCGGCTGAGCGTCATGATCCACGGGTCACTTGTTTAAAGTTTAGTTTGTGTTTCTATTTTTATTTTTCTTGAGGTGTCTTCGCTTTAAACGTTCGAAACCCTTGACTACCAAGAGAGTAATGTCAACTCGCTAGCAAAAAAAGTGTGTATTAAGGTGGGTTTCTAGAGCGATACATAATAATAGAAACTTGCATCAGATAAGCAATAATGTTCTTCTTCGGAGCAAAGTTACCTGCTTTTTATTATTAGGATGTTCTCTGCCTGGCGCCGTCAGCACAATAAAAGAGAATTGACGCCAGACTTTAATTTTCTAAACTTTTACTGAGATGCCCTGGGATGGTTTTTCTAATCACGGTTATTGAATATTGTATAACGAACCAAATAAAACCAGAAAATTGAAATCAAACTTTAATGATAGTTCATTACACTGACTCATCAGGTCTATTTTAATTGCCTCGGTTTTTACAAGAACAGAATGAACTTTACACTTCATGAACCAAACTGTGCAATTAGCGAGTCAAATGCACCTATAAAAGTGGTTCGATAATAAAATGTTAAATAATTTACCCTTAAAATTGCTAAATTTATACGTGTATACTGGAGAAGTATACTGTGTATTTCTAACAAACGGAAAAAAATATAAAGAGGAATCCTTGAATGAAACTGCGACCACGCTGGGAATTCTTCGGGGGCACGCTAGGAGAAAATTACAAGTGAAATAAAGAAAACATGATATTGCACGAGACCTTGGTTTCGACATGAGGGAAATCTCCTTAAACTGAATGCCCGTTAATGGGGTTTTCGCGGCCCTCAACATTAATTTTGTAAGTGAAAGAAAAGTGTTGTTACCAATTTTAAAGTAGCCGTATTTCCATTTCACTCGATGTATTTGTGGTGTGTATGTTAATTGCGCTGCTTCCTATTCACTGACTCTATATCCTAGTGGAAACGTATCTCCAGTTTCTGTAAACAGGCTCAATTCAGGGGTTTGCCGATTTGGCGCTTTTCGGTTTTATAAAAAGAGTCAATTACTGAAAAGATCACTTCCAAGTTGGTGAAAGAGAGAGTTGATCGCAGTTTACAAGGCACTGTGTCTTGTTTATATGAAAGGTCCTCAGACGTCCTAATCCCTCCCTACCGGTCTTTTGAATATTATGTTTTAAAGTATGCGAAGAAAAAAAAAACGAAGGACGGGTTCTATTTTCAATATGACCCAACTCAATGGCATAGTGTCAATGGCTTGTTTGAGACTAAGTATTTAACTGCATGTTAGAATCATTGTGTTAAAAAAGAATACATTGAGTTCATCAAGGGACATTTATGATTATTAAAAACTTCCAAATGATACAGATTGCAATTCAAGCGTGTCACAACTTAGTTTTATGTGTCCAGAGTGTATTAAAGAGGGCTTCACACAAGAAACCACATCAGAAATGATCAGGAAAAACATCAGTAGAAATTAAGAAGTGAGACAAGATCGCGGAAAATCCGTTGTCTTGTTTAAATGTTAACACTTTTTGGAGTGAAGTGACAACGGAATAGCATCTGTACACCTCTGGGTTCATCGGTATATCGTGGTTAACATTAGGGTAATTTTTGGATGAACTCGATTTAACCTCGGCTGTATATAACAAGCCGTATAATGTTGAGGTATATGTTCTATGACAGAAGGCATCGACCACCCCCCTCCCCCCCCCCCCAAAAAAAAAGAAAAAAAAAACAAAGTCATACCATCAGGACTTTCTGATATCAAAATTTCAATGATATGGGAAGCCAAGTAAAAGATCAGTAATTTGCATTATCAAGTATCCGGACATCACTGATCCGGATAGTCTACGCTCTGAACACAGCGCGTGACCTCCTGGCGACCTTCCACTCACACGCTGTGAGAAATAGCAGGATTCTTCAGGTTTGGCAAGGTTCCAAACACCAAGTCAGTTTGTGCTGGATAAACTAAAATCTGATTTGCTCTGCATTTGAACAAATCTGCAGAACTGGTAGAAGAAATCTGATTGGCTTAGCGTTAAAACAAACTTGGCTGCGCCCGTGGCAAACTAGTGTAGCACTGCAAAAAAGGAAATATGCAGACAGTGGGGGATAACTGACCTCAGGCCACACCTGCCAAACACCCAGTCGGTTTGCGCTGGATAAACTAAAATCTGATAGGCTCTGCATTTAAACAAATCTGCAGAATTGGTAGAAAAAATCTGATTGGCTTAGCGTGTAAACAAACATGACTGCGCCCTTGGCAAACTTGTGTAGCACTGTTAGAAAGGAAATATGCAGAGCGTCGGGGATAACTGACCTCAGGCCACACTAGCAAGTCAGTATCGAGACTGTGTTGAAAGTTGACGATTGCATCGTGTGTAATACAACGGGGGTAGGAAAAATTCTGTGCCACCAAGCGCTTTCCACCGCTGTGCGCAGTGACCAGTACCTAGAAGAACATCCGATTGTGCTGGTGATACCTGCAATGTAGCTGGTTAAATATTACGCAGGGGGAATTTACAGAGACAGCACCACATGGTGGCCATACCTCAGCGGCAACCGCGGTTTATTGCAGCGGCTAGTATAGCAAATGGTTGAGTATAGCGTAACCGCTGCTTATGGAGCGTACGGATAGTCATACCTGTAGCGTGAAGCCATAGGCTTACGGCTATGATCATTTTTTTATAACACCATATTAATAAAAGCGACAACTCTAAAGTCTCGATTAGTTCTTATTTATAATCAGATTTATTTCTCATCATTCCAAAATACATTAAAGACATATTCTTGGTCTAGAGACAAATCAAAGGAGACACTTAAACTACAACGAAGGCAGGGCATAGATATGATGGATATAATAACACAAATAATGGTTAACAAAACACACAAAAGGTTCAAATGAAACGTACAACTATCAAGCAAATTTCAGTTTTATTGTTTAAGGGAAGCTAAAACAGTTTTTTTTTATTAAATTTAGGCAAAGGTTAGGCTATCTGTTGTTCTATTTTTTATCAAACCTAATTATTTCTTAATTTTTTTAAAATAGAATCAGTTTCTTTCAACAACAACATAAACTAGTAAAGTGTAAATTAATCATAGATAAAAAAAACATACAGGAACATAATGAGAAAACCGCCGACATTGGACGGGCTACTACAACCTGGACAGTCGAGTGGTGAAGCGCTGGGTTCTATTCGCTGGTGAACCTGGTTCGATACCGGGGGAATATGTTCTACGATATATATATATATATATATATATATATATATATATATACATATATATATATATATGTATATATATATTCATATCTATGTGAATGTGTGTGTGAGGGTGTAGTGGTCTATTGGTCTTTTAATATTAATCATTGTTGCTTTACATCATAAAATTGAAGACAAGTTCAACACATAATTTGCCCTCCGAGATGAATAACACTGTGAGGCCCTATAGAATAAACTCAATTTAATAAAAAAAAAACTTCACAAACCAAAATAACCCAACAACCAGGAACTCAGACGAATTTTGTTCTTTTCAGATCGGTTGAGCATAGTGAAATAATTCCGATATTTGAGGCGGCTCCGGTTTCACAAGAGCAGGAAATCGTGGGTTATTCCTTTTCATAACCAAAGCTATTTCAACATTATTTTTGCCAGAATCAATAGTACAAATGCTACATTACCTTCATTGTCAATGTTATATATCAAGTTTGAAGTGCACGAGGTCATGCTAGCTATAAACCAGCATAGGAATTTTTATACATTATTTACTTATAATCTATAACCAAAACCACTGTTAAGAAAAAAAGTATATTCATCTGAGTGTCATGGGTTCTTATATATGTTACGTTATGTATGTATGTATGTATGTATGTATGTACAGTTCATTTCTAGAGCGCAATTATTATATTCATTTCTATGCGCTTTACAAGTCAAACTTGGAAAAAGTAAGTTTTCCGACTCTTCTTGAAAGATGCTAGAGACATTCTGAGATCTAGTGGGAGGGAGTTCCATGCGATTTGTGCAAATCTGGTGAATGCTCTATTCCAATATGCTTTTATACCTACCATTATTTGAACACTTTAGGACGAGTAACACTTTTTTAATCTGCGTTGTGCATAAAATACTGAAAAAGAAATTGAGGAATCAAGAGAAGAACAATTGTAAATTCCAAAGAGTAATATCCGATATCACGTGACAACTAGATGTATGCAATCGTTCGTTGGAAGTCTCCCTCGTACCAACGCAACTGAGCGACAATTGGGAGTACGCTACAGCGTGTACGGCCTTGGGAATAAGGTTAGGGTAAAAATAAATATCAGGTGCAAAATTATGACCTAGGTCTAATATTGTGCCAAAATTTCAGCTTTTAAAATCAGCAATATTGGAGTACTAGCGCATTCGGAACTTTTATTTTACATATGCTTTCGACAAATAAAGTATCTCCGACTTATAATAAATACGACACTTTTTAGCAGAGCGTCTTTACCATAGGTCTCCCGGTAAACTATGTAACCAGTCGTGTGGAGTAACTATATTATTAAAAACAAACCGCGTGTATTCCTTGTTTGAAATCTAGTTGAAATGCAAGTGGATTTGAACGTTAGAACATAAATAATAGACGCCGCATGTGGGACAATGGTTAAAACACAAGAGTATCGCCTACCTTTTCCGAGGGAATTTGTTTAATGGAGTGATATTTTGGCAATTATGTGATGAAAATGGCCTTTGTTATCAGTTTATTATCACGACAAAAAGATACGTGTAAGTTTACTTGAGATGTGATTAGTTTTATTTCTTGATGATGGGATTACTTTTTTATCAATGTTTTGAAAATAACAATTTAACAGACAGAAGACATATATAGCGAGTACGTCAATTTAACATAGAATTGATCCTAACCCTATACCTAGTACAGCGCCCGGCGTCTCCAGAAGTTAATGTCAACGTTTGGGTGGCAGGCAGCCACTGGATATGGAGTCAAGCAACGTTCAAGAGAAAACGATTTACAGGCAACGGAACCCGGGCTAGTCATGTTATAGTGGTATCACCCTTTATTGAAGCAATCAGAGAGTTCAAGGGCTTTCCTTCACCTCAGTTTTTACATATCTCGTGGTCCTACACTCTCTACACGTCCTACAGCAGACTGATATCTTGTTTATTTGTATCACACTCGAGCATTTGCTATATTGCCTCCGCCAGGAGAGTATGCGTTCATCCCAATTTATGTGTGTGTGCGCGTGTATGTTCATGAGCGAAATCCTATGAAATGAATTTCGGGAATGGGTCAAGGAAGAATCAATTAGGTTTTGGTGTGGATCCGGGCATTATCCGAAGTAATGAAGTATATTCACCAATATATAGCTATGGCCACTTATGCACGCATAACTGGGAATATCGGCCGAATAAGTGAATGCAAACACGTGGCGGAGGCTTGCATTTCTTAGTATTAAAGATGTTTTGTCCTGGTTATTCATTACATTATACATACCTAACATGTTTAAACCTATCACCACACTTTGGTTGGTACAACAGGTTCTCATTTCAAACAGTATTCCTTACGTTACGCTTTCCGCTAATTCAGCATTTCCATAACACTTTGTAAGTGACTTTACAAGTGGCGTGAAGTCAAAATTTACTGCAGTTATCTTTGTTATATTCGTATATAAGTTAGCATTGAAGAAATGTAAAAACGAGTTTTTTAATATATATATATATATATATATATATCCCTTATATATAACCCTTATATATATATATATATATATATATATATATATATATATATATATATATATATATATGCTTGAAATCTCACTCGGACGCTGATGTCTGGCTATTGGACCGAGGGGACCAAAGCTGGCCTTTGTAGCGGAGACTTACCATTGCCCACTACCTCAAAAACGAGGTCATTTTGTAAACTCTGTGTATAACCGTTAGTTTTCACTCTAATCAAAAGGAAAATATTATAAACAGAGAGGGATGCAATGATCCCTTCATCCTATTTGTATGAAAGATTAGTTATTTCTCTTAAGACGACATAATAAATATCCATTTTTTAAATTGAATATATGAATCGGTATGATTGTCTAATGAATGAACAAGGGCATCCTAAGCATATACATGATATATATCTCTGAAACGTAGACAATTATCCATGAAATAACCTCTTTGTGTGACGGGCAATGCATGAACACTGAATTTAATTATTCCAATTTACATGAAAAGAATGCCATAATAAATGTTGTTACCATTTACTTAGGGGTTTAACTGCTATTTTGTCCGTTTATTAAAGTTAAAGGAAGCCGACCTGAGAATTCAAATGATAAACAAAATTTGCCTTGCTTAATCTATCACCAGTCCACGAAGAAAGTAATCAGTCTTTGATTCATATACAGTCGGTTTCTTTAATATATCGTACGTTATTAATCTCGAACAACTGCGTGGCAACACGCAATATGATACCAGCAGGCCAGGTTTACTCTTGATTAATCCCAGGAATCAATCTGCGGAGGCTTGCATTCCTTAGAATGTAGATTTCTAATATTTAATTTTTTGTCCTGGTTATTCATCAAACTTTACATATAAAACATATCTCCACACTCTGATTGGTACAACAGGTTCACATTTCAAAAAGTTTTCCATTCGTTATACGCCTTCAACTAATTCATTGTTTCCATACGTTTTTTGTAAGTGGCTTCACAGGTGAAGTGAAGTCGAATTTTTACTGAAGTTATCTTTATAATATTCTTTTTTAAGTTTGCGTTGAGGAAATTAAAAAACGATCGTTTTTGTAAGTATATATATACATATATATATATTTATGAATTCAAGCACCCGATTTGCGCATTTTCTGGCTGTTGGACCAAGTGGACCTAAGCTGGTCTTTGTAGCAGTGAATGACTATTCCCAAATACCTCAAAATGAGTTAATTTTGTAAACACTTATCAACAGAGAAAATTAATATTGAAAGAGAGAAAAAGAAAGGGGGAGAGAGAGAGAGAGAGAGCTGCACTGTTCTATTCATCCTATCAGTTTAAATGAACTATTAGTTTTTTTTCAAAAAAGAAGACGGAATAAATTTTCATACTTAAATGGTTATTTAACTGGATAGACGCTACTTTACCAGCTGAAGCAAATATATGAATCTATATGATCGTCTTATCAAAGAGCTTGAACATCCTCAATATAAACATGATAAATCCCTTTGAAACTTAGACAATCATCCATGAAATAACCTCTTTGTATGGAGGGCAATGCATTAACACTGATTGTAATTATTGAAGTTTATATTTATTGAAAATGATGACATTATAAACGTAATTCCCATTTACTTAGGGGGATTTACTGCTGCTCAGTTCGTTTATTCAAAGTAAAGGAAGCCGACCTGAGAATTCAAATGATAAACAAAAACTGCCTTGCTTAATCTGATTACCAACCTCCCCGGAAAGTAATCATTCTGTGATTCACAACCGGTCGGTTCCTTTAATATATCGTACGCTATTAATCTTGAACAATTGCGTGGTAACGCGAAATATGATACCAGCAGACCAGGTTTACTCTTGATTAATCGCCAGAATCAATCTCTTATAGAAGACTATCTGTTTTTTTTATCCATACACTATATATATATATGTATATATGTATATATGTATACATATATATATATATATAAATATATATATATATATAAATATATATATATATATATATATATATATTGCAGCTTTGCAGAGAGCAAACTGAAATGTTATGTGGTGTTTAACAGTATCCGTATTTTCACTTCAAACATGTTTCATTTAGCCCCGAAAAATCTTTGATATCGCTTATATACCGTGCGGGACTAGGAATTCAGAAATAAAAAAAGTAAATATATACCTCATATCACTTATTGTTCATTAAACATAACAACCGTTAAGGTGTTTGTGAGTGTGTGTGAGTGTGCTAATTTATACTGGTTGATCTTTAAAGTCATTACATATCTCTAACTGCCCAAAGGGAAAACGAAAAAGAAATAACCGAAACATAATGAATGAGTCCTTTTGATTCTGTGTTAATTCATTTAAACTCTGACCTAATTTCAATTCACGGCGAATCGTAATGGTAAAGACGACACCACACTGCGCAGAATCGAACTCAGAAGAGTACGACTCTAGCTGATTTTTAGTAAATGTGGGCTTCAAAGACTGCAGCCTACAATGCGATCGAAAAGTTCAATGGCTTTCCTTCACCTCAGTTTTTACATATCTGGTGGCTCTACAATCTCTACTCGACATACTGCAGACTGATATCGTATGCTGGATTACACTTGAGCATTTTCGTTATTGCCTTGCTCCGCCATGGGGGTATGCTTTCATCCCCTTTCGTGTGAGTGCGTGTGTGCTAATGAGCTGAATCAACACGTTTGTTTGTGTGAAAGCGATTACACTTCAACCACACGTGTGCTTGTGTAAATCGATCACACTTCAACCACACGTCTGTTTGTGTGGAAGTAGTCACATTTCAGTCACACCTTTGTTTGTGTGATACGGTAATACCTTCAGCCACAAGTTTGTTTGTGTGATAGTGGTCACATCTTCAGCCACACGTTTGTTTGTGTGTTAGTGGTCACACCTTCATCCACACGTTTGTTAGTGTGAAAGTGGTCACACCTTAAGCCACACGTTTGTTTGTGTGATAGTGGTCACACCTTCAGCCACGTGATTGTTTGTGTGTTAGTGGTCACACCTTCAGCCACGTGATTGTTTGTGTGATAGTGGTCACACCTTCAGCCACACGTTTGTTGGTGTGTTAGTGGTCACACCTTCAGCCACGTGATTGTTTGTGTGATAGTGGTCACACCTTCAGCCACACGTTTGTTAGTGTGAAAGTGGTCACACCTTCAGCCACACGTTTGTTGTTGTGTTAGTGGTCACACCTTCAGTCACACGATTGTTTGTGTGATAGTGGTCACACCTTCAGCCACATATTTGTTTGTGTGTTAGTGGTCACCCCTTCAGCCACATGTTTGTTTGTGTGATAGTGGTCACACCTTTAGCCACATGTTTGTTTGTGTGTTAGTGGTCACCCCTTCAGCCACATGTTTGTTTGTGTGATAGTGGTCACCCCTTCAGCCACACGTTTGTTTGTGTGATAGTGGTCACACCTTCAGCAACATGTTTGTTTGTGTGTTAGTGGTCACCCCTTCAGCCACATGTTTGTTTGTGTGATAGTGGTCACACCTTTAGCCACATGTTTGTTTGTGTGTTAGTGGTCACACCTTCAGCCACATGTTTGTTTGTGTGATAGTGGTCACACCTTCAGCCACACGTTTGTTAGTGTGAAAGTGGTCACACCTTCAGCCACACGTTTGTTAGTGTGAAAGTGGTCACACCTTCAGCCACACGTTTGTTAGTGTGAAAGTGGTCACACCTTCAGCAACATGTTTGTTTGTGTGTTAGTGGTCACCCCTTCAGCCACACGTTTGTTGTTGTGTTAGTGGTCACACCTTCAGTCACACGATTGTTTGTGTGATAGTGGTCACACCTTCAGCCACACGTTTGTTTGTGTGATAGTGGTCACACCTTTAGCCACATGTTTGTTTGTGTGTTAGTGGTCACCCCTTCAGCCACATGTTTGTTTGTGTGATAGTGGTCACCCCTTCAGCCACATGTTTGTTTGTGTGTTAGTGGTCACCCCTTCAGCCACATGTTTGTTTGTGTGATAGTGGTCACCCCTTCAGCCACACGTTTGTTTGTGTGATAGTGGTCACCCCTTCAGCCACATGTTTGTTTGTGTGTTAGTGGTCACCCCTTCAGCCACATGTTTGTTTGTGTGATAGTGGTCACACCTTTAGCCACATGTTTGTTTGTGTGTTAGTGGTCACACCTTCAGCCACACGTTTGTTGTTGTGTTAGTGGTCACACCTTCAGTCACACGTTTGTTTGTGTGATAGTGGTCACACCTTCAGCCACACGTTTGTTAGTGTGAAAGTGGTCACACCTTCAGCCACACGTTTGTTGTTGTGTTAGTGGTCACACCTTCAGTCACACGATTGTTTGTGTGATAGTGGTCACACCTTCAGCCACACGTTTGTTTGTGTGATAGTGGTCACACCTTTAGCCACATGTTTGTTTGTGTGTTAGTGGTCACCCCTTCAGCCACATGTTTGTTTGTGTGATAGTGGTCACACCTTCAGCCACACGTTTGTTGTTGTGTTAGTGGTCACACCTTCAGTCACATGTTTGTTTGTGTGTTAGTGGTCACACCTTCAGCCACATGTTTGTTTGTGTGATAGTGGTCCCACCTTCAGCCACATGTTTGTTTGTGTGATAGTGGTCACACCTTCAGCCACATGTTTGTTTGTGTGATAGTGGTCACACCTTTAGCCACATGTTTGTTTGTGTGTTAGTGGTCACACCTTCAGCCACACGTTTGTTTGTGTGTTAGTGGTCACCCCTTCAGCCACATGTTTGTTTGTGTGATAGTGGTCACACCTTCAGCCACACGTTTGTTAGTGTGAAAGTGGTCACACCTTCAGCCACACGTTTGTTGTTGTGTTAGTGGTCACACCTTCAGTCACACGATTGTTTGTGTGATAGTGGTCACACCTTCAGCCACACGTTTGTTTGTGTGATAGTGGTCACACCTTTAGCCACATGTTTGTTTGTGTGTTAGTGGTCACCCCTTCAGCCACATGTTTGTTTGTGTGTTAGTGGTCACCCCTTCAGCCACATGTTTGTTTGTGTGATAGTGGTCACACCTTCAGCCACACGTTTGTTAGTGTGAAAGTGGTCACACCTTCAGCCACACGTTTGTTGTTGTGTTAGTGGTCACACCTTCAGTCACACGTTTGTTTGTGTGATAGTGGTCACACCTTCAGCCACACGTTTGTTTGTGTGATAGTGGTCACACCTTTAGCCACATGTTTGTTTGTGTGTTAGTGGTCACCCCTTCAGCCACATGTTTGTTTGTGTGTTAGTGGTCACCCCTTCAGCCACATGTTTGTTTGTGTGATAGTGGTCACACCTTCAGCCACACGTTTGTTAGTGTGAAAGTGGTCACACCTTCAGCCACACGTTTGTTGTTGTGTTAGTGGTCACACCTTCAGTCACACGTTTGTTTGTGTGATAGTGGTCACACCTTCAGCCACATGTTTGTTTGTGTGATAGTGGTCACACCTTTAGCCACATGTTTGTTTGTGTGTTAGTGGTCACCCCTTCAGCCACATATTTGTTTGTGTGTTAGTGGTCACCCCTTCAGCCACATGTTTGTTTGTGTGATAGTGGTCACACCTTCAGCCACACGTTTGTTAGTGTGAAAGTGGGCACACCTTCAGCCACACGTTTGTTGTTGTGTTAGTGGTCACACCTTCAGTCACACGATTGTTTGTGTGATAGTGGTCACACCTTCAGCCACACGTTTGTTTGTGTGATAGTGGTCACACCTTTAGCCACATGTTTGTTTGTGTGTTAGTGGTCACCCCTTCAGCCACATGTTTGTTTGTGTGTTAGTGGTCACCCCTTCAGCCACATGTTTGTTTGTGTGATAGTGGTCACACCTTCAGCCACACGTTTGTTAGTGTGAAAGTGGTCACACCTTCAGCCACACGTTTGTTGTTGTGTTAGTGGTCACCCCTTCAGCCACACGTTTGTTTGTGTGATAGTGGTCACACCTTCAGTCACACGTTTGTTTGTGTGATAGTGGTCACACCTTCAGCCACACGTTTGTTTGTGTGATAGTGGTCACACCTTCAGTCACACGTTTGTTGTTGTGTTAGTGGTCACACCTTTAGCCACATGTTTGTTTGTGTGAAAGTGGTCACACCTTCAGCCACACGTTTGTTGTTGTGTTAGTGGTCACACCTTCAGTCACACGTTTGTTTGTGTGATAGTGGTCACCCCTTCAGCCACACGTTTGTTTGTGTGATAGTGGTCACCCCTTCAGCCACATGTTTGTTTGTGTGATAGTGGTCACACCTTCAGCCACACGTTTGTTGTTGTGTTAGTGGTCACACCTTCAGTCACACGTTTGTTTGTGTGATAGTGGTCACCCCTTCAGCCACACGTTTGTTTGTGTGATAGTGGTCACCCCTTCAGCCACATGTTTGTTTGTGTGATAGTGGTCACACCTTCAGCCACACGTTTGTTAGTGTGAAAGTGGTCACACCTTCAGCCACACGTTTGTTTGTGTGATAGTGGTCACACCTTCAGCCACACGTTTGTTGTTGTGTTAGTGGTCACACCTTCAGCCACATGTTTGTTTGTGTGATAGTGGTCACACCTTCAGTCACACGTTTGTTTGTGTGTTAGTGGTCACCCCTTCAGCCACATGTTTGTTTGTGTGATAGTGGTCACACCTTCAGCCACACGTTTGTTAGTGTGAAAGTGGTCACACCTTCAGCCACACGTTTGTTGTTGTGTTAGTGGTCACACCTTCAGTCACACGATTGTTTGTGTGATAGTGGTCACACCTTCAGCCACACGTTTGTTTGTGTGATAGTGGTCACACCTTTAGCCACATGTTTGTTTGTGTGATAGTGGTCACCCCTTCAGCCACATGTTTGTTTGTGTGTTAGTGGTCACCCCTTCAGCCACATGTTTGTTTGTGTGATAGTGGTCACACCTTCAGCCACACGTTTGTTTGTGTGTTAGTGGTCACACCTTCAAAAACACGTTTGTTTGTGTGTCAGTGGTCACACCGTCAGCCACACGTTTGTTTGTGTGATAGTGGTCACACCTTCAGCCACACGTTTGTTGTTGTGTTAGTGGTCACACCTTCAGTCACACGATTGTTTGTGTGATAGTGGTCACACCTTCAGCCACACGTTTGTTTGTGTGATAGTGGTCACACCTTCAGCCACACGTTTGTTTGTGTGATAGTGGTCACACCTTCAAAAACACGTGTGATTGGGTGATAGTGGTCACACCTTCAGCCACTCGTTTGTATGTGTGTTAGTGGTCACACCTTCAGCCACACGTTTGTTGGTGTGTTAGTGGTCACACCTTCAGCCACGTGTTTGTTTGTGTGTTAGTGCTCACACCTTCAAAAACACGTTTGTTTGTGTGATAGTGGTCAAACCTTCAAAAACACGTTTGTTTGTGTGATAGTGGTCAAACCTTCAGCCACTCGTTTGATTGTGTGATAGTGGTCACACCTTCAAAAACACGTTTGTTTGGGTGTTAGTGGTCACACCTTCAAAAACACGTTTGTTTGTGTGTTAATGGTCACACCTTCAAAGACACTTTGTTTGTGTGGTAGTGGTCAAACCTTCAGCCACTCGTTTGATTGTGTGATAGTGGTCAAACCTTCAGCCACACGTTTGTATGTGTGAAAGTGGTCACACCTTCAGCCAAACGTTTGTTTGTGTGTTAGTGGTCACACCTTCAAAAACACGTTTGTTTGTGTGTAAGTGGTCACACCTTCAAAAACACGTTTGATTGGGTGATAGTGGTCAAACCTTCAGCCACTCGTTTGTATGTGTGTTAGTGGTCACACCTTCAGCCACACGTTTGTTGGTGTGTTAGTGGTCACACCTTCAAAAACACGTTTGTTTGTGTGTTAGTGGTCACACCTTCAAAAACACGTTTGATTGGGTGATAGTGGTCAAACCTTCAGCCACTCGTTTGTATGTGTGTTAGTGGTCACACCTTCAGCCACACGTTTGTTTGTGTGTTAGTGGTCACACCTTCAAAAACACGTTTGTTTGTGTGTTAGTGGTCACACCTTCAAAAACACGTTTGATTGGGTGATAGTGGTCAAACCTTCAGCCACTCGTTTGTATGTGTGTTAGTGGTCACACCTTCAGCCACACGTTTGTTGGTGTGTTAGTGGTCACACCTTCAGCCACACGTTTGTTGGTGTGTTAGTGGTCACACCTTCAGCCACACGTTTGTTGGTGTGTTAGTGGTCACACCTTCAAAAACACGTTTGATTGGGTGATAGTGGTCAAACCTTCAGCCACTCGTTTGTATGTGTGTTAGTGGTCACACCTTCAGCCACACGTTTGTTGTTGTGTTAGTGGTCACACCTTCAGCCACACGTCTGTTTGTGTGATAGTGGTCACACCTTCAGCCAAACGTTTGTTTGTGTGGTAATGGTCACACCTCCAATAACACGTTTGTTTGTGTGGTCGTGGTCATAACCTTCAGCCACACGCTTGTATGTGTAAGTCACACCTTCAGCCACACGTTTTTTGTGTTATAGTGGTCCCACCTCTAGCTACAATTTATGTTTGTGTGGAGGTGGTCACACTCTCAATCGCACGTTTGTTTGTGTGTCAGTGGTCACACCTTCAGCCACACGTTTGTTTGTGTGATAGAGGTCACACCTTCAGTCACACGTTTGATTGTATGATAGTGGTAAAATTTTCAGCCACTCGTTTGTTTGTGTGATGGTGGTCACACCTTCAGCCAAACGTTTGTTTGGGTGGTAGTGGTCACACCTTCAATTACACGTTTGTTTCTGTGAAAGAAGTTACACCTTCAGCCACTCGTTTGTATGTGTGAAAGTGGTCAAACCTTCAGCCACGTGTTTGTTTGTGTGATAGTGGTCACACCTTCAGCCACACGTTTGTTGGTGTGTTAGTGGTCACACCTTCAGCCACACGTTTGTTGGTGTGTTAGTGGTCACACCTTCAGCCACACGTTTGTTGGTGTGTTAGTGGTCACACCTTCAGCCACACGTCTGTTTGTGTGATAGTGGTCACACCTTCAGCCAAACGTTTGTTTGTGTGGTAATGGTCACACCTCCAATAACACGTTTGTTTGTGTGGTCGTGGTCATAACCTTCAGCCGCACGTTTGTATCTGTAAGCCACACCTTCAGCCACACGTTTTTTTTTGTGTGATAGTCGTCCCACCTCTAGCTACAATTTATGTTTGTGTTGAGGTGGTCACACCCTCAATCGCACGTTTGTTGTGTGGTAGTGGTTACACCTTCAGCCACACGTTTGTTTGTGTGATAGTGGTCACACCTTCAGCCACTCGTTTGTTTGTGTGATAGTGGTCACACCTTCAGCCACTCGTTTGTTTGTGTGATAGTGGTCACACCTTCAGCCAAACGTTTGTTTGGGTGGTAGCGGTCACACCGCCAATAACACGTTTGTTTGTGTTGTAGTGGTCATAACCTTCAGCCACACGTTTGTTTGTGTGAAAGAAGTCACACCTTCAGCCACACTTTTTTTGTGTGATAGTGGTCCCACCTCTAGCTACAATTTATGTTTGTGTTGAGGTGGTCAGACCCTCAATCGCACGTTTGTTTGTGTGGTAGTGGTCACACCTTCAGCCACACGTTTGTTTGTATGCTATTGGTCACACCTTCAAAAACACGTTTGTTTGTGTGGTCATAACCTTCAGCCACCCGTTTGTTTGTGTGAAAGCAGTTACACCTTCAGCCACACGTTGGTGTGTGTGATAGTGGTCCCACGTCTAGCTACAATTTTTGTTTGTGTGGAGGTGGTCACACTCTCAGTCGTACGGTTGTTTGTGTGGTAGTGGTCATAACCTTAAGCCACATGTTTGTTTGCGTGATAACGGTCACACCTTCAGCGACACGTGTGTTTGTGTCCTAGTGGTCACACCTTCAATAACACGTTTGTTTGTGTGGTAGTGGTCACACCTTCAGTCACACCTGTGTTTGTGTGATCGTGATCACACCTTCAGCCACACGCTTCTGTGTGTGATAGTTGTCCCACCTCTAGCTACAATTTTTGTTTGTGTGGAGGTTGTCATACCTTCAATCGCACGTTTGTTTGTGTGGTAATGGTCATAAACTTAAGCCACATGTTTGTTTGCGTGATAACGGTCACACCTTCAGCGACACGTGTGTTTGTGTGCTAGTGGTCACACTTCAATAACACGTTTGTTTGTGTGGTAGTAGTCATAACCTTCAGCCACACGTTTGTTTGTGAGAAAGCGATCACACTTCAACCACATTTGTGTTTGTGTGGAAGTAGTCACATTTCAGTCACCCCTTTCTTTGTGTGATAAGGGCACACCTTCAGCCACACGTTTGTTTGTGTGATAGTGGTCACATCTCAGCCACACGTTTGTTGGTGTGATAGTGATCCCACCTCTAGCTACAATTTTTGTTTGTGTGGAGGTGGTCACACTCTCAATCGCACGTTTGTTTGTCTGGTAGTGGTCATAATCTTAAGCCGCACGTTTGTTTGTGTGAAAGTGGTCACACCCTCACCCATAGGTTTGTTTGTGTGGTAGTTGTCACACCTTCAGTCACACCTGTGTTTGTGTGGTAGTGGTCACACCTTCAGCCACACGTTTGTCTGTGTGATAGTAGTCACATCTTCAGCCACACGCTTCTATATGTGATCGTGGTCACACCTTCAGCCATGCGATTCTATGTGTGATAGTTGTCCCACCTCTAGCTACAATTTTTGTTTGTGTAGAGGTTGTCTTACCTTCAATCGCACGTTTGTTTGTGTGGTAATGGTCATAACCTTAAGTCACATGTTTGGTTGCGTGATAATGGTCACACCTTCAGCCACACGTGTGTTTGTGTGCTAGTGGTCACACCTTCAATAACACGTTTGTTTGTGTGGTAGTAGTCATAACCTTCAGCCACACGTTTGTTTGTGTGAAAGCGATCACACTTCAACCACATTTGTGTTTGTGTGGAAGTAGTCACATTTCAGCCACACGTTTGTTTGTGTGACAGTGGTCACATCTCAGCCACACATTTGTTTGTGTGATAGTGGCGACACCTTCAGTCACACGCTCGTTTGTGTGATAGTGGTCACACCTTAAGCCAAACGTTTGTTTGTGTGCGAGTGGTCACACCTTCAGCCACACGTTTGTTTGTGTGATAGTGGTCACACCTTCAGCCACACGTGTGTTTGTGTGATAGTAGTCACACATTCAACCACACGTTTGTTTGTGTGAGTAGTCACATCTTCAGCCACACGTTTGTTTGTGTGTTATTGGTCACACCTGCATCTACACGTTTGTTTCTGTGCTAGTGGTCACACCTTCAGCCACACGTTTGTTAGTGTGATAGTGGTCACACCTTCAGCCACACGTGTGTTGGTGTGTTAGTGGTCACACCTTCAGCCACACGTTTGTTTGTGTGATAGTGGTCACACCTTCAGCCAAACGTTTGTTTGTGTGATAGTGGTCACACCTTCAGCCAAACGTTTGTTTGGGTGGTAGTGGTCTCACCTTCAATAACACGTTTGTTTGTGTGGTAGTGGTCATAACCTTCAGCCACACGTTTGTTTGTGTGAAAGCAGTCACACCTTCGGCCACACGTTTTTTTCTGTGATAGTGGTCCCACCTCTAACTAAAATTTATGTTTGTGATGACGTGGTCACACCCTCAATCGCACGTTTGTTGCTTGCCGGAAATCTTCGATTTCGGCAAGCATATTGCTCAGTTGCGTATGTCTGTTTGTCTGTTTGTTTGTTTGTCTGCACTCTCCTGGCCACAATTTTGCCACAATCACCTTGAAACTTGCAGGGATGATGAAAAACATAATTTCTAGGTGCCCTATTGTTTTTGGTTAAAATAGGTCAAAGGTCAAAGGTCAAGTTCACGACAGGTATGGTTAACGGTTTTTGCACTATAACTTCGCCATAAATAGGCTTATCCACTTCTGATATAGCTCATTTTTTTCGTCATCACCTGGCCTTTCTTTTGACATGTAGCTAACTTAAATTTGCTGTTACCATGGTTACGCAATTTTGGGGAGAAATCATGGAATTTCGTGATATTTTTCAAATTTGCAGCAATCGTACTGATTCTGAGATATTTTATGTAACACAAGAATATCTCGAAATTGTTTTTTCAGATTTTGGAAATGGCCGCCAGGGGGCGTTGCAGATGAAAAAACATGAACATTTGTTTTGGTGCTATACCTCCAGAACTATTAAACATTGGGCCATTTCCATCACAGCACCTTCAACTGGGGTCCATGGGCTTATTTTTGCGCATAGGTGCCAAAGTGCGCTATTGCCAGATTTCTCTACTTTTGAGGTAAAACTTTTGAATAATGAATATATGCAGTTTTCAGCTTCTAACTCTGTCAGTTTTTATGCTGGAGAGGTCAATTTTTTTGCATCTTGTAGCCCTTGGTGAGTTCTCGGTGGTCCAATCAAAAATCTTTTCTCGTCAAACGAGAGTCTTCGAGATTTCATTAAATATGACCTACAGGTTGCATTTTTTTAACAATGGCTTTGAAATTGATATATTTTGTGTTATTTATAAATATCTCGAAATCAGTTTTTCATTTTTTGGAAACAGCCACCAGGGGGCGTGGTCCCTGAAACACTGTAACATATCATTTTTCTGCAATATCTCAAAAAATATTAAACGTTACACCATTTTTTTGGTGGTATCTGAAACAAGGAACATTGGCTTATTCCTCCGCACATGTAGCTTTGTACTGCCGTTACCATGGTTACCAAATTTTGGGGTAAAACGTGACAACTTGAAAATACGAAGTTTACCTGCTTCTATCTCTGTTGATATTTGCCATAAAAAGGTCTGGTTTTCGGCGTTAGACAGCATCCGACTAGTTCTTAGTCATTCAATCGCAAGTCTCGTCATATCTCGCACCGTTTCTCGTGAAACGAGAACACGTGACCATTCAAAGAAATGCCTATAATTCTGTCATTTTTACGCCACAGACACATGGTCTGCAGCGCCGGATAGCGTCGGACACTCGCAGTCACATTCAGGGGTCGCATTGTAAGTCTCGTCAAATCTCGCGCCGTGTTTCACCAAACCACGAAGTCACGTGCCGTCGCCGCAAGTGCCGGCAGGGTCCCTACGGTGGGCGGCCGGCGTGTGCAGCGGTGCGTGACGGCCTTTCCAGGCCCTGTCTATTATCATACATGTTGGAGGCACAGTCACAACTTTATTGCTTGCCGGAAATCTTCGATTTCGGCAAGCATATTGCTCAGTTGCGTATGTCTGTTTGTCTGTTTGTTGCTTGCTGGAATCAAAGATTTCGGCAAGCATATTGCTCAGTTGCGTATGTCTGTTTGTCTGTTTGTTGCTTGCTGGAATCAAAGATTTCGGCAAGCATATTGCTCAGTTGCGTATGTCTGTTTGTTGCTTGCCGGAAATCTTCGATTTTCGCAAGCTGGTTGGTCAGTCGCGGATGTCTGTTTGTCTGTTTGTTTGTTTGTCTGTCCAGTCTCTACAGGTCGCAATTTTGATCCCATCGCTTTCAAACTTTCACAGTTTGTGTAAAATCAAAAATGCAAGAAGCCTATTGTTTTTGGGCAATATAGGTCAAAGGTCAAGGTCAAGGTCATCAAAAGTTCCTAAAGTGCTCTTTTCTTCATATCTCCATTACTATTTGTCATAGCCACTTCAAACATGGCTCATTTTAATCGGCATTCCAAGGCCTTTCTTCTGATATATATGTTGCTGAAATCTGCTGTTTCTATGGTTACACATTTTGGGGGAAAACTCATGATTTTCGAAAATAAAAGGCCTAATTTTTCTAACTTTGTAATTTTTAAAGCTAGAGAGTTCTAGTTTTTTGCATCAGATAGTACTAAATAAGCTTTTTATTATACAAGTGAAAGTCTCGTAAAATCTCGCACCATTTCTCGTCAAACGAGAATTTTCGAGATTTCATTTAACATGGCTTACAGGTCACATTTTTTAAACTATGACTTTGAAAATGACATATTTTGTGTTATCTAGAAATATCTCGAAACCAATTTTTCATTTTTTGGAAATAGCCACCAGGGGGCGTGGTACCTGAAACACTGTAACATATCATTTTTCTGCAATATCTCAAAAAATATTAAACGTGACACCATTTTTTTGGTCGTATCTGAAACTAGGAACATTGGCTTATCCCTTCGCACATGTTGCTTTGTGCTGCCGTTACCATGGTTACCAAATTTTGGGGTAAAACTTGACAATCTGAAAATTCGGAGTTTTCCAGCTTCTATCTCTGTTGATATTTGCGATAGAAAGGTCGGGTTTTTGGCGTTAGACAGCATCCCTCTAGTTCTAAGCCGTTCAATTGCAAGTCTCGTCATATCTCGCGCCGTTTCTCGTGAAACGAGAACACGTGACCATTCAAAGAAATGCCTATAATTCTGTCATTTTTTACGCTACAGACACATGGCTTGCAGCGCCGGATAGCGGCTGACACTCGCAGTCACATTCAGGGGTCGCATTGTAAGTCTCGTCAAATCTCGCGCCGTGTTTCACCAAACCGCGAAGTCACGTGCCGTCGCCGCAAGTGCCGGCAGGGTCCTTACGGTGGGCGGCCGGCGTGTGCAGCGGTGCGTGACGGCCTCTCCGGGCCCCATCTATGATCATACATGTTGGAGGCACAGTCACAACTTTATTGCTTGCCGGAATGTTCGATTTTCGCAAGCTGGTTGGTCAGTCGCGGATGTCTGTTTGTTACTTGCCGGAAATCTTCGATTTTCGCAAGTATGTTGGTCAGTTCCGTATGTTTGTTTGTTACTTGCCGGAATCAAAGATTTCGGCAAGTATGTTGGTCAGTTCCGTATGTTTGTTTGTTTGTTGCTTGCCGGAAATCTTCGATTTTCGCAAGCATGTTGATCACCCGCGTATGTTTGTTTGTTTGTTTGTTTGTCTGTCTGTCTGTCTGTTTGTTTGTCTGTATGTACACGCGCTACAGGCCACAGTTTTTAAGCAATCGCTCTGAAACTTATGCACTAAGTGTAAGATCTTTTCTCCTCGGAGCCTATTGTTTTTGGTCATGATCGGTCAAAGGTCAAGGTCAGTGTCACCAAAAAACCTAAAATCTTTATTTTCTTCATATCTTCGTCAATAATAATCGCAGCCGCATAATCTGTAGCTCATTTTATTCCTCTTAATGTTAGCTTTCCAAGTGCTAGCACATTTTCCCCGTCAATGGTTACCATGGTAACGTATTTTTGGGGGAAAATCAGAAAATTCGAAAATTTCCTTCCAAATTTCTCATTTTTTAAGATAGAGAGGTCTAGTTTTCTGCATTGTGTAGCGTTTTATAGGTTCTATGCAAAATTAATGCAAGTCTCGCAAAATCTCGTGCCATTTGTCGTCAAATGAGACTTTTCGAGATTTTATTAAATACGATTTAGAGGTGGCAGTTTTACAGCTAAGATTCTGAAAGTGACATATTTTCTGTTTTTCTGTATTATCTCAAACTTGTTTTTTCATTTTTCGAAAAAAGCCACCAGGGGGCGTGGTACTGGAAACACCAGAACTTATCATTTTCCCGCAATATCTAAAAAAATATTAAGCATATAACAATTTTTTTGGTCGCATCTTAAACTAGGATCATTGCCTTATTCCTTCGTACATATAGCCTTGTGCTGCGGTTACCATGGTTACCAAATTTTGGGGTAAAACTTGACAATCTGAAAACATGATGTTTTTGGCTTTTATCTCTGTAAATATTTATGCTACAAGGGTCAAGTGTTTTGCATAAGGCAACATTCCCTTGGTTCTAAGTCATTCAGTTGCAAATCTCGTCAAATCTCGCTCGGTTTTTCGTCAAACGAGAAATTACGAGATTTCACAGAAATGCTTATAACCTGATCACCTTTTAAGCTAAAGAGCAGTTGTTTTCTGCATTTGGTAGCTATTTTAGAGCTTAATATGAATGAATTGCAAATCTCGCCCAATCTCGCATCATCTCCCACCAAACGAGAAATTCGAGATTTTAAACGAATATCTGTATCTCGGCTATTTATATGCTACAAGAGTCTAGTTTGTTATTGTTCCAGGATGTTTAAGTAGATTAAAGTGACACAAGTGAATATTTCGTCAAATCTCGCACCATCTGTCGTCAAACGAGAACAGGGGACCATTTAAACAAATGCCTATAATGCTGTCATATTTTACACTACAGACATATAGTTTTCAGCATGTGACAGCGTCTCACACTTTCAGTCACATTATGTGTTTATATAGCATTTCTCGTCAAATATCGCCTCGTTTTTAGCTCAGCTGACTATAAGTCATCTGAGCTATAGTCGTGGTCCATTGTCCGTCGTCCGTCCGTCTGTCCGTCCGTCCGTCCGTCCGTCCGTAGATGTGGCACGTTTTGAAACCGTAAGACCTAGGAATCCAAAATTCACCATAATGTTAGATGTCCCCAAGATCTCCTACCAAGCCGAAAACTGGGTCTTTGGGACTTCGTTCCTTTGAGAAATTAAGGAAAAACCTCAATTTTTTATTAAAATCCTATTTTCACACTTCAGGACTGCCTCATATCAAAACCACTCATCTGTTTTTCCTCATATTTACCATAAATATTCCTCTATATAGTTCCTATGTACATGCCAGAAATTAAGTCTCTAAAGTATAAATTCTTTAAGTTGTGGGCCCAAACATATTGGACTTTGTAAAAAATCAGGAAAAATAATAACTCACTTAACATAAAAAATTTTGAAACTAGAGTCTACTTTTTCAAGTATATAACTATGTTTAATTAAGATTCAATTGTTTACCCAAAATTAGATCTGAATTTTGTAAATTTTTTAAGTTATTAGCATAAAAAAAAATCAGTACCTTAAATTTTGCCCAACTTTGACCATGGCACGTTTTTTTCCTGTAAGCACCATTGATTTAATTTTCACAGCATGTTAACATAAATATTTAGTTTGTCTAAATCTGAAATTTGGAAATAAAAGCTTGAAAATTAAGATAGTTATTGATTTTTTTTCTGTAGTCACTTGCTTTGATTACAGATGCAGGGTCCCACTCCAGGTCACTGGAAGTCAGCTATGCCAGGGTTTCTGATTTGTTACAGTCACTGGGGGAGATCCCCTGCTGTGCTGTTACAGGTGTACAGTTATTCTCATATCGACACCCCAATCACCCCCCCCCCCCCAGAAAACCCAACCCACCAAGTGTTATGCAGTAATTGTTATTGTTTTCACTGTATCTCCTTAATTGTAATGCTGTTTCCACTCCGATATGCAAAAACTTTCCTTGAAAAAATAATTCAAGGTGTAATCCAGAAGATGCAATGTTGTGTAATGTAGCATTTTTAAAGAAATCAATTTTCTTTTAAATGATTTTAACAAATATAAAGGAACCCATCAGTATGCTTTAATTATTATAAAATATGAAGTACATTATGGATAAATAAAGACACAATTAAAAATTGTGAAATCTAAATCAAGTATTATTTTTAGATATTTATTGTTTTGCAGATTTAAAAGATATATTTTTGTGGTAAAAAATAAATAAACATTTGTATGCATGATGTGGTGTTATCTGACAAGATTGAGATTTATGATGATGCAATTGAGAATTATGAATCAACTTTTATATTCAGATATATATGTTAAATTGGAAATGTATAGAAATATAAACTTAAATTAGAAAATAATTGATGTGATAAAAAAATTAGGATTTAATACAAACATTTCTTCATTATTTTCCTGCCTCAGCAGAATTTGAGATCAGGCTTTGTTTGCCCTGTTTTATGTTGTTAATTAGCTATATTTCAACTGTATACATTTCATAAATAAAATACATATATATTCAATAATATATATTATACAAAAAAATAGATTCAATTGAACAAATGTGTAAACTACTGAAATGTCAACAGTTAATTGAAAAACCAACTAATGATCATGGTAATAGTACAGGTCATTTGTTCACAAACTGCTCACATGCTTTAGTTTCAACATTAGGAAACACATGGTCAGGTCACAAAATATTTTTTGCAACAATTTCTTGCTCATCAATACAAACCAATCATATAAACCAACCATGGCCTTTATTACCTCTTACACTTTATCTCCATTAGATATTATTTTAGATTTTCACCTTCAAGGTTAACGTCAGCTGAGCACAGTGACCCATAGGTCCCTTGTTTATCAAATGATGAAGATACATCCAATTGCCGTGAGCAGAAGTGGCTTCAGGGTTGACCGGTAAGTGCCGGCAAGGCCATTACAGTTGCAAGTTGGCGTGGGCGGTCGTCCATGAATTTCACAAAGCAGCATTGAATAGAGGACAAAAGCCGCTACATTTGAATTGAACACACCTGTTATTTTCATTGTGTCCCCTTGTGCGGCTACTTGTGTTACCAGTTACCACTGGCAAATCTTTCAAACCAGGGACGGATCCCCGATTTTGAAGTTGGGTGTGTCAAAATATGGGCGGATCCATGGTTTAGCAGTTTGGGGGCAGGGGTTAAATTTTAATTATACAGGCGAGATTTGACGGGAATTGCTATATAATCACATTATATGACTGAGAGTGTCAGACGCTGTCACATGCTGAAAACTATATGTCTGTAGTGTAAAAAATGACAGCATTATAGGCATTTGTTTAAATGATCCTCTGTTCTCGTTTGACGACAAATGGTGCGAGATTTGACGAGATATTCACTTGTGTCACTTTGATCTACTAAAAAATCCTAGAACAATAAAAACTAGACCCTTGTAGCATTAAAATAGCTGAGATACAGATATTTGTTTAAAATCTCGTAATTTCTCGTTTGACGATAAACGGAACCAAGAGAATGCTGCCTTATACAAAAAACTTCACCCTTGTAGCATAAATATTAACAGAGATAAAAGCCAAAAACATCATGTTTTCAGATTGTCAAATTTAACCCTAAGATTTGGTAACAAGCGGCACAAGCCTATATGTACAAAGGAATAAGCCAATGATCCTAGTTTAGGATGCGACAAAAAAAAATGTTATATGCTTAATATTTTTTTAGATATTGCGGAAAAATGAAAAGTTGTAGTGTTTCCTGTACCACGCCCCCTGGTGGCTTTTTTCGAAAAATGAAAAAAACAAGTTCGAGATAATACAGAAAAACAGAAAATATGTCACTTTCAGAACCTTAGCTGTAAAAGTGCCACCTCTAAATCGTATTTAATGAAATCTCGAAAAGTCTCATTTGACGACAAATGGCACGAGATTTTGCGAGACTTCTATTAATTTTCCATAGAGCATATCAAATGCTACACAATGCAAAAAACTAAACCTCTCTAACTTAAAAAATGAGAAATTTGGAGGGAATTTTTCGAATTTTCTGATTTCCCCCCAAAAATACGTTACCATGGTAACCATTGACCGGAAAAATTTGCTAGCACTTGGAAAGCTAACATAAAGAGTCATATTCTGCAGGGGTTAAATATAATTATACATCAAATACATATAATAAAAAAAATATCTGGGAACTTATTTTTTTCCTTTTAGAAAATAGCCGCTAGATGAGGCTGAAGCAATCATTATTGTGCCATAATGTGTTATCTTTAAAACCATAAACAGTGTCACAACATTCATTGCAGCATCTGAAACTAGATTAATGCGTTTATCCTCGTGGGGACACTGTCATATTCTTCAATTACAATGGTGACTTAATATACGTTACAATTATATTCTTCTTTTTCTTGAAATTCAAAATATGGAGTTTTATTCTAATAGACTGTTTTCTATTCTCCATGACAGGAGTACATGGCCTTCACATGGAGTTTTTTTTTCCCGTCTGCCTGTCTGTTTGTCTGTCTACTCATCTGCGACTTTTGAAAATCAGCATAACCACACAAAATTGTGCTTCTGTTTCCGCCATAATTGGGGTAATTCATTTGACCAGTTCCAAATGTAACCTGACTGTCTGCTGTATGTTGTCTACTAGTTTGACTTTCTTATTTCCGCTTCCGGCAAGCGTTCGACCTCTGGTCGTCTAGTCTGTCTGTTTGTCTGTCTGTCTGTTTGTTTGTCTGCACTCTCCTGGCCACAATTTTGCCACAATCACCTTAAAACTTTCAGAGATGATGGAGAATTAAATTTCTAGGTGCCCTATTGTTTTTGGTTAAAATAGGTCAAAGGTCAAGGTCAAGGTCGTCAAAAATTCTCAAAACGGTTTTTTCTTCATATCTTTGTGACTATTAGTCGTATCTACTTCAATAATAGCTCATTTTAATCGTCATTCCAAGGCCTGTCATCTGGTGTGTAGCAGACTCAAATTTGCCGTAACCATGGTTACAAATTTTGGGGGAATAGTCATGATATTCGAATATAAGGGGTCTTATTTTTCTAACTTTGTCAGTTTTAAAGCTAGTGTGATCTAGTTTTTTGCATCAGGTAGCATTCAACTAGTACTACAAGATTTTATAAAAGTATTGCAGTATCTCGTAAAATATCTCGTGAATAGAGATATTTCGAGATTTTATTCATCTTGCGCCAAAGGCCACATTATTGCAGGAATCTTTCTGAAACTGACATATTATAAGTCCTACACTAGTATCTCGAAATCGTTTTTTCATTTTTTGAATAGGGCCGCTAGGGGGCGCTGGATGCGAACCTCCCGAACATATCATATTTTGGCCATATTTCCAAAATTATAAGCCTCAATTACATAAACTATAGCTTATTTTCTTCCTCTGAGTTTTCTCCATAACCTAGTGTAGTCATCTGGTCACAATTTTGTGACACTTTGTCAGTGTGTCTGTCTCTTTGTCAGTTGTCCTCAAATTCGCCTGCTTGCTCTTGCGTCTCCACATATAGCATTCTAAAGGGCACAGTTTTGAAAGAATCCTTTTGAAACTATTACATCTTAAGTCTTACACTAAAATCTCGAAACCAATTTTTCATTTTCCGGATATGGCCGCTAGGGGGCGCTGATCTCGAACCTCTCCCAACATATCATGCTTTGGCAATATCTCCAAAACTATAAACCTCAGTTACATAAACTGTTGCTTTTTTCTTCCTTTGAGTCTTCTCCATAACCTGGAGTAGTCATCTGGACTCAATTTTGAGTCACTTTGTCAGTGTTTTCGTCTGTTTGTCAGTTGTCCACAAATACACCTGCTTGTTGGCTCTTGCGTCTCACATATAGCATTCTTTAGGCCACAGTTTTGACGGAATCCTTTTGAAACTATTACATCTTATGTCTTACACTAATATCTAGAAATAATTTTTTCATTTTCCGGATATGGCCACTAGTGGGCGCTGCACACGACCCTCACACACATACCATTGTATTGGCCATATATCTACACCCAAAGCCTCAGTTACATAAACTTTGGCTTATTTTCTTCCTTTGAGTCTTCTCCATAACCTGATTAAGGCATCTGGTTTCAATCTTCTGTCACTTTGTCAGTGTGTCCATCTGTTTGTCCGTTATCCTCAAAGTCGCCTGCTTGCTGGTTCTTACGCCTTACATATAGCATTCTACAGGCCACAGCTTTGACGGAATCCTTTTGAAACTGGGACATCTCATGGTATACACTAATAATACAAAACGCATTTGTCGTCTTCGGAATATGTCTGCTAGAGGGCGCTACAGTCGAGCCTCCCTAGTATATCATTAATTCGCCAAACCTCCAAAATTATAAATCTAAATTACATAAATTATAACTCATTTTCTTCCTTTGAATCTTCTCAATCACCAGGTTATGTCATCTGGTGTCAATCTTGTCTCACAGAGTCAGTATGTCTGTCTGTTCGTCTTTTGTTGTCAGCTTTGTCTGCTTGCCTGTTCTTTTGTCTCATATGTCATTCTACGGGCCACATATTCTCAGCAATGTCCCTGAGAGTCATTCCATTAATAGAAAACCGACAATATGTTCTGTCTGTCCGTCTATGTTTCACTTCCGATTTCCGGCAAGCGTTCGACCTATGGTCGTCTAGTTTGTGCGGTAGTGGTCACACCTTCAGCAACACGTTTGTTTGTGTGATAGTGGTTACTACATCAGCCACACGTTTGTTTGTGTGACAGTGGTCACACCTTCAACCACACGTGTGTTTGTTGGATAGTGGTCACACCTTCAAAAACATGTTTGTTTGGGTGTTAGTGGTCACACCTTCAGCCACACGTTTGTTTGTGTGAGTAGTCACACATTCAAAAACACGTTTGTTTGTGTGAAAGCAGTTACACCTTCAGCCACACGTTTGTTGGTGTGATAGTGGTCCCACCTCTAGCTACAATTTTTGTTTGTGTGTAGGTGGTCACACCCTCAATCGCACGTTTGTTTGTGTGGTAGTGGTCATTACCTTAAGCCACACCTTTGTTTGTGTAATAGTGGTCCCACCCTCACCCATACGTTTGATTGTGTGATAGTGGTCACACCTTCAGTCACACCTGTGTTTGTGTGGTAGTGGTCACACCTTCAGCCACACGTGTGTTTGTTGGATAGTGGTCACACCTTCAAAAACATGTTTGTTTCGGTGTTAGTGGTCACACCTTCAGCCACACATTTGTTTGTGTGTGTGGTCACACATTCAAAAACACGTTTGTTTGTGTGAAAGCAGTTACACCTTCAGCCACACGTTTGCTGGTGTGATAGTGGTCCTACCTCTAGCTACAATTTTTGTTTGTGTGGAGGTGGTCACACTCTCAATCGCACGTTTGTTTGTGTGGTAGTGGTCATTACCTTAAGCCACACCTTTGTTTGTGTGCTAGTGGTCACACCCTCACCCATACGTTTGATTGTGTGGTAGTGGTCACACCTTCAGTCACACCTGTGTTTGTGTGGTAGTGGTCACACCTTCAGCCACTCGTTTGTCTGTGTGATAGTAGTCACATCTTCAGCCACACGCTTCTATATGTGATCGTGGTCACACCTTCAGCCATGCGATTCTATGTGTGTGTTTGTCCCACCTCTAGCTACAATTTTTTTTGTGTAGAGGTTGTCTTACCTTCAATCGCACGTTTGTTTGTGTGGTAATGGTCATAACCTTAAGTCACATGTTTGGTTGCGTGATAATGGTCACACCTTCAGCAACATTTTGTTTGTGTGCTAGTGGTCACACCTTCAGCCACACGTGTGTTTGTGTGCTAGTGGTCACACCTTCAATAACACGTTTGTTTGTGTGGTAGTAGTCATAACCTTCAGCCACACGTTTGTTTGTGTGAAAGCGATCACACTTCAACCACATTTCCTGTTTGTGTGGAAGTAGTCACATTTCAGCCACACGTTTGTTAGTGTGATAGTGGTCACACCTTCAGCCAAACGTTTGTTTGTGTGCTAGTGGTCACACCTTCAAAAACACGTTTGTTTGTGTGCTAGTGGTCACACCTTCAAAAACACGTTTGTTTGTGTGAAAGCAGTTACACCTTTAGCCACACGTTTGTTTGCGTATTAGTGGTCCCACCTCTAGCTACAATTTTTGTTTGTGTGGAGGTGGACACACCCTCAATCGCACGTTTGTCTGTGTGGTAGTGGTCATAACCTTCAGCCACACGTTTGTTTGTGTAATAGTGGTCCCACCTCTAGCTACAATTTTTGTTTGTGTGGAGGTGGACACACCCTCAATCGCACGTTTGGCTGTGTGGTAGTGGTCATAACCTTAAGCCACACGTTTGTTTGTGTGAACGTGGTCACACCCTCACCCATAGGTTTGTTTGTGTGGTAGTGGTCACACCTTCAGTCACACCTGTGTTTGTGTGGTAGTGGTCACACCTTCAGTCACACCTGTGTTTGTGTGGTAGTGGTCACACCTTCAGCCACACGTTTGTTTGTGTAATAGTAGTCACATCTTCAGCCACACGCTTCTTTGTGTGATCGTGGTCACACCTTCCGCCACATTTTTTTGTGTGATAGTGGTCACACCCTCACCCATACGTGTGTTTGTGTGGTATTGGTCACACCTTCAGCCACACCCTCCTATATGTGATAGTGGTCCCACCTATAGCTACAATTTTTGTTTGTGTGGAGGTGATCATACCTTCAATCGCCCGTTTTTTTTGTGGTAATGGTCATAACCTTAAGCCACATGTTTGTTTGCGTGATAATGGTCACACCCTCAATTGCACTTTTCTTTGTCTGGTAGTGGTCATAACCTTCAGCCACACGTTTGTTTTTATGATAGTAGTCACATCTTCAGCCACACGCTTCTATGTGTGATAGTGGTCACACCTCCAGCCACAATTTTGTTTGTGTGATAGTTGTCCCACCTCTAGCTACAATTTTTGTTTGTGTGGAGGTGGACACACCCTCAATCGCACGTATGTTTGTATGGTAGTGGTCACACCTTCAGCCACACGTTTGTTTGTGTGGTAGCGGTCACACCTTCAGCCACACGTTTGTTTGTGTGATAGTGGTCACATCTTCAGCAACACGCTTCTATGTGTGATCGTGGTCACACCTTCAGCCACACGCTTCTATGTGTGATCCTGGTCACACCTTCCGCCACACGTTTTTTGTGTGATAGTGGTCACACATTCAGCCACACGTTTGTTTGGTGCACAACTACACAGTTTACACTGGACTCGATGAGGAAACCTGTTTAACAAATACTTTGATGATGATGGTTTCGCTTTTACGGTATCGGGCCTTCCAGGAACGACGCAGATGTTTCCACTTTATAGTGAAACACCGACGGGAGCAACAGGTTCCATTGTTTGTGACGCCTGCCTTGATTGGCAGCATCCTACCTGCTTTTAAAAAAGGACAGCACTCAAAGTAATCTTTCTTTGTTTGTTTTGTAACAGCTGCAGATGTTGTTTGATACCTACATTTTGGTACATATAATATATAATATATAACTTTTTTTACATGGATTGTACAAATGGTAATTATAGTAATAACTAATCGCTGCACTCTCCATGGCTCAGATGGTGGCGTTCCGTAGTCCGTTATGGTTGAAGGAAACCGGTACAAGTGACCCATGGGTCATGACGCTCAGCCGACTAACATGTTGATAATATGTCCTTGCACAGAGAACCAATTAAGATAGGTACGTGGCATCATTGTTCATGCATATTAGCTTAAGTTCATCAAGACCCATAAGCACAACAAATTTGATGACAATCCAACCAGCCTTTTTATGAGGAAACCGGCAATTTGTGTGTATCTTGCATTATTTCTTGGGTGCTCAAACATATCCAAAAACTTTGAGAATATAGATCACTATGACCCTATTTCAGGTTTCTGGGGAAAACCTTTGAGGAACTCTCAGGATGTCAAGTTAGAAGATTCTGGGCCCCATGGCTATGATTTGTGCCTTACTTTGGTATCAAATTTTCAATTATTCTGGGGGGTACTTCTGAGCCCCAAGGCTCGGACAATATGGGTGACAGAGACCGAATTTCAGGTTTCCAAGAAGACTTTTCATGGGCCTCCCAGCATGTCAAGAAAGAAGATTCTAGGTCTAGTCGTTACGATTTGTGCCTTATTAACAGATGATGGCATCTTTTGAGGTCTCAAAAATAGAGAGAAAAAATTGTCAAAAAATAAAGAATACAGGTGGCGCCACCAGTCTGCAAAAACTGATGTAACACTCAATGATCAATGTCCATGCAAAGAATCATGGTGATCAATGCATTAGTTGTTCAGATACTTGAGCTTTTGTATCAAATATTTCATTATCCTGGGGGGGGGGGTACTTCGAAGCCCCATAGCTTAAAGAATATGGGCAACAGAGACCTAATTCTAGGTTTTCAAGGAGACTTTTCATGGACCTATCTGGATTTAAAGTTAGAAAATTCCAGGTCCAGCGGTAACGATTTGTGCCCTGTTAACATACTACGGCATCTTTTAAGGTTTCAAAATAGAGAAAAAAATTGTTTAAAAAAATCGAAAAAATACAGGTGGCGCCACCAGTCTGCAGAAACTTAAGAAACACTCCATGATTAATATCCATGAGAAGAATCATGGTGATCAATGCATTAGTTGTTCAGATACTTGTGCTTTTGTATCAAATTTTTCATTATTCTGGGGGGTACTTCGGAGCCCCATAGCTTGAAGAATATGGGTAACAGAGACCAAATTCCAGGTTTCCAAGAAGAATTTCCATGGACCTCTCTGGATCTTAAGGGAGAAGATTCCATTTCGAGCGGTTACGATTTGTGCCTTGTTAACAGACTACGGCATCTTTTGAGGTCTCAAAAATAGAAAAAAAATATCTTTAAAAATCGAAAAAATACAGGTGGCACCACCAGTCTGCAGAAACTGATGAAACACTCCATGATCATACAGTGTACACCGGCAATTCCAAAGTATGAAATTCAGCAACGGGAATTCAATGTTAGCAGAGCTTTTTTGAAATGTGTGTTTTCTGTTCCGAGGTGAGTGACCGTAAGCACCCCCCCCCCCCCCCCCCCCAACATGGCGGAGCCTTGTTTTGCTTGGTATGCAGATTTCTAGTTTAATGAGTAGCCCCATGTACATGTTCAAATGTATGACAAAAACAAATATAATTTGTACCACCTGCTTTTTTTGTAGTTAAGAGGCTATTTTATCGGTACCGGTTACATAGGCTACTGGGCTATTTTTCCTGTAACGACAAAATAGACACTATGAATTACATAAACATTGGGGATTTTGTATTAATGACGGAATAAGTAATATTTTGTAAGCAAGCGCATGCAAAATGTAAACAGAAAGCGTTTCCTTGAAATGTAACAAATTTTGATTTTAAAGTTTGACAGAATAGACTAGTAATCACAGCCGTCCCACAGTGCCCAGCAAGAAGAGGTTGGTATTGGTAAGAAATAATCTCCGACGGAAGGATGAGGCGACACAAGCCCTGATCTGGGCCGGTGTAAGTTCTTCCGCATGGGTTCCCATGAAGCAATAGGCTATAATACTGACGGATAAAGAAAATTGATGGCGGTTGCCCGTCTATAATATACTTTATGATGCATTCTATAATGCATATATCATGTCTCTGGTGATTTAGATGATATAGATGCATGCACTGACCTTATGGAAGCATTAAATGTTATTAAAGCAGTAAGCCATAATGTTAGAGGCGTATTGGGACTGGATTGGCATTCACTTTCAGATATTCAAGCTTCCAGTGTCTATGTATATGGACTCATAACAGTACAGTAGGCTGTGCAAATGGGATTATCGGCCAAACCTGAGGATAAGATCTTGTTAATGAGCCATTCGGGGGTCGAGGGGCTTTCTGTAAATTCCAGTATATTGTTTTACAGATAATTGGTATTGAGATGTGCATTTCCTTTAATGAATTATTTACAGTCGGCTGTTTATACGACTACAATTACAGTACTGGGCTACTTCTCGGGTAAGCTGTCTTCAAACTGTTACATTTACTCCAAACTGTTACATGTCGCCATAAAATTAACAAATTCACAATAATTAAAGAAAAAAAATATACAATATTGCTAAAGCATAATTTCGTAATACACGACTTAATGCATTCATTTCAAATATCCTTGGGCAACTGGAAATTATATCTTGAATAAATCCGAAAAAAATAACTTCCAGTATCTCTTTATCCATCGGTCATTGCAGTAATTCTCCTTCCGGCCAGTTATCTTATTTAATCGTTCCTTCATTTTTTCATCGATTGTCATCATCTTGAAGGATTTCAAAGCAAACTTGTCTGCGAAAGATCGATGCTACTCTTGTTTGCTCACGGTGAATTAAACAACCCATGATGAACAAGGCAAAAATCAATAGAGAAACACATGAAACCTAATTCAAAGTGCCCGGCTATCGTCAGCTCAAACACGATTAAACTCACCGACAAATATGGCGGCCGTGACAAGCAGGCCGCCAGAGGTCTACAAAACAGGATAAAGCCTTGAAGGAAAACGGGAACAAAGTCAACACGAAAAAACAGAATCCTAGTGGGATTAATCTCCATTTATTTCCTTCTGAAAATGAAATCGGATATTACATTTTAAATGACTGACACCAAAGACACCAGGGCACTTGTTGGGAGAGGAACTGCTGTAGGCGCTGTTCATCCCACACGCCGATTTGATAATTACATTGTCACTAAAACCAGCGACGATCAGCTTACACAAATCAGGGATTTCCATGTATTCTTGAGTGTGTGTGCTCCAATTGTTAAATTGTTATTATATTTAGGTATGTATTAACATACATATATATGTGTTATATATATATGAATATATACACATATATCAGGACGTAAACACATTTACTTTTGTTCGACAGCTCTGTTTCGTAAGGGCCCCTACGGGCCCTCACTCGTCAGGAACACTCCAAGTATTAGTTGAGCACTTAAAAACCGCATGGTTTTGCAACAATCTTGATATATGAATATATATGTATATATAGCATTTATATATAAATAGAGACAGAGAGAGAAAAAATCATTTTCTGTCTCAATACAGTCAACCAGCATCTGTATTAACACATATATCTCTCTCTCTACCTCTCTCTCTCTGGTCGCCAGCGGAGACTGAGAAGCGCTTTCACCTCGACTTTCCAGACCCCAATCTTTAGGGCGCATGAATAATAACCTTCAGTGTCTTTGTTATCCTATGACAATTTGAGAAATAACGTGTCCAAGACGAAGATCCTATTTGACGTATAAATTGTTCCTGTGTATAGTAATAAAGCTTGATGCAAACATGATTGATATTTTCAAGATTTTTAAGTTTCGTCCATACTACAGTTTTTCTTAGTAGATATTTAGTGTTTTCCTAAATATAACCTAAATCAGATCGGGAGAGAGGGTAGCATCACACGCCCTTTAAGTCACCCCTGGTTACACCCCTGTATTTATATAAATATATAAATATATATATATATATATATATATATATATATATATATATATATATATATATATATATCGGTATTTTTGTTGGTGAGAAAAATAGGTGTACGATTCCATCCTTCGACTTCTGTATAATTTTTCGCCCATTCAAGCCGAGAAAATTCTTTTTCCGAGCACCCAAAGGTTACATTTTGATTGATTTTTTTCGTGTTTCACGATAATGTCTCCACCGGGCAGACCTAGGAGCTTCAATTTCTTAGGTTACATACCTTTTAAGCTATTTACCTTTCAATTTATTTGATATATCTTTTTCTTCAAATGGTAGTTTCAGATACCTATCATATAGCCCGGAAAATACTAGAGCATAACAAAATACTCGAACTGAGTTGAACGATATATCAGAAAAGCGCATACCTCCACCAAGGCAATGCGATTCACTAGGTTACCCCTTTATTGCAGATCCCCACCAACAGTTTTAAGCCAGCTATTCCCTTACCATTCTGTAGAATTTATGTGAGTTTTGACTTAGTCTGTGTTGATATTAATTGTAGCTAATTTCTGTTAGGAGAACTTCTTATAATATATGACTTATATACGAGCATGGTTATCTACAAGCTATTAGTAAACAAGTTATGTCCCTTGTATATTCGACAGCGATAAAACCTTTTGAACTCCCTGAAGGTTATCCCT
This sequence comes from Sipunculus nudus, assembly GCA_026874595.1. Lineage (NCBI taxonomy): Eukaryota > Metazoa > Annelida > Sipuncula > Golfingiida > Sipunculidae > Sipunculus > Sipunculus nudus. Next base: position 21,458,539 of record CM049313.1, on the reverse strand, counting down.
AGCTTTAGGAATATGTCAATCTCGAATCCATCATTGCTGCTTTTTGGTTCGGACGAATTATCATATTCAGGCAACAGTAATGTTTTAATCTTTGTACATGAATATAATGTAACCACTCAGAGATCCGGGATTCGAATCCATGTTGGTGGCGCACAAGTCCGGCGTACCAGGAGCGCTTTTATGTCAACCCGTAACAAATGTATATTGTGTGTTCTACTGTATTGTTCACTGTTGATGCTAGAAGCATTTATATAGCAGTAATGCTGTTTGTCAATCGCATGTTTACAATAAAATATGTTTAAACTGAACAAGATACTTGCGCCAATCATGACAAAAGAATATATATATATATATATATATATATATATATATATATATATATATATTTATATATAGCGAAAGTTAAGGTAAACAGTGACGCCTTTAAGATAGACTAACTAATTTATCAACACACAACTAGTTAATAAACTAGTTAGTCTATCTAAAAGGCGTCACTGTTTATCTTAACATTCGCTTCAACTACGGACTAACATGGCTATACCACTTATTATATATATATATATATATATATATATATATATATATATATATATATATAGCCTTGTTCGCTGCATATGTGTGGAAGCTGAAAGATCTCTAGTTATAAAACTAGCAACACTTTGGTTCGTCCGCCCCATCATGTTATAAAAACGTGGATATAAACCAAACGGACAGCCTGTATACAATGGGATCGGCGTTTTCTGGCCTATTTTCATAAAAGGATCAGGAGATTATCTTTAAATATAATCAACGTGGCCTTGCAAGGTCATCCCCTCTACAAGGCATGGGAATCGATTCGGTTGAGTTTTTTTTCCTACAGCTCATGAAAGACAAACAAACAGCCCCGTGTGAACCTTCGAATTGTGACAGGGGCGACGTGACAAAAGTATTCGTTAGTCGTGAGGCCATTTCTTAGGTATTGATTTGATTGAATAACACAAATGTAATATCCGAAACTTTATTGCTCATAACGCAAAAGTGTTATTCTAGTTTTTATTTAAGTTTACTTTGCAGAACAAAGACGAGACCACGTCTTCTCTTTTCTGTAGTTGTGTTTAACATATTGAAAGTAAGGAAACTCAGGTTGTAATATCAATTCAATTTCACAAACGGTAAAAATTGTAAAATTGTAAAATGTTAAAGGCTATTCTTCGTATATATTATTGCTGGATGTGCATATTGTTTTAAATGATTGATTAAATGTGCATTGGTAATTGCTATTACTTTATTTTATGTTGTCACATTCCCGACGAAATGGACTTCTAGGTTTTTTTAACGGGGAATTGATATGGCTGAAGCTCACACATACACTCAAGAAATGAATAAGGCATGTGTAACGTGAACACTAAAATCTGAAAAATCTAAATAAAGTGGTTTACAATTCGCTAGAGACGATGTTCCATACATAGTGACAGTATTCACTGAGTCTTATTAATGTACACAACACAGAGTCCTGTTTAATTCTAGTTCGTTATTTTGTTATTTCCTCATAACACAGAATGTTCTATTAAACACCGAAGCCTGGTCCACTGATCATATGACCGTCGCACACGTGACTGTCTAGAAATGAAGCCCTGTGTCTCTGTACTCAGCAACAACAAACTCTGTCTTTCAGAATATCATCTCACCAAACCACAGAGTGATAGGCTAATAGCCTCCACTGTCGTATCACGATGTCAAAGTCCATAAGGCACGCAGCCGCCACCGTCGAGCTCTCTTGTAATTCCACTATTCTTACACGAGCATGACACAACCCAAATTAATGTACGGTACCACGTAAAGATCAGCAAATGTTCTTTAGTTGTGCCTGGGCTTTACAACGGCTGATGATTATCAGCTATTTACAATTCCTTCTCTAAACATAACTCACAGGTCTGATTGTGAGCTACACTGGCCGCCCTCGATATACCGGCAAAGTGTCTATCTACTGAACGACTCATTGACAGTCACCGACATTTCACTTGACCGTCAAACTGCTAGACACCACTACGTAGATTCCTGAACTGGTAGATTGTGGTTTTTCTACGGTGCCCCTCAGCATATATACCCATGCCTACGTCATACATCCTGACTATGCCATTGGCCTATCCTCTTACAATATGATGGAGATCTGCCGCTCAAGGCATGAATCTTAAATTGGCACCACCTCCTAAGACATGAGTATGCGAAAATCATGTTTGCACGTGCGTTGTCTCTGAAATCTACATTGAACAATCCTTTTACAGGAAACTGTCTAGACTAGCTTTGATAAGTCTGCCTAGAACCAACTCTTACAGAGTCACTACTGAACTGAAACTGACTTCAAATAAAACACCTGGGATCCCTGAACCTATGCTCCCACGCTAACAGCGAAACATGATGTGGTATATTAATATACATCAATTTAGAGAAAACAATTATCTAGTTTTGCCATATTTACTTAAAAGTGCAACACCACGATAATGCACTCACGAAATGTGATGCATGCAACACCACAATTAAAAATAAAAAAGTTACAGCTCTTTGGTGACACATATGAACTATATGATAAATTTGTCACGTGTATGAATTGTACGATACCAAATTTTTTCCTGGATATGGTAGTCCTTGACATGGCCGGATTATCTCTGGATTGTGTAAAATTGAATCTTTTTTATACTTCATCATAAGCATATCATTATAATGATCATTTTCATTATCATAATCATTATCATTACATATTGTCAAATATTGTACGATTATCTGCTTTTTTAAATAAAGGGTCACTTTCAGCACAGTATTTACATAACTTGCAGGTTAATTTGAGGTAGTTGGCAATGGTCAGTGACTGCCGCATGAGCCAGCTTTAAGTTACTACCCCATACAACCAGAAATTCGCGCATCCCATCAGCCGATTGAACTCCCAGAAACGAGCGTCCGAATGAGATTTTTAGCGTCCAGGCACTTCCACAGACGTAACCAAGTGGTTAAGGCGTTTGACTTCGGGGCTGAAGGTTCCCGGTTCGAACCCCACCAGTGTCTCAATGGCACATTGGTGAAATCTCGCTTGAACCTCAGACATCCGTTTTAATGTCTTAACGACAGGTGATGACTTCTGGATTATTCCTAACCCCGTGCATATAAAACCTGAAATCCAGAAGACTTAATAATAACATATCACCCCTATCGTATGAATTCCTTCATCCTCATTCATTGAACAGTGCCACCAACAGGCCATGGTCCTATCCTTAAAAAAAATCTTCCCCCAGCGTTCCTGAAAACCCTGGTCTAAGATATCACGTGACAAAAGAAAATTAATATGCAAAAACAGAAGGCAGTGCGTGAGTGTGCGCGCTAGGTAATCTGGATGTATTACCAGTATTTGTCCCGCATGCGGCGTATTTTCCTTTGTTCTAACTGTACGTTCAAATCTGCTTGCATTACAGGGTCTTGAAAAGTGACCATGCAAGTGATGTTGCATGGCGACTTTCAAAATATGGCAAAGAACTGGTGCGTAGCCAAAAAAAAGACACGCGTGAAATTCGACCAAGGAGGCGGGGCATGTGGGACAAATCAGTTATAGCCCAATGAAATGTAAAGCAAGCCATGAGATTTGCTCGGCTTGTGTCAATCATGGCAGGCTCGCCTAAACGGCTCGCCTGCTATGTGACACAAGCCTCGCAAACCTCACGGCTTGCATAACGTTTCATTGGGCTATAACCAATACTAAATAACAAGTAAATTATGCAGCGTGCACTTGTCTCAAATTCACCTTTCTTAAAGGGGCCCAATCACATATCTGACCTTTACAGACTAAAGGTAATCCCTTGGAACTTTCATAAAAATAGGCCAGAAAACGTGGATATCACTGCACACAGGCTACTGGTTTTGTTTATATAAACTTTATATAATATGTGGGGCCCACCAAAATAATCAAAACAAATTCCACAATGGCATCTGGAGGCAAGTCAGATAAGCCAGAGCTTTGCAAATGGCGTTTTGCAACAAGTGTCCGTTCTACCCCCGCATATTTGCAACCTGTCACCTTAGGTTACATGTTTTTCCCGTTTGTCGACACTGCTGTGTTTACAAACATGTTGTTGATAAACAAATTCATATATCCTTCACAGGGGGGTTATAAGAACTTTTCATAACGAGAATACCCTTAGATCATTAAAATATACAAAAAGGAAGCCAGAAATCATATAAATTCATTTTCAAAAGTTAGATGAGTGGGTCCCTTTAAGAATACTAAAAAAACAGGCTCCCTCCATCAGGACCACGTTATGACCGTAAGGATACTTCACAGACACGGGTGAAAACACAGCCTCCTTTCCGGAAGTAATGTCACGCTTTTAGACAGTTGTGTTTATATCGAGGATAACGTCAGTTGTGATGTCACGTCGTAACATGGCGGACGAGCCCGCCCCGCTATAATGTCAATTTCAGTTTAATAACGGTATCAGAGACGCTCGGGGGATTCCCCGACCCTCAAACCAAGTCAACGGGATCTTTCAGCACTTTCTCCAATATCCGAATAACTCCTAAAAGAAATGTCGCAGCTGGAGCTGGAAAAGCTAACCCTTTTCTCGCTATCTTGAGGTGATAGATTAGTCTAGACCCTTTCTCGGGGGAAATTAGACGAATGCTTCGGTTAAATGTAAACACAGCGGACGAACACAACCCACCCCGTCCCGTAAGGTTTTCGATTGTACCTGCTTTGTCAATCGTTCTTCTGACACCTATGATATAAAAATTAGCAAGCATGAGCCTTGTTTGCTGTTCAAATGTGAAGGGATCATACGACAGGAGTTGCCAACTTCCCATCATCCCTGGCAGAAACAACCAAAAAAGTCTTTTAAAATTAATATTAAGTCCATGAAGTGTACATCATTTTAAACCTGATGTGGTGTTCCTATTTTCTTTAAATGGTACACAATTTTAAGCAAACCAAGTTTCATGAACTAATATCAAACAACTAGACATTATTTATGCCCTTCTTGTGTTTTTCTTTCTAACACATTTTAGTTTTAAAATTTTGAAAAAAAAAATATTTTTAAGCATGAAAGAAACATGGTAAAGAAAAACCAAAACAAAGCTTTGAGATATTGTCATGTCGTTTGACATAAACATATTAAATATTAAATTGTGTGCTATTTAGAATTTTTGTTAAATGTTAAAATTTCATATGATAAATTTATGTTAATTTCATATATACAAATGCCATTAGAAAGAGCTTGGTATCAGGCTTATAAAATATAAACTCTATGGGGTCTTATATGCATTTGAAACAGCTGTTGGATTCATAATAAATTTGGTGGTGTTTGCCAGCGATGCTCCCTAAAATTCATGATACAAAAATTATTTTTGCTCTGTTTTCACGACAATATTATTCTTAATTTACATTTTAATAAACATTCAACATCTGGGAATGGCTTACATTTATGATAATTCTGTGAGACAATTAACACAAGTCATTTACGATTTTATCTCAATATGATATGCACAAATTAAGGATTACTGATGAAAATGTTACAAATCTAGGTTCTATTAAGTACAACTAATCTCAGTTTAAAATACTAAAATTGTGTGTTTACCCCCCCCCCCCCCCTAAAAAGAGTGAAGGATGCAAAAACTTCTTTGTCGTCCACCCCTAAAAAGTTAGGGATAATGTCCAACACCCCCCCCCCCTCCCCCAACCGCCACAACCAAACCCCCCCCCCCCCCCATCACCCCCCCCCCCCCCTGCACCCCCTGAGAATCACTTTTTGGGCGTCACAGGCTGTTACCCCCCTTGTTTAAGAAAACTCTGGTCCTAGATATCACGATACAGTTGAAATGTCTAAAGTAAAACAAAAAAATTTATAAACATAAACAGCTGGACGTTTGTGTGTCCGCTCGATGTAATCGGATAGATGGCCAGTTTTAGCAGGGGTCTTATTTACATGCAATGGCCTTCCCGCCCCCTTTAACCCCCCCCCCCCCCCCCCACCCACGTCCGCCTGTAAAAACCGAACCCCGGTCTTATGCCCTCTTAGCGTCATATCGACCTTCTGGCATTACGACCAGATCACTGGCGCCAGAGTGTCATTACATCTAAGTCTGAGGAACGCAATATAAGGCCCTATGAAGATGCAAACATTTTCGTCATTTCTGACAACGCTTCATGGCCTCCAGGTACACTGTCAAACAACGTAATCCAGACCAATCGTTAGCATTTTTTGTGCGTACTTTCTAATTATACCAAACATGAGCGAGAAAAAAATCCGTTTAACCCAGCACATTGGTAAACCCCTAGGCATGTTTGTTGCGTGTATGACCGCATGAACACAAGCATGGCTCAACGGGTTACAGCACACATGCGATACAGGAAATGACTCGTGTAAATGGAGACGGTGTTTCAGTTCGGGTTGTGAGCTCACATGAAAAATATTGTGTTTACTCATCATTCTTAGCATAATATTGAGATTATGGGCCGTTTACCACAATATGAATGCAATCTAATGCAAGACCACTGCGATACATTCCTCGATATTACTTGTATCACGACTCGAGTAGGCTTACCAGCCCAATTAGCCCGTTACCTACTGAGTCGAATAGTCAAGGCTAGAGCCCTCCCTCCCAGGTTGCCTTCAAATGAGCAGAAATAGAGATGACACAGGATATGTAATTGAACATTAGGTATATCTATATGACATATGACTATAAGGCCAATGCTTGGATGGCTTGCAAATAATAGGGCTAGGTAAAAAGTCAGGTGCAAATCTGTCTTTAAATTTAACTAATATTTTGTCGAAAGGTCAGTATTGAAAAATAAGCAATATTGCAGATTCGGCGCAGAAAAGGACAAAAGTGGACGATAATGGATTAAATATAAATATAAGTGTAAATCTGTGACCTACGACTAATTCTGCACCTAAATTTCACCTTTTGAAATTGAGCCATATTGGAGATCTGAGGCAAACAAAATGACAAGAGAAAGGAAACAAGATTTTTCAATGTGAAATTTAAGGTATTGCGCTGATCGGTACCGATCAAGGTTCACCCACAAAACACGACCATGCCGAACAATTTAACCCCTGTATCACCACCAAGCGTGATGTACATGTAGAAATAAATATATAAATTTATATAATATAATCCTTATCTGCAAGCAATCTCAGAACGCAATATTCAATATATAATTAAAATTCATTTCGAACTCTTCCTGTAAAGTTAGGTATGGGAAACTGGTTGACCCCCGTTTTATTTAAATGATGTAGAATTTGAAGTAATATGATTTTTATTTGAAAGCACTCACAGACCGCATACCCCCCCCCCCCCCCCCCCCTCTCTCTCCCCCCCCCCCCCCCACCCAACGCCATGGTTGCAAAACTATGTGAGCTATATTGGACGTTTTATGTTTTATTAGCATAATCCTAACTTGAAACCATGCACTTGAGACCGCTTACCTCTGCTGGGAAAAAAATCTCCCCACCCAAGAAAGACAAGACAAATCTGATGAATTAACCTCTGCCGCCTACATTCATGGAATTATTAAAATAATCCCTACAATGCGTTGAAACTGTTGCCCAGTCAATCCGAATCTATCGAACAGCAAAAAAAAAATAAATTATATATTCCAGCTTTCCTCTGACGCCTCATTAATAGATATACTGGGATTTATGTTGCTCTGAAAGATTGTACCAAAGGTTTCACGGATATACTTATATACTGTACCTGTCATGCAGGCTTTAAGATTTATGACCATATGCTATCTGTCGGAACATTCTAAGTTTTACAAACTAAAATGTATCACTAGTTAATTTAATAGGGATTCATGATATATATTTAGCCCAGGTCCGATACAGATTTATTGTGACTTATTTATATGCTTTCCTTTCGCAATCTTGTGCGAAGGGTAATATTTCATCGCTACGAATATTCTCCCGCGCGTTGCAAAGATAGGATCCTTAAATATATGGGTTGTAATGCACGGTAAAGGTCGTACTCACAGCTGTAGCTTACCATTTCGTAAGTTTAAGCAGCAAGTATTTTCTGTAATATATCGAGGATGAATAAGATTTCATGGTTGATAAGCAATGGGGCTATAGCTCCGATACAGCCTACTCAGCAAAACCAAAGCTGATAGGAATATACGACGTGTCTTTGTCCAAGTCAAGGGCCAACAGTGATTTCTGTCACCGGAAAAAGCCGTTTGACATCAACGGAGACCAAGTATAAATGACGCTTTCTTTCCCGGTAGACCACTAGATCACTCACCTTAATCAGATTAAAAATATAAGGAACACTGGCCATTGCCGCACATGGTTAATATATCATTTTACCCCTGGTTCAGGTAAAAACACTTACCAATCTTATCATGAGAGGTACCAAGTACTGTTTATCTTCTAATTTTATTTCGTATTTTTACTGCAAAATGCAATACGGTGTCCATATTATAACTGACGGTAATACCACTCGACTTCTGTCACGCAATTCTCCGTGCATGGTCAGGCCTAAAATATGTCCGTTTTCAGTCTTGACCTGTCGAAAACGATGCCAGGTGTGTCCTAAGGGGTCATTTCTCATATTTTTCCATAAATCCTGAGAAGGTTTACATTCGCGAAGGGCCTATTGCATGGCCATATATCTGGAACTATATGAACTACACAGGAACGGGTAGCAGTCTAAAGATTAATAATTGAATTTCTGTACTAAAAATGACACAATGTGTGCTTTTCATCATTTTGAGCCTGAGGCACAAGTTGTCAATATCAGTCATCCACACCCGTACTCCTACTCGCTGGTGTCACCGCCGTAATACAGTTTCTCCATTGATTGACAGTTTTTGCACGGTGTGACCGACCTCCAACGCCCACCTTTGTCACAGAATAATAATAATTTCTATACAATTCCTGCACGTCACGACATCGATCATCTTCACAACATTTCAACGCGACGTGCTTATGTACTGGCAAGAGAAGTTTACTTGTTTGCTTAATGCCATAAGCTGTGTTTCCATTTGTGGGGTCGGGGATACGGAAAAGGATACGGACACGGTTACGATTGGAACCAAAATAAATTAAATAAATAGAAGGTCTATCATTTGTATCTATATGTACTCATGTTTATACATAGTTTCTTTTGTATTTTATATATTATATTAAATTTATACTGAGCTTAACTTATATTACATTTAGGAATAATATAAAATTACACGTATATATTCATACGTTAAACACGAGCCGTATCCGTACGTTTAATGAATGTATAAGTGGATATAAACTGATCGTATCCGGATCCGGATCCGTATCTGTACCCCATCTGTGTCCGTTCCACATAAGGGGAAACGCATCTTAAATCTGAGAGTCCAAAATTAAGCGTCATTCCAATTTTTCTCGACCCCTTTTCAAGGAAAGTCAATGTGTTTCAGTATAACTGACCGTGTGCGTTAATATTTATTATTGACTGATATAAATATTGTTAGTTTCCCGGAATCCTTTTACTATTTATATCTAAAGCCCGCCGCCCACTGACGATAATGCTGCGATGCAACTAAAATCGGTAGAAATCTGAGACTGGTCGCCAATTATAATCGCATGGCCTTCCGACGCGACTTGCGGTCGCTGACGATCGCAAGGTTTCTGACATATCAAAACACTTGCGATGCGATTTGCAACTTGCGACTGAGAATCATCCAATTGGTTAAGCTACGGTCACACTTAACCGTACGACAGTTTAATCGTGCGATTTACCACGATCTGGTAGTCGCACGACCAGTCTCCACAAATTTGTCCTGATTCTGAAATGGTCGCGAGTACTTGGTACTGGTAATAGGTAATCGCACGACTGGTGGCACGCTCGGTTGCACGATTAACCAGAACTAGTGACGATCGGTCGCGAAATCTGTCGTGCGACTAGTCGTTGCGATTAAAATTGATCGTACGACAAGTCTTAAGCCGGGTGCTCACAACCCGATTTTATCAAGCGACATTGTCGGTCTATTTTTTTGGTAGATTTTCTCAAAATCGACTTAAAATCGGCTCTATTTAGTTGGCCGATTTTCGGCGTCACATTTACCGACGCGCGTGTTCCCACCTGTCGATTATCGGTGATAGGAGTCTGTCTCATTATAGCGATCTGATACTGGGTTTCTAGGAGAAAGGAAATATGTGTTCGCTTTGTGTATTATCCAGAGAGATATACTGTGTCGGAAGAGTGACCTGTCGGTTAAACCTCGGCTTGAGAGAGGAAAGGAACTAGTGGCATATGAACAATACACTTGTATGCGAACTGAGACAGGAGGGTTGAATCATCCTTCCTCAACTTAATGGTTTTCTCCGCATATCTCACGGGCGGGTCCAGGATTTAAGAAAAGAGGGGTCCAAACCAGGAGCACTTATAACAAAACCTAAAGAAAGGTCCCCAGGTCCGGAAAATGTCCGAAAGGATTGGTCTCAAACCCTTCAAAAAACGACTGCGGCGGCTGATCTGCAGGATTTGGTAAAACCAAACATCCAGCATCAGGATACTACATTCAGAAGGGCTATTTCACCGGACACGAACTCTAATTTAGAAAATGACATTCTATTGCATGTTTGTGTGATTTCTAGGATTTCCTGTTTCTAGAAATTTAAAGAAGTTATATGTATTCTTCTGTCCTGTATAAACCAGCAAACACTTTATCATCCTTTTTCATTTGACTGCTACACACAACAAACGCCAACAGCAGCAGATATGTTTCGTGATTAGGTTTTAATTTTAATTATTAATTCCCGTAGCAAGTGATGATCAGTTATATATCTGACGACTCTCTGTTCTCTGTCAGATTAAATATATTAAAACGTATTAAAGTACAGCATCGCCAGCAATGCCGCTGACTCCATGAAAAAAAAGTGTACCAGAGATCCGTTCACATGGACCCTTTTGCCTATTGGGTTACCTGTAAACATCAGGTATTGCTGCGTGCACTGGACTGGATATTGCATCACTCAAAAGTTTTCGGCTATTCATTCATGTCTTCTCTCATTTACAATTACTTGGGGCTTATATTTTTATTTATACACTTTCTTCTTTGGCACCTTTGTTTTTGCTGACTTTAAGGGGAACCTGTGACAGGACAAAAAACTGTGATAGGACAAAAAACTATCTTAAGGAAAGAACTTTATAATGATAGTCAGAAATTACAAGCAGATATACAGTTGATTAATGCAATCCATGAGTTGTAAGTATTGAATTGTGTTATTGTTTCTTATACGCTTGAGTTAATTGTTCAGAGTAGCTCGTCAAACAATTGGAAGGATTGCTCAACAGCCCAGCAATAAATAGGCGTTTGCAAACATAGACCTGTTCGTTCAGTCTTATGTTTACAAAAACGTTCGCATATTGTAATTATATGAATTGATACTCCTTTATAATGATTAATAAATTGCAGGTCGTCTTATAGGAATACATGAAGTTTGAATCTTTACCAAAATCTGTCTTTAATTCTTTTTAAAATACAGAAATATGTCATTATACAATATATACTTATAATGACTAATTGTGCTAATGTACAGAACGTGAACTCTGACCATACATAAATAAAAAAAATCGGCCGACTTTGTCGCCAACATTGGCTCATTACACGATTTCGCTAATCGCCCGAATAAATCGGCCGATTTTCTTTGACAGTGCCAGACTCTTGGCGACGGCGATTTTTCACGCCGACGCCGACAAAATCGCGTCGCTTGGGGTTTCACACTACACGAAAATGTACCCCCGTCGGTACATTGTCGGCCGATCCTATGAATCGGCCGGTAAAATCGGTAAGTGAGCCGTCGGCTTTAGCGACCAGCGACCAATCGTACGACGTTTCGTAATGACCTGCGACTAGTCGTTCAACTGGTCGTACCACCGATCGTATGGGTATATATTCTTGGGCCCGATATCAACCCTAGTCTTTCGTCCGCTAGATCCCGTACAGAACAGTGATTTGCAGAATGGCAGCTGCGGCAATAGCGCCAAGCTGTTGTTGTTGATCCAGTTGTAGCCGAACCAGCATAAACTCTAGTCTACAGGGTGGCATCAGCTGATATATACTGTCAATTGGAGGTAAATACGACTGACTGAGCTTAGCCCTAGATCCCAACATTTTTTACAACGTTTGCCGAGCTGATAGCACGACCAGTCGTATGGTCGTGCCACAAGTCGGGAGAGATCTTGGCGAGTCGCAATTTGAATCACAAGGTCGTACAACCAGTGGTGCCACCAATCGCGAGGTGGCACGAGCAGTGGCACGACCAATCGATCAACAAGTTGTCGCACGATGATGCACGACTAGTCGTCCGATGTCCAATGACTGATGGTACAACCTTCTTGCGAGCTCCTACAACCTCAAAATTTGCAAATCAGTCGCAACTGGATTTTGAACATGTTTAAAAACCACCTGCGACCGATTTTTCACCCAGTGATCAGCCACGACCTCCGCGATCGGTCGCACGTTCTTGTCACGATTGTCCGGCGATTCCTCAAATTTTCAGTCGTGGACAGGTCGTAACCTCGTCATATCTCTAGTGTGACCGTGGCTTTACGAGAGTTTTGGTCTGGTGACTGAGTCTGTGACCAGTCGGCGACTTGTTGCAGACTGAGCTTGTTGGTGTGAGATGTGGGCCTCGCCCCAAGACAGCATTTTTTTATTCTCTGATGAGGAAGATGAATTGAGGGCGATGAGGAATCAAACACAATGTCCCTACAACTTCGCCCGAATACCGTAACCAAAACCAAAAAATTAAGAGCATGTGAAGATATATGTGTGGTATTCGGCTGCTCTGGTGAGTGAGTATTGGCTGGTATTGTTATAGTTTTTATAAATTACTTTTGTACTTACGGAAAATATTATCTCCAATTTAAATACATAATTAAAAATTGAAAATGCGCAGGGGCGATTCTCGATTTGTGTAGTTAAAGTTTTCTTCCTGTCACAAAGTGAAAACCAATTTATGTCCATAACTAAATAATAGAATTTAATTGCTCGGTCATTCCAAGGCTATGCATCATATAATTGGTTCTGGTGTGAGTCTGGAAACATTATGTTACATTTATGTAATAAATACATTATTTAGAAATCCTAAAAAACTTGCATAGCTATAATAATATTGTGGGGTTGTTATATAAATAAATATATTGTTTGAAACCTTACAATGTGGGAATTTCTTTATTAAAGAAATGATAATGATTATTGATAATGAATGATTTAACAATATATATATATATATATATATATATATATATATATATATATATATATATACAATGGAACCTGTCTTAAAAACCACCTATCTATTAAGACCACCTGTCTATAAGACCACCCTTAAGTGAACCGAATGCATAAAAATAAGTTAAAACTGACCTGTCTAATTAGACCACCTGGTCTTATTATACAGGTTTAACATATATATTCGGAGTAAACGGCCGTACTGTTCCGAGCTGGTTCCAAAGCCGAGCATACGATGTACCGTGGTCTTGTAATCTGTCAACCTTTCCTCGGTCAGTGAACCCGGCCTATATCGCCCATTCTGTGCCATAATCAACCGACTCGTTGCCTCCCAATACTTATTTATCTTCCATTTAGTGTCTGTCTACATCAATTTCTGTGACAAGTGTACCCAACAGGCTCTGCTCGGGAACGAGGCTGTTTTACGCTATTCCGTACTTGTCCTGATTTGATAAAATTATAAAAAAAGGACACGGTGCTGTCGCCGATGGGATCACAATATATACGACTTCAAGGAATGTCAATAAAAACCCCAGACTCCTGGCGACATCGTTTCGTCACGCTGGACAAAAAAATAATACGTCACTCAGCGTGATATCGTGCGATGAACCCGTATTTTTAACCACCAACAATAGGAGAAATGTCTTATACTGTGTGCCGGATCGAATATTCTTTAGACCTTGCTTCCTAATAAATATATATATATGTATGTATTTGATTTTTTATCTGGTGCTCATCCCTTATATTTGTATTATCTCAAAATATATACTTTCATTTAGAATATATATAGGGTCACCATACCTAAATACGTGATAAATTCAAATGAAGGCTTGCAAGGTTTCTGCTGGTTTGTAGGTTAATATTTAATTATTCAGGGATGTCACGATTTTAACATTTCTTAATTCACCGTTTTCTTTTTAACATAATAGTTAATTTTAGCAAATGATTTAATATACAGAAAATTGTTTAAATTATGCATTGCATCTATATAGATAATATTGGTTTGGTACTGAAATAATAAATTCTCAAAAATGTAACATCAGTTTTACATTTCTAATATTTGTCTTAGCTGTATGATAAGCTGTATGATTTTTTTGCAGTTTAAACAGGAGGACAGGGCGGATTTTTACTAATGTGTACTAATGTTGTTGTATATTTGCCATTTTGCAATATTGTTGTAATAATTAACATTTCAATATTTCTAAGATTAATATTACTATGATCCTATAGTAAGTGCCTCCTTTCTTATACTGACCTGAGTAATTCGCCATTTTTAGCCCCCCCCCCCCCCCCCCCCACCCCCTTTAGTAGTAGGGAGGACTACTAAAATGGTCCGCGTCCGTCCGCCCGTCCTTTCCGCCCCATCACTGAAGCCACATTTTCCTAGTTAAACATAAGGCGGTGGAGTATTTGTGCCTCTATGCCCTTGTTTGCAATAAAAAATTGCAATATGTCCAAACTTCATGCTATTAGAATCGAGAAATACATATGTTATTTCTGCTGTGCGGGGCCTGCCGTGCCATCTGTCTTTAATACCAGAGTGCTTTGGGTGATCAGCTGATGGGTGTCTGAGAAACCCTAGTGGGTCCAAACTTGACCTGCTACCGAGAGAGAGAAAGAAAGGGAGAGGGGGAGAGAAGGGGAAGAGAGGCAGGTATGAGTGGGGATAGAGGGGGAGGGAGAGAGAAACGCAGAGAGAGGGGACAAGAGAGGGGAAGGAAGGAGAGAGAGACAAAGAGAGAGAGGAATGAGAGAAAGAGGGAGTAATAAAGGGAGAGAGAGGGGGAGAGGGAGAGAGAGAAAGAACGGGACAGAGATAGAGGCAGATCAATAGATAGATTAGGATGGATTTATTGAGCAAACGGCCTTCTATTCCAATACGGATAAGAATGCAACGTTAATACGAAAGTTTGAGTGAGTGAGAGAGAAAGGGGAGGCAGAGAGAGGCAGAGAGAGGGGGAGAGAAAGAGAGGGGGAGAGAGAGAGCGAGACAGACACAGACAGAGACAGAGAGAGGGAGGGAGTGAGTGAGAAAGGGAGAGTGAGGCAGAGAAAAGGGAGAAAAAGAGAGAAGGAGAGAGAGAGAGAGAGAGAGAGAGAGAGAGAGAGAGAGAGAGAGAGAGAGAACGGGTAGAGACTGAGACAGACAGAGATAGAGGCAGATGAATAGATAGATTAGGATGGATTTATTGTGCAAACGGCCTTCAATTTAAATACGTATAAGAATGCCAACTTTAATACGAAACCATCCTTAATGGCAAATGATTAAATGGAGTCAGCTCACATGTTCCTTTTAGGATAAGGTGACTAACGACTACCCAGCGTAGTCTGTAGAACCCAACAGCCCTCCATTTAATAAACTAACGAAATGAGCATGTCTGAATTTTATGGTTCAAGAGGATTATGAACCCTTACGTTCCTCAACAAAAATAAATCTAGAAACCTTAGTATACTAAAAACAATAAAAGCTGACCCCTAAGAATTGTATATATCCCAGTAGGGGACTTGGCCGTTAGGAATATAATGTAAACTGTCAGAACCAATCTAGTTAGAATGCTAAAATTGATATTTGTGATTGTATTCATCCACCTAATACTGGCTTTTATAGGCTCTATGAATTATTAACAAGTAAATACGAAAAGTCTGAAAACCTATCAAAGACGTAATTGAAAATCTGAAGACCGGTTCTGCATTGACGAACAAGAAATAAAGAACGTCATGGTGTTCACAATGAGGTCCTACTGCAGATTATTATAAACTTGCCTCGAGCGGACCGGCCTATATTTTCTAAGAGTAGAGCGTAGGATTTAAAGACAATACCTTAAGATTTTTCACGGTCGGCCACCTCCCTAGGGTGAGCGCTCTGCGGGCTTAATGAATAGGCCGTGCCCCACGGCCTTGTTTCACTCTCAAATGAGTGCGTTTTAGCGGGATTCCTTGGTGTTAAGACCCAGGACCGCGGGTGCGGTAGACTCCGGACCTAGGTAACACCAGGATATAAAACAACATGATAGGGAGCAAGTAATACCCCCCTTTCACGTAGTACCAAATCGAAATTGAGCTCCTGTAGGCTTAATAGGGAGACCGTGCCCCACGGCCATGTTTCACTTGCAAACAAGTGCGCCTTTCGGGGGTTGCTCAGCGGTATGGCCCAGCGATAAGCCGATTACACACCAAGGGCTTGCAGGTGTAGTAGTTATCTGGTCTGGTTAATGCCAGGATATATAAGGAGAGGAAGTGTGTGCTATTGAAATGTCACGTTGTGCGCAACCAGATTTTAATTCTACAGATGTACATAGTTACTTAATAAAGCATTACACAGGGAAATAGTTACCGCCAACATAAAAAATATTTAAAACTAGGGACCCATGGATCTCGACGCTCAGCTGAATTTGTCTATAAGTATATTTTTACAATTTTTTTCAGAATGACAGTCCTGTGACCTTAACCAATGACCTTGTGACCAAAAAATCTGAGAACTTATTATCCTTGAACTTGCAGCATTTAGATAATTGTAACAATCTTTAAAAAAAAGTGGTTCCAGTGACCTTGACCTCTGACCAAGTAACGTCAAAATCTACAGATTTCCTCACTTTGGACAAGTCAGCCATGTGTGAAAGATGGAAAGTTTGAGATGAAAAGTTTGGTTTACAGTGCCTCCACAATCTTTTTAAAGATTTGGCTCCTGTGACCTTCACCTTTGATCTCTGGACCTTGAAAATCAAAACGATTCTTACCTAAATCAATTTTGAAGCCAATCTGTCTATCCAAAGCAGAATTATCATCCATAAACTAATTTGTGAATGGATGGGCCCTGTGACCTTAACCTTTGACCCTATGACCCTAAAATCGAATAGAATCTTTCCCTGTTGGCAGGTGAGCAATATCTTGATGATGGAAAGTTTGTGATAAAAAGTTTGGCTTGAAATGCATACACATTCATTTTAAAGAAATGGGTCCTGTAACCTTGACCTTGACCGTTGGACCCCAAAATCGACAGGTTTCTTACGTTAGTGGTGAGCCATATATAATTTAAGTTTGGAACCAAAATATCAAACTGGAGTTATCATTTGAAAACTAATTTGTGAAAAGATGGCCCGTGTGACAATGACCTTTGACCTTGTGACCCTAAATTCATTTATACTCTCCCAATACTGGCTAGTTAGCTATATGCGCAAGATGGAAATTTTGGGATGAAAAGCTTTGCTTAAAATGCAGCCATAATCTTTTAAAATAAGTGAGTCCTGTGACCTTGACATTTGACCTCATGACCCAAAAATCATACAGGTTCTTGCTTTAGTGGTGGGCCATATGTAGGTCCATTTTTAAACCCATCTGTCAATCCAACCTTGAGTTATCATCTGAAAAGATTCCTGTGGATGGCCAGATGGACAGACAGACAGACGAAAAG
The DNA here is from genome assembly GCA_026874595.1 of Sipunculus nudus. Classification (NCBI taxonomy): domain Eukaryota; kingdom Metazoa; phylum Annelida; class Sipuncula; order Golfingiida; family Sipunculidae; genus Sipunculus; species Sipunculus nudus. The sequence continues at coordinate 21,440,894 of CM049313.1, read as the reverse complement.
ACAAACAGGTTGATTGCAACAGGGTATCCACTTGCAATCAATAAAACACACCAGGTTTTGGGACACTAGGTGTAATAACAGCTGAGAAACAAGTAGAAAATAGAAAAATATTCGTTAAGATAAGAAAAAATACAGGTGGCGCCACCACTTTTCGGGAACTGACAAAACTAGTCAAACTAGTCAATATTCAAGGAAAGATTCATGACAATCCATGTATTATTTGTCAAGATATTGGAGGTTTTGTGTCATTTTTTTTTATAATGCTTGGGGGTACTTTCAAGCCCCATAGCTCGGAGGATATAGGTCGCAGTGATTTCAGGTTACCAAGGATATTCTTTATTGACTTCCCTGGATGTTCACTTAAAAGTTTCAAGTTATGATTTGTGTCCTACTAACGGATGACCGGACGGCCGACGGACAAAGCGCCATTCCCATACCTCAGCTGACACAGTCAGCTGAGCTAAAAATTTCTAAAGTGGATACGAAATAAATGCTTTATTTTATATTTCCAGCAAATACAGTAATGCCTTGACTAAAGGCCCTTATTATATAATCATATCTGATTATAAAAATTGAAAAAAGGTCCATGGAATGTAGATGACATTCTCTGCTACATAGAAAATTAAGATGACACTATATCTATACAAGTTACTGGCGCTTTGTCAATATATGACCATATTTGTCATGGGGTTCCTGCCAGGAATTGAAACGGGACCTCTTGGCTGCGAAATGCACTGCTTTATCTACTTGGCCACTCCTCACAAATTATTCGTATCACGAAGACACGAACTTTTGTTATATAGTAATTTCATAAAACAATATTTTATTAAAAATATTGAGCATAGAAGAAGTCCACAATTATACGCTTTCTGTGTATTGAGTTGTTCATAAAGACTGAGATATCTGTTGGTAGTTTTGTGATGAAAAAATATAACTGTAAGCCATGCCTGAATCTAAATTAAAGCTGCTCATTCTCCTACCTTTTGAAAAAAAAAGAATTTTTGCAATTTCTGGCTTCCTCTGTGTATATGTAAATGATCTAAGGGTAAGCTAGGTTGTACAAAGTTCTTTTAAAAACTTCGTGTAGGATGTTTGAACTTGTTTATCAACAACATGTTTGTAAACAAATACATGTTGACAAAGGGGAAAAACATTTTACCTAAGTACATAAGCCTGTGTGCGGTCTTCGAAAAAATCTTCGTTTTCTGGCCTATTTTTTATAAAAGCTCCAGGGATTACCTTAACTTTATAAAGGTCAGATAGGTGATTGGGCACCTTTAAGATTAATTGGTTAGAGGAGTGAGCTTTATTACCAGCTATAAAGGTAAAATGGCGGTGGTCTTTCCGACTTCAGGCCGTGCCGTGTTTCATGTTCTGTGGTAGTGCCGGGTCAAATACAAACGAACTTGCTGTCACGGGAGTCAATTATGGTCAGTTTTCCAATCCGGTCATGTGTTCAGCGAATGATTATTACCGGACTTATAACTCTTAAAAATCATATATCCCTGCGTGGTTCTCGTCTTCTTATCAATGTCATTCCCCATATGCTGCAGCCGGAATGCAATATTATCATCCCCATCACTTACGGGATCCGGAGTCAGAATCCCGGCAGGTCTGCTACCATAAGTACGCATCTATATGTAAGGCCACCGACGCTCCCTGATGTAAATTGAGCACGGCTCTGTGCGGGAGACATTCTCAGGTAGTCATCAGTTCAAATTACCAATTAATTGAACGAAAGCTGCTTCCGCCTGAGTCATGCGTGTATTTATTTCAAATTGTAATAAATTCCTTCAAGCCGTATACATTGATGAATATAAATTGAGATTATAATTAAGTTAACACAGAACACGATAGTGCAGACCAACATCGTGTATATTTGAAATATATTATCTGGAAACTATATAAATTTATCTATTCATGCAACATTGGGTTAAAAATATAAACTGATTCCTGGTAGTCCTCTGGTTTTCTACTCAGCTCCATAGCGTGCTGTCGCCTCGAAAGCAGTCAGCCTATCGACCAGCACTGCTCGCTGCTCCGCCTGGACGAGCACCGGGTGGTGTGCCTGTTACAGAGCCATGCTGGTACGTGACAAGACCTTGAGGCGACTGTCACGTTCGTCTGTCCCACCCCGGATCCAAATTAGTCCCGTTACAAGTTTATTTGCGAAGGTTATGACCGTGACCGGCAGGTGGCACTTTCTATTAACCCAAGAATGAATGGAATCATATGATCACTGATGAATTGGCTTCCTTGCTGCTTTATCCTGTAAATGTAGGTCTAAGCAAAATTTTAAGTTGTGTAGGTCTTAGAGATATGCGAGTGTTCCCCTGGTTCCGCGGCGTTCTATCACGTATATTCATCCTCCCGGGAATTGAACTTAGATACCCGACTTCGGTGTCCGTAATTCAGCAGAGCTCGACCTATCCATATGTCATAAAGTTTTGTTAGATCTCTGCTTTTGACATATATTTCAGTATATATTACTGCAATGGCACCCGGGCATGCCATATGTCAAATGGCGTTATGAGCCTTTTAATAAACAGATCATAACAATAAAAGTGGGCCGCCTAGCAAAACATCAGGCCACACATAAACCTGGCATTCATATTTTATTTACAATATATGCAATTAATGATATATGCAACGTATATATATATATATATATATATATATATAAAACTGTCGGACTTAATAAATTAATTTGATATATAAGAATATGTGGAGTTTGTATAAACTGTAATTTATACTATATATAAACATGAAGAAATTGTATAGTTAATTAAATCCAGGTATGATTGTCAGTGTTTAGATTTAATCAGCGAGCAGATAAAACTGCAAGTAAATTGCCTGAAACTCTCCAAGTTCCACACGCTATTCACGTTATTCTAATCCGTCACTGTTGATTTATCGTTGTTCCCAGGAGATCTTAATCAGATTTGGGAATCTGAGAAGTGTACAGGCCTAAGATGCATGTTGTAAATAATTAACTGCATCAGGGAGACACGACCAGAACGTGGTGCCAGTGGTATACCGAACGTTATAATCCGCTCACAAAATGGAAGCCATGTCGAATCGAGTCAATGATAAATTACGGACGCTTTGTAAAGAGGGTTCGAAAAGATGTATACATGAAATAATATTCCGTTTACAATGCAAGCCTTTTATGCTGATGCTAGTCACGTTGTCGATATTTCTTTCAAAACATAAATTAAAACATACCGGTTAATGAATACACTATGTATTGGGGGTATTTTACAGTTGTTTGAATTTTATAATTGAGAATCTGGATTTGATACACGATTTTCTTGAATAAGGGATTTAATCTGCATATTTTTTTTTCTAAAATACTCAACATTCTTATTTAGTATAAATTTTCACAGAGAACTTTAAGCATGCAGTTTCCTACAAGCTGAAATAGTAACAAAGAAAATAACTTTGAATCTTCATAGATTATCGACCTGCGAGCGCTGGCAAATTAGATGCTTATCATTATTTCAGAGAAACTCAGATTTCTCCATTATACCTCCGCATAATATGTTTGCTGTCGTGGTTGGTTTGTCTGTTAGCAAATAAACTCAAACGTTATTCATGGATATATATGAAATCTTTTGGAGGGTTACACCCAGGGGGAAAAACACCCATTTCCTTAGGTTATTTGACCTCTCTTACTGGTCAAAGAATGTGTTTATTTTGTTACAAAAACAATCTATTTGCCCTTTGTATATCAAATATGAATTTACATGCAGTGACAAATTATGTAGAAGTGAATTGGAAATTCAATGTTTTAAAACTTTTTAATTTTTTAAAGGTCTCGGTATTTGAGATTTCCATGCCCCTGATCTTTGAAAGGACGAGGTGGGCCGAACTGGGCAGATATTACCGGCCCTCCCCGAGAACTGCCTATATCTCGGCCCTTAATTTGAGCCCTGTATATAAATTAATGTTTATAATATGTACGTGTGTATAAATATTTATATATCACACAAAAATTACATATTTTGTATTCTCGACGTGTTCTGGTTATTCATTTAAACACAATAAAGTTGGCTTGGACTCTTTATTACATTTTTATATGATTGTAAAACGTTGGCAGAATACCAGGTGACATTTATATAAAAGATCATTAAATGCCACAAACCATGAGCGGTCCATAATATGAAGCAGGTGTCCGCAACATATATGAATACTGGTCCATCCCGGGAGGGTGAGTTTGGGACGCGTGGGGTGTAATTACCCTAAAACCATTCACTTTTTGTCTTTTAACAAGGAAACAATGGAATGAAGCTAAGTTATTCTCGTGAATAAAGCAAGTATACCTATAATATGTCGATTAAACAACTAAATTAGAATTATCATATATAAGAACATATTGCCAATATATATATATATATATATATATATATATATATATGTGTGTGTGTGTGAGTGTGTATGACATTCACGTATAAAAGCTTAATTACATGCATCTCTGTCTCTCTGTCTCTCTCTCTCTGGATCGAAATAAATCAGATCCCCGAGTGATTATAAATTAAGAATAAAATGCAATATTAGCCATTTATGGGTAAATATATTGGTAGCCTGAATAATATGAGGGCGTAATGATATTCACACTTTATGCAGGACGGTGAGGACACTTAATTGATCTAAATGTAGAAGACAAGATAAATACCTGTGCACGACAGAAATTTATCACGGCAAGTAGAGAGCTATCCAGACAAGACCCGAGGGGGAGGGGTTCAGTATGGACGTCACATGACCAACATCGACATGCAAAAAGTCAGATATGGGGCATCACTTCCAAGTACCACCAAATAGCATGTTTACCATTTCAAACCGGCGGTATTTAAGGCCACGACAAGATATTATTCGCCTGAGTTGGGGAGCAACGGGCCGCGCGCCTACCAATCCAAGATCCAGTCCTCAACTAGGAGAGATCCCCCGTATAGCTGCCAGCGAGTACTGCCAGTGTATCACGGAGCGTGCCGGCTGGCTATTCTATTTGCCAGGCACGTCGGCGTCGAGGAGAACCCGCGTGCGCTCACGCGCGCAGATATCAGTCAACAATTAAAGTTGGATACCTTGAAAAGAACAGCTATTTCCGATACTATGCGCCAGTGTCCGGGTTGTCTGCTACTGGCGGCTTTCAGCGTTGTCCACATTTTCGCAGAGCCCAGGTAAGTCCAAACACGTTTCCGCATATTTCTTGCTGAATTTAAGTGTTTAACGTTAAGACTGGTATGTTTAATTCCATACTACATATAACGTCATCTTGTCGGTTTTGAGTTCTCCTACTGTTTTCTGGAAATAATGGATAAAATTGCTTTTAAGTGTCGGATTTAAAATGTTAGAACACACTACGCCCTAGAAGACGTTTATTCTAGAATTAAATTATTTGTGCTCACCCTTACCCTTAGTAAATGTATTACTTATAAGGCCCTCACTCTTATGTTACTTCTGTGGCTATGTTTATAGTTGGTTGTAGAGCTAATGTTTCCTTATTCTGATTTTTAACAGTTTATCATAACTCACATTCTATGGTGTTTGATATTTCAAAATAGGCATTCACAAAGGGCTAATGTAATCAACATGGGATAACCGGATAAAATTGTTCTTGCCTTAAAAGGGGTAAATATCTTACTGTTCTGTATTTGTGGGATGATATTATTCAGATATACTTTTCAATCCGAACATATTAACATCCCATTCCTTAATCTCACACATATATATATATATATATATATATATATATATATATATATATATATATATATATGTGTGTGTGTGTGTATATATTCGTAACATGTACTGAGTAATACGAAAATATCATGGTAACATAGTTGTTATATAATATAATATCAGCTCTGAAGGTTTATTAATTTTCAGTAGCTGGCAAACCACAGATAAGACTTCAGTATAAACACATTTGCACTCTGTCAAATGAAGCTAAAGCAGCCGGCAGTCGACCGTGAGAAAGCCTGTCTCGGAGTAGAAACTCTATCGGCAGAATGTTTGATCGAAGATGACTTTTTATGCGGCATGTCACCAATTACCAGGCTTGGCTGATATTGAAACTCCTAAAATAGAATTCATGTAGTGCTTAGGTGGCAAGGTTGTTGCCAGCCAAGTCTCTATCTGTCTGTTTGTCTGTCTGTCTCTGGCTTTCTCACGTCTGACTCTCTGTATCCAGCAATTCCCTTCTTGTGTCTGTTAGTTTGTCTGTCTGTGTGTGTATGTTCGTCTCTTTGTCAAAGTATGTCGTATTTTTTATCAGACTCTTTCTGGGACTTTGCTAGGTGCTCTCTGTCTGTCTGTCTGTCTGTTTGTCCGTCTCTCTCTCTCTCCCTCTCTCTCTCATTGATACTGAACGTTTTCTCAAATGTACAATGGTTTTGAGTGTTTTTTTTTCTCTGTGATTAACCGGTCTATAGCAATAACCCGACTTCCTCTCTGAAGTGACGTCCTTTCCGCCAAGATACTTCTGGTAACCGTGATGCCCTCATTATTGTGACTTTTGTAGCTATACCAAGGATTATCTCTGTAACTTCAGACTTGCGATCGTTTCATCGCTCATCTATTAAACATTATGCCTCAATGCAGTATAATTAAATGAATTCAGGATAATCCTTTAATAACATACCATAATGATAAAGTTTTTTCTCGATGGGTAATAATCTGTATGCAAGTCCCTGGTATCCTTTATAATACGTGTCTAACAGAGACAATCTATATTGGAGCCGGACTATGTGACAACTAGGAAAAGGTTAGACGAAATTTGTTTAGAAAATTGTAACTCCGTTACAATTTAGTGTCCAGGTACTGTGTAAATCAAATCGTATCTTAGACATCAAACAGGGAAGCCAGTGCTGAACTAAAATCATTGATGTCAACTTGGTGTCGTTCTTATGAAGGTACTTTTGACAAGACTTTTGCCAAGGGGTGGTAAAATACTGTCAGTTCAGGAAATTTGTAACCTAAGCCATTTCTTACAACACTATATTGACTTTAAAGATAAAAATAACAGAAATCTATACCCTCAACTCTCGTATAAAATATATCAAAACTTGACTCACCCGGTACCATTATTATATTAATATACACAATCGGCAACGGGCCCGGGCTTTTTTGTCAACGAAACAATATTGACTTTCGGCAAGGCGGCCTTGAAGGTTCGTCACGCCGTATAGATCCAGCGGAGTATACTAGAATACACAGAGTCAAGAGTGCAGGAAGAATCGACCGGGGACACCTTAGCGTCTGATGCTTAATACTCAGTCACTGATACCAGACTGTAGGGCGCCTAACCTCTCGGCGGCGGTGATTAAGCACGCATGAATTACTGGATCATATAGTTCACACCCTGTCTGAAGTTTTTAGCATTTTTCTCCAGTAGAGATAGGAATAAACCTGTCGTTAACCATTAGAACGAACCTCTGAGGTTCTATCGAATTTGCAAATTTGCCTTTTTTTCGGGTTTCGAAGAATTGGGGAGCCACCCTTCCACCAGAGGTCGCTTCTACCTTAAAGGAATCTCTCCCAGTTAAGCTGTCCAGGACGGCCGGGACTAATTGTCTCAATTGCCAAATTAAGAAAAAAAAATAAAAATTTGTTACATTTCAAGGAAACACCTTTCTGTTTACATTTCACATGCGTCTGCTTGCAATATAAGTCTGATTGCCTTTTTATTCACGAGGGCTTTATTTTCGCGAATAAAACAACCGCGTTATGAAACCCTCGGGAATAGGATGCCCTGTCAACTAAGATGAACAAAAGGGGATGATTAATCTGTAAAAACAGATTAATGCACATACCTCTGGAAACACCTATAGTCACAACCTAATCTGTGCATGCATGTTATCCAAAATCGCCCATGCATCCAAACATTACTCATTGTAAAACACGCGGTATCACACGAGCTATATCGCCTGTGACACAAGTCATAAGTGAATGACTGAACTAGAAATGAGTGAGGTAATGTAGGATTTATTCTAAATTTAAAATCTGTACAGATACTACTTTACTTAGATTTTATAGGATCTGGTGCAATCGTGAAAATGAAACCCTCGTGAAATGGTAAAATATAGAAAATCGCGAAATTTCAGCCTCGCGAATTAAAGCCAACCACAGTATTACATATTCCATGAAGTAATTACATCAAAACACCTATGTTTATTTAACCTGACCTAAAACAATTATTGTCCAACATATTTGAGAGAGACTGCATTACCTTTTTCACTGCATATATTCCTAAGCCGCTGGTATATTAAGAAGTACTGGTGCATTGTGGGTGGCAGATTTTTACGCCCACAAACCCTAACCAGCAGAGTCATACTTTTGTAAGCCGATTCTGCTAGGTGTGTTGAAAACCATCCGCGCCATGGATTCACTACGCTTCGGCCTTTTGAAATCAGTTCAGCAAAGTCAAAACAAAAGGCCTCACTCACACCTCCTGGGGGGTCTTCCGGGGCTGCCCCAAAACACGGAACGGACCGGAACATGGAACGCGGTACAGGGGCCTAATTTACGGAACGGAACGAAACCAAGACATAAAAAGTGTCATAACATTTATATGGGTGAATGTTTTATGACATAATTTATAGTAATAAACGTATTTCAACAAATGCGATTCGTTAATTTTTTATTTTAGCCCCTGTTCCGCGTTCCGTGTTTTAGGGCATATCATAACTGCAGGAAGACCAAGTGTCAACTTAACTGTTGTCAACTTAATTGTTTAAGAACCCCAGTTATGCGATGAGGTATATACATGACTGTAATTGTGCGCACCATCTATCCCTATTTGTGCTGAACCACAGTCCAGATTTCTCTAATTGCTAAGTTATTTGGACATGCATACTTTGATTTATCAACAGTATACTAGTAAGTAATGTTACCATATTTCATGTTTGAAATAAATGGATCTGCATAAACATTTTGTCATTATATTTTTTACGATAAAGAATTATCAATTTATAATAAAATTAATATATATATATATACATATATATAAATATATATAAACATGTTTAATTCCTATCAATTTAATACGATAAAAATATCGCAATACCTATCGCAATACGCTCCCAAATATCGCAATATATTGCGATATGAAATTTGTATGCAAAACCCAACCCTATAGCTATATAAGAGTGGAGCGAGATTAGTTTACAAGCATAACATACCTGTTTGCCAAGGTTTTACAGCACTTTGTCTCTTTGTCCTTTTTTTTAGGAAATATTCAGTCTTATGATCGAGTTTCAATGGATTTGTGTGCAAATGTACCGTGAGTACTATGTATCCTGCAGCTAAGTGAATCCACCCTTTACATTACACACCATCAGTCATTATTTTGAAATGCAAAATGGTTTACCACATGCTTTGGGAGCTTACCGTAGAAAACGAAAATTGAGGTCTACCTCGATCGGCACACTCGCTATTGCAAAACGGCAAGCCAAGGTAGCTCCAAAGTTAGTTTATGACATCGTCAACCTCCTAAGTGCAGCCATATATCTCTGTCAAGTGATCAGTTTAGTCCATCAGACAACATGTATCGAAAAGACAACTCATCTAATCGTATCCAATCTGATTAGCCCAAGATTTCGCCCAGCCCGCCAAGGGCGGCATTTCTTATTGCAATGTGGGGGTTGGGGGACTTCTCACCCGCCAACCCCGACCCACTCTCACAGGTTATTGCAACAAAGTTTGCAATATTTAACATCCCTTATATTTCATCAATAAAATAATATTATCAGTGGTGTTATTAGAATCCAATTCGGTGTGTGTGTGGGGGGGGGGGGCTATTATTTTATTCATTTCTGAAAAACTGCAGTTAATGATATTTGAAGAACATTGCAACACTATTACATATTTATCTGGATAAATCATATATGTTTATGGAAAAATGGCATTTTTAATTTCCAAATGGGGGATTATAATATGGTATGTCCCCTCTAGTTGAAAAAGTGATACCCCCCCCCCCTCCCCCACCACCACCAACAAATTGTGTCCATGCAGCCCGCCCTCTCGTGGCATAAAATATGACTTTAATAAACAGCATTTTAGAAGGACGTGACGCAGATAAAACTGTGAAAAGAACCTAATGACATGGACACAATTTTTTTTATCCTCAAGTAAATTTTAAAGTACTAGCGTTTCTGCTGAAAGAACAGTTGATAGAATGTAGAACGATCCCTTATGCCGACGTAAACACTTTCCTAATGCTCTCTTACTGCGTGTCCTATTTCGGTAACATAAATACTGTGATTAGGGCAGGTGGTAATGAATTACAACTGCGTTTTTATAGACCACCTGTATTGTAAAACGCATTCTATAAAAACATTGCAACAAGATAAATTATGTAGCTGCCATGCATCTACAATTTGTACGGTTTCACAATTTTAAATAGTCACGATCATTGCTGAGAGCGTAGAAGTTAGGACGTTACAAAATACAATAGTAATTATTCATCGGAATGTTTCCGCAATTTAATATGACGACAGTTTCGTATGCTGTTCTCTAAAGACGTCGGTTTATTCCCATCTTGCTTGGTTTATACAATCACAATTCTCTCTTTTTAAAGAAGGAAAATAAATTATTGATCTATATATCTTTGAATTAACAAAACAGCTAGTCTTACTTCTCTTTGATCAATTGGACGGTCTGCATGCAATTCAAGCGAATTTCTGGATAATAAATCATCATGTACCATTTCACGGACAGCTGAGGCTCATGTAAATTTAAGAAAATAAAATTCAATTTAATTCCAACTATTTTAAATTCTAATCATTATTATAATAAATTCCTATAAAATATTGACACCATTACAGTTCTCCAAACCGGAAGCATGTCCAGTAATTATAACGATTTTATAGACCACGCCTTCAGATAGGAATGTTTTTATTAAATTTTTTTTGAGATGATGACAATTGCTTTTTGTATGTACCAACACCTCCAGCCTATGTACTATTACGACAAATGATTCTTGAAGCAAGGGACGTATGATTAAACCACTGAGATTTTTTTCTTTAAGAAAACTCCGGACACCGCTGGGACATTAGTACCAATCATACAGTTTTGCTCATTCCAGTCAGGCGAACGTCAGACATCCCTCTCCCCTCTTTCTCTCTCTCTCTCTCTCTCAGATACCCTGGACAGAGTTTTTGAACAACTAAGAAACCTAATAACAGATGAGACCAAATTTCACATAGTACAACTATTGATAATTTAATAGGCCCCTATTAAGTATTTCAAAATAATTAACAGCAGAAAACTTGAGGTCAGAAAGAGACCATTTTTTTGTTATATGAGGCGCTAATTTTTGGTATTTTGCATGTCGTAATATTTCGTATTGTCGTAATATTTATAGATGAGATCCAAATCAAGCAAAGTCTTGTTCTCTTTCTAGCTGTTTGTCTCTCTGTCTGTCTCTCTCTCAGACAAAAAATATGGTCTCGTTTCATTATTCTGCAATCAACGCCAGTATGGACTTCAAAACTGAACACACTATTGCCGGTCCATCTCCCTCATAAAGCTAACTTAAAGCTATTGAGACAAAAACGAAATTTCTGCAGTACAAACGGAAGTGTGTGAAAATATAATATTTGGTTGGCGGAGTTTATAATGCAGCCAATATCTCTAAGGCAGCTTCCAAAAGAGAAGGTTGAAATACCAAAGGGAAAAAGTGGAATTTAATCCGATTATGTTATGTATTGTTGAAAAGACAAGCGATTTGACTGAGAGAGAGAGCAGATGTTATGTGAATCTACAGAGATGTAAATTTCGTATTATCATTCGTCTCGTTGTAAACCAGAATGCAGGCTGCAGATCGTATTTATCAGGACCAGACTATCGGTAGATATTGATATCCTGCTAGCAAAACACGTTGTGTATCTTTTATGCTGTATTTATTCCGTTATCAGACGTCTCAAGATTATCCCTTGAACCTTTCATAAAAAATGGGCCAGAAAACGATGATCACACCACATACAAGCTGTTAGTTTTGTTTATATCCACGAGTTTATCGAAATTGAGGGGTCCTGCAAAAATAATCCAAACACATTCAAATGGCGTTTTGCAATTAATGACCTCCAACTTTCGCAAATATACAACCAACCACCCTAAGTTGCACAGTTTTGCTGTTTGTTAAAAATGGCGCATGTGCCGTGTTTACTAACAACTTGTATAGATAAACAAGCTCATGCACCCGTCACAGGAGAGTTTTTTTTTAGAATCTTTCTGAACAACAAATACCTAGAGCTCATTAATATGTACACAGAGTAAGCCTACAATCATATATATTTTACAGAAAAGGTATTTGTATAGTTGGCTTTAAATTGGAGGTGGAGAAAGCTGCATTTTTTTTCTGATGGTTCGTGACACATTCAACTTTCTTCATCCATCATCTAAATATAAAACTTAATACGACACAACTGTTCATAAGTCGCATACGTACTTTCCTTCTCTCTATTTAACATCCTAAATTTACGGGCATGCCATATTATTTAAAGATGCTCTCATTTGCCAATGAAAAAGTCTAGATCCTGAGATCGGTAATGCAAACAGGCCGGATTCGAGAGGGCCGGGGCGGACTACCCATGGTCGCTCCTGCAAACAGACTGTATTCAAGTAGACCGGGCCTGGCTACCCATTGTCGGTCCTGCAAACAGGCTGGCCTCAAGTGGACCGGACCGGACTACCCATGGTCGGTCCTGCAAACACTGGATTTAAGTGGACCGGGCCTGGCTACCAATTTGGCCGTTCTGCAAACACTGGATTCAAGTTGCGGGGCCGGACTGCAAATGGTCCATCCTGCAAATAGACTGGATTCTAGTGGCCGGGCCGGAGTGCACATGGTCCGTCCTGCAAACAGAATGGACCCTGGTTGACCCAGGCTAGATTACACATGATCGCTCCTGAAATATCAATTTATCATATGACTTTCCATTAAGTTTCACACAACCAGTGGACTGGACCAGACAGGACCCAATCTGTGTGTGCGGCCTTTATGATTTGATCACACTTGGTCCAATATGAGACAGACTGTGATCCGTCCCTGTCGCTTCTGATCACCACACGATAATTCTGTTCTGGTTTATCTGGGTGTTCTTGTAATAAATCCAGTGAGGAAGAAGATGATGGGGAATATGGACACCCCTTAAACCTACGATTCGACGCAATAATTTATCAGAAATGTACAAAAAGCACATCAAAATCGAAATTTAATGCATCAAAACCGTACGCGTGTGACGCAGGTAATTCAGTTAAAAATTGGTAACGCGTGTCGGATGACTGTCGTTATGCACACATCGTGGCGCAACCCGACCTTACTTCGAATGATCTGAATTAAAAAAAAAACAGCTAGTGTACTGATACACGGGAAGCACTGCAATAAATGTACCAAAAAGGGCTATGGAAAGGCTACAGTTTTTTCCCCATTACTAATGCACACTTGCTACTGGCATCGAATAACCATTGGAATGCCTGCATCAGTTATGGCTTTTTCTTCATTTCCCAGTGACACTAGCAGCTTGGTTTGTTTTCTAGATTTTAGCAACACCAGCAAGTCGAACATGTTTTCTAGAATTTCTTAATTTGTGTTTTAGTAAGTGAAGATGTAGATATGTATAAAAACGAGAAAGTCAGTGAATTCAGTCTATGTCAGAAAGCGAATAAGGGGGCATTTCATTGTAATAAATACATTTGTGTAGTGCTTGTTTGTAACAAACGGATGACACAATAAAGGAATACAGCTGGTACCAGCGAGGCTGAAGAAAAGTGTAAACCTTAGTTATAATACACTTTATCAAGGTCAAATGCCTCCTTAGAGTCTTGATATGACGGTTATTATACGGTTAGATTATTTCTGCATTGCAATCGCTATGTGACAAAAGAAAAACCGGCTGCCTTGAGAAAAAATATAGTTATATTAGGCGTTGTTTCCGACTCCAAAGCGTTATTTGTACCCCGTGTGTAATAATACAGAGTCACTAGGCACTACCCCTTTCCAACAATATAAAATAATCGTTTTCTGACCTAAAATATAATACGTGAAGAACCATGCTGGCGTTTGAAATTGCAGATCCGCCAAGGGAGCAACTAGTTCTTTGTGAAGAGCACTATTCTGCTTCTAGGTGTCTATAGTAGTCCGGATATTACCTCTAAGCGTAGCCTTAAGTCTAGATTTATTGGCCCGGCCCTGACCTGGGACATTAATCTCGTTTGAAGCCCCGTTATTTATTCCGCCTCAGCTGTATGAATCAGTATAACATCGTAATTAGAATGATTATGGAGCAGTACAGCTGTACAAAGTGGTAATTATCATTAAATTTGGACTTGAAGGTACTCATTCGTCTGTATACAAAATGTTCTCTCGATAAAGTCGTCTGGTAAATTATACCGAACGGCAGTCTACTCCTGTGTCTCTAAATCAGGTGGCGGAATCTGGTGAATATAAGACAATGATGCACCAAGGGCTTCAACAGCTGCTTATATGCATTAACAGATTAGGGCAGGGGCTTATCCCGGTAAACTAATTACATCCCCACCAAAGGTGTAATCAGCTGAATGTGGTCACATAAAGGGTAAAATACTGGAATAATTTAAACCGTTAAAATAACTAAGTTGAAACGATTGCTGTTTTGGTTGAAGCAAATGTGCCAAAGACATTATTTTCAACCTTCTTTTCCAATCCATAGAAAAGACAAGTATTTCTTGGTTGTTCATTATTTGCTGAAATTACATGGTTTATTATAATCAATATGGGTTATGTCCACTGTGTGAGATGGAAAAGGCAAAAAGGAGTATATTTCAATGCAATTTATGCAAGTTATGAGATGGACCAGTTAATGGACAGGGAAAGGGTTATAAATCTGATATGTCTATGGATATTTTCTAAACGAACAAAAAGTTTTCTAATTTTTCTGCCTATGAGTATTTTAAAACTTAAATACATAATTCGTTCCAAAATTCATAAGGAGTCGGCGCCATAAAACTTCATTTGAATGCTGTGAAATAGGTACAGTGCAGTGTACCAACCATTTTATTGTCTAGACACACAAATCCCTATTTCCGCATATCTTTCATTTCCATAAAACACGGCATACCAACTTTTAGCCGAACACAAAATGGAAAAGGTAAAATCTATTCTTTTGTTTTTATATGTTAGGAAGCAACGTCACCAAATAGCCAAACCCAACCCGTCACCAAGTGGGACAAACTACGCTGTGGATAAACAAAGTTACTTTTGTAGTAAATAACCGACCTAAATGTTTTCGTCACCGCATGACAGTGATAATGAATCTTATTACACTTGTTTGTGAGAAAGCTGACACGTTCTTGTCATACAGTGTGAACAGTAATGTAGCAGTCAATGCCTCCCTTACTATACAGTCTGCTTATTTTATGGATTGTGTTTTGGAACTTCACAGTCCTTCCTAAGGCTAGAATCTTTAAACAAAGGTCCAGCGTCGATCTCTGGTGCGGATCTTACTTAAACAGCAAAATATGAAGCTATGGTCCCTATAAAAGGCCATGAATCCAAATATAAATAAGCCCTGATCTATATTCAAGTACAGGAGTAATTTTAAAGAAAATTGTCGACCTACAGCGATCTACTGTCCGTTCGTTGGCTAGGTACATTTTGTAACTACTGTTGCTACATTGTTCCTATTAAACAATCACCCTTTTGTGAACATAATTTGTTCATACAGTTTCGCATTATGAAAAATATCAGATGGAATTCTCGGGCTTAAAGAGATATTGTGACTTTCTAATGACACAGCTGTAAAGTGCAGCATTTATAATTGTAGTCACTACCAGACTGCAGTCCTCTGGATATATAAGATTATGGGTACTTATTATAAATTCATATGTGAATTAAGTAATAAGATTTTGGTGCGTTCTGTACAAAATAATGGATATATCAGGAATGGCTGCCCTGAGGTATGGCCTGCCCCTTGATCTTCAAAATCTCCAGCTGATTCACAATACACATATAGTAATACCCTCTGAAGTTCTTTTATCTTTTCATTTTTGAAAAGTTACATATAGGTAAGGTAAACATAACATGCCAGACGACATAGCCAGTTAATACTAGAATTATGGCTTTGGCTAGGGGTAACCATGAATTTATGATGGACACTTCGGGAGTAAAATCATGAAAGACATTTCAGATTGTTTTATAAACATTGCATGTCCATTTATAATTGACATCATTGTGCTCAAGGCGAACCACGTTTACTCTCAAAATGCAGATAGATTTAATTAAAATTGTACTTAAATATGGGAGTAGGATCGCTAAAAAATTGATTGACTGGCATCATATGCATATATACAGGAAAATATAAAATGGATTGATTTTGACCTGGTGTTTTCACTTAATGCACGAATGATAATATGTTATCGAAATGCGGGCATTTGACCCGTGCTATGGAGACAGTCAGCCGATTTATAAGCGGAACCTTGAATCATGTTGGACCATGCAGCATACAAGGATCATGCAAATATTTCCTTGGCCAGTATTTAAATTATTTATATCTGAATCTAGCGATATAACGTCACATGAATTGTACAGCACACAGCCCAACTCTGTGGTCTATAGAGCATCTGAATACTCCAGATTGTTCGGGTATCGTTTTGGCTGTCACATTGTATTACTGCTAACTCAATTTTTGCATTTTATATTTGATGAATTGCCTGGTTTGTATTGGTAAAACATGAAGACATCAATCCTTGTACAGTTAATAGCCCGTGCATGTGAATTAGATATAAGTTCAGGTTGGCTACATTTTTTTCCAAGCTCAGGTAATGTCTGGGTATAAAATTGTAGATTGTGAAAAATTGATTATAGAGATAGATAGTAATGGCGTTTCAAGGGTAAAAAAAAACAGATCAGATGACTAAATTAGAACTAATGATATGTGATAAGTAAGAAGATAAATGTATATATAAAACACTGACTTCTATGACAAGAGAAAGTTCTTAATAATAAAACATCTATGCCAATTAAATATAAAACCAAGAAACCGGAGTCAGAGTGCAGATACTTAAAAAATTACAATGGCATCATTTGATCGACTAATGGCTCAATAAAGAAAAGAAATGATTAAATAATATATATAATGACAGCCTTTCTATACGAAACACCAATATTTCCTCATTTTGGACAATCAATTTCCTCCCCACGCGAAACTTCAATAGCATTTCACATTTATCGTCCTGTACACGATCAAAGAATATGGAAGTAATAAATTATATGTATTCATGTTGAGTCTTTATGTATAATCTATGAGGCCATTTGCTGTAAAGGGCATGCACCGTTGTTTGGCTGACGTCAATAGCCGATCTGCAAAGTGAACGATTTGATCAGACCGTCCAAAGGAGGGCGTCCATTCACTTATCACATACACGACAAAGCTCAAGTCCTAAGTGGTCACGGCCAGGCTGAACTTAACAGCCTGGTGCTATTACGAATCCGTTGGGATCATACAATCTTCTCACGGGTTTTAGGACGATTCCTCAATGCTGCACAATACGCTAAGCAGTAATATAATAAATGCTAGACTGGTATTGTGCGTCCAGTAAGAAATCGTTTATATATTCTTAGGTGCACTGATGCTGAGACAGAAACGTTGTACACGGTCACAAGCAGATATGTACAAATACACCTCGGAGAAATGACATAATCAGTACTGAACTGTTTTACGTTAAGGTGCCAACTCCCTCCAACTTTATATAGTAGGAAGTTTTTGCGTAATCTTTTGTTAGAAACAATGGATCCAGTATAAGCACTTATGTTGGGCTTATATGCACACTCGGGCAGTGACTATTTTCCTTTTAACACACATAGATATGAAATATAAGCAAGGGTTTTGTAAATGTCATCCAGTAGTAAATCTCTCCATTCCATTATCTCGAGGCTTTCGGGTTTACCCTGTTCCAAAGCAGGTATTTTGCGTTTCTTAGAGTAGCCCCATGTCCGCTTGATGATGAAGGTGTTTTGTTGTAACATTGTTACATTTAAATATTTTATTATAGGGTAGCGACTTATTTTGGGCGAAGAAATGAAACCACCTGCCTGCTTAAATCGCATTTGCCAAGCCATGGGGCACCGCAAATGTTTAAAAGGATAAAATGAAATAAAAACCAAACCCGCACCGAAAGCCAGTCACTGGCCATGGCATCTGGGAAGGAATATTAAGCTTTGAACAACGGAGTTTTCACTTAGAAAAGTAAGAAGTCCGTCGCATTGGATAATATCATTACTGCTCATAGCTGTCTCTGGAGTTAAATCACTTTTCAAGTTCTTCATGCCTTTGCTGCCACCCTCAAGAAATAAAGAATGATTAAACAGTCCCTTCAATTAGGTTATCGTGCGGCACTTAGACAAATAGGCGCTAATTACTTGACTAGCTAATGGTGGTCGGCCTTATTCGCGCAGGGCCGGTGTTTGATGCTGCACTTTCTGCTGGATGGTTTTATCTCGTCATATATGACTTTATATCGCGATGTGTCAGTGCACGTGTGAATCCTTACACGTTACTTTATAAAATACTAGCTGATAGACCCGGTATACAGGGCTTATTACTGGGGTTGAGGAGATTTATTTACCGAGATGTGAAATGTTGGCTCATTTTTTTATTCTAAAAGTTAACAGAAAATATAGGTTTACAGTGGGAAACTGTCTCCATAAGATATGTATAAACATTTTGGCACGACTGCAGAATAAATCACGCACCTCTCTGAGGCACAACACTTCTGTGAACATGTCATGCAGAAAACGTTTCTATATCCAGCTGCTTGTATCTCAATTTTGCCACTTACTTTTAAATTACCTAAATCCTAAACATCATACCGTCTGTCCGTATAAACACCTGGTGGCGACAGTGTAGAGTGATCCTGCAGTCGCTCCAATATTTTTAACATTTATTTTGTGGGGCTGTAATCGTAGCAAGAAATTTATACCCTGGTATTTTTACCTTTAAGACCTGGTCAGTGATGATGTTTACATTGCGAACCGGAATAAGACGCGGGGGCATTCAGGTTTTCGATGATATTTGACTGGATTTTATCGTTGGACGTATAAAGATAAGGTTGATGTGAGAACACATTTATTAAATGTATGTTGCAAGGAAACTGTTCCTGAAGAAAGAAACAGAAATATGCATACCTCGTAAGCAGCAGAAGCGGACCCAACGGGACTCCATGCAGAGGGTCCGTGTTCATTTTCAACCGCCGCAACTTTTTTTCATCGTATCAGACAAATTTTGAGGCCTGAAACCCCAGACACCACTCCACCCCACCCCACCCCATCCCACACCTGTTCGTGAAATTGGACCTTGAATTAGGTTTTGTCATTATTCCTCCTAGGTTGAACTCTCCATTTCATAAAGCGAGAAACATGTGTTTTTCTCTTTTACTGACCAAGCACGTGGGTGAGAACCTCGTTCAACTGAAAGGCCCGACAGGCTCAAATCACTCACTGAAAGCAAGCGTTATTCATATGAACAATAGTAGTGTTTGTGGTTGAAAAACCACGACGCATGCGTTCCGGTCATTGCCGAAAGCAGTTCGGCTGTGCTCGGTCTTACCTCTGTGCAAGTCAGTAAAAACGGAAAAATTACTCAAAATTATATGTACATTAAAAATTATTAATTCTCATATCGCCTTTGTCACTGCGGGCATAATAACCTTTAAAATGATGTAAGGCACACTATTGTACACAACGCGGTTTTAGAGAACATTGCGAACAGAAATGAACCGAATTCCTTTTATAAGTATTAGATTCTGTATCAAACATAACCCGATCCGAATATAACTGGAAGTACTTCGTGTACAGCTTTGTTTACTTTGCAAGCCCTGTGCTGAATGCAGTGACGAATAAGACTTAGCAAGAGGGGATGTTGCCGGAGATGGGGTTGGGGTAGCTGCAGGAATGCATGCTGAGAAAAGGGTCCACACGCGTGCATACACACACACGAACATATATATATATATATATATATATATATATATATATATATATATATATATATATATATATATATATATATATAAGGTTACAGCCACCCCGTTCGGGGGTAGCCGGAACGAGCTTCTGCATAAAGCTAATATTTGCAAACCACCGACCGGCACAAAAGTTCTTAAGAACGGGCATACCGTTTTATTAAGTATTCTGTTAAAAATAGTACAAATTAAATTTCATTATACAATGATTAACTCCTATTAGATTTGATTGTTAGAAATGTTCAGATAAAATTAAAGTTTATAAAGCAAATTCATGAAGTTGAAAAGAATTAATTCCGTGACAATTAGGATTACACTACATCACTAATGTCACATTACTAATTGGTAAAAAGATTTATATGTGCAACATAAACATGATGAAATCAGGAGGAAACGCTTAGACGTAACATCAGAATCATTATAGTATTACGACATATTGATATTCCGTTTGATAGAATGATTAGATGACTGATACTGGTGAAGCCAGAAAACATTAAAAGGGGCGCATTCCTCTGTGAGGGCGTACACACCCTGGATGTTTATATATCCATTCCAATCCTTATACATCACTTTCGAGAAAATCTCACTTAAATCGATAACGCAGACCCAGAAAAAGATATATTTTTCTCAATACATTCCACTTATAACCTGTACATATTTACCTTTCGGCTTTCAGCTTTAATTAAATAAAAAAAATTTCTAACCAAACTGATGTCATTTAATGAAGTCTTGACTGTGATCAGAAAGGTTAGTGAGGACAGATTTTTCAGGATTTGTAAAGGTGGAGTCGAACGTAACGCCACTGCGGCCCTTTGACAATAGACAGTCACCTGCTAACGTCCGAGTTCCTGAGTTCAAAGATAGACGCACGATAATGCCAGATGAAAATGCAAATATTTTAGTCCTTTCTGAAAACGCCTCAATGCCTACAGGTACGCTGTCACTTAAAATAAACCAGACCAATCGTTAGATACATTTGTGTAATTTCAAATTCCGTTTCAACTCAGCATATTGGTATATCGCCATATGCTTGTCGATGGAATTTCTGACCCCATATTCAAGCGGGTTACTGGAAGATGATCCGCTAGGTTGTTACCAGGGACATGGATTTACACTTTGGTGTGTGAGTTCACATGTATTCTTTAATGTTAATTCACCACTCGTAGCCTAGTGCTAAGATTACCGACTGTTTACCACGGTGTTTAAGCAATAGGATGGATGGCCGTCGCAGTGCGTTCCCGCGTAAGCATTGTGCCACGACACAATTACATTCTTACTAGCGTACTGAGTCGTGTATTGACGGCTAGGTAGGAGTTGAACTCCCACTGGTACTCCATTATTTGAGTTATCATATGAGGAATCATGCCCGGTGTTTAAACTGTTTGGTCTATGTCACCCAATGTTAGAGAGGAAGCTCAATTTGAAGAAGTAGGATTTAGAGGATAAACGATTTAACTGTGGTTTTACATATCGTCCAAATGAGCCGTCTGCACCTGCTGTTGAGAGAGACGTCTTGCACTGACAATAAAGGAAACATCATATGAAGCCTATGCTATTAACCTAAAAGACTATTGTTTGAATGCCCCATCTGCTAATGAAGTAGTTTACAATTATTTCAAAGGTTATTCCTAAGTACAAGAGATATTGGAGCATCAGCTCTCATGTAACATTTAAGCATCTGCCTAAAGATTCATCTGCCGCATCCGGATAAACAGCAAGGCAATATGGTATTAGTCATTTAAAAAAAAAACCCTGTGATGAAACTGTTTAATGGCTACTTTACGTGTTGTTTTGGCATGCATTAGAAAGGGTTGTATTCTTGCACATTAAATGCAATTTAAAAGACAGTGTACAGCTTGGCATGACCAATGCAAAAAAAATGTATACATTCTATCCAAAACGCCGTTGTTTAACTTCACCATCGTTGTCACTAAACATTATGAAATTACCTTTGTAACCATTTAAAAATTTCTATGTCAACGAAACTTTTTATTAACATATATAGTCTGTTATTATATATAATTACTGAATTACTTGAATACATGTTTAATGTTAACATTATTGAAAAAACCCAAAATGGCAGGGGTGCATAAGTGTGACAATTTTTTATAAAGGCTTATCTTATCTTATCTCATCTATCTTATAGGATGTATGGCCGTCACAGTGCGTTCCCGCGTATGACTTGTGCCATGACACAAGTACATTCTTCCTAGCTTACTGAGTCGTGTATTGACGGCTAGGTGGGGGTTGAACTCCCACTGATATTCCATTATTTGAGTTATTATATGAGGAATCGTGCCCGGTGAGCAGAAGCGGATCCAGGGGGGGGGTCCAGGGGGTCCGGATTTTCATAAGTCCTCCTGGGTTGGACCCCCCTTTTCCTAAATCCTGGATCCGCCCCTGGTGAGTGATTCACCTGTTTGGTCAATGTCACCCCATGTTAGAGAGGAAACTCTGCGGTAGTAGGATTTAAAGGATAAACGTTACGATTTAACTGTGGTTTTACATATCACTCAAATGAGCCGTCTGCATCTGCTGTTGAGAGAGACGTCTTGCACTGACAATAAAGGAAACATCATATGAAGCCTATGCTGTTAACCTTAAAGACAATGGTTTGAATTCCCCTTCTGTTTATGACGTAGTTCACAATTATTTCAAAGGTTATTCCTAAGTACAAGAGATATGGGAGAATCAGATCTCATGTATAACATTTAAGCATCTGCCTAAAGATTCATCTGCCGCATCCGGATATACAGCAAGGCAAAATGGCATTAGTCATTTAAAACAAACAATTGTGATAAATTGTTTTATGGTTACTTTACGTGTTATTTTTTTTTGTTTTAGAAAGGGTTGTATTTTTGCACATTAATTGCAATTTTAAAGACAGTGTGCACCTTGGCATGACCAATGCAAAAAAAATCAAATGTATACATTCTATCCAAAACTCCATTGTTTAACTTCATCGTCGTTGTCCCCAAATATTATGAAATTACCCATGTAACCATTTTAAAAATTCTATGTCAACTGAACTTTTAATTAACATACAAGCTGCTCCCGTGGAAAATACACGGCTCTGTCTGATGCATATTTTTGTAATGAGCTGACAGGAACTAAACGACGCATATTTTAATCCTAAGGTTTCTGCAGGAACTTTTGTCATGTGTTTCACTTAAATGATATAAAGATTACTTCTGCTAGAATGTTCGAGGAATACCCTCCCCCAAAATATTAGAAGGAAGAATTATTCTATTCCAGAAATCACACCAAAAAATAATTTTTTTTCCTGATAAACAACATAGGTCCGAAAGCTTCATTGCTTGGGAAATATCGTAGATATAATGATTGTATAAAGAAGCATCCTACAGTGAAATTATATCAAAGATGCTTTGTATTATTTGAAGCTCAGGCGACATCGTTAAACACGATTTTTATTAAATGTAGTCAGTTGAGGGTATAGTCTAAGGCATGTTTACAGACACATGCGTTATTTGTATACACATGCATATGCCGTTGAAGTCTCTTGTACGCAAAACTATAGCTGCCAATGTGAAAAAGATAGGCCTAGAAAAATATATTCCAACAGTATTAAATTTTTGGTTTAAGAACTGTAAATTGTCATGGAATAAGCAGGCCTGATGCAAAATTGACAACTCTCCCAGATAAAAAGAAAGCAGTATGATATATTTTGATGAAAGCATTTAGCAAAGAAACCACTTCAGCCTTGGTTCGTTGCATTGTCATTCAGCAAATTAACGCAAAATGTTATATACAGATTTTGCTGAAAATTTGTAGAGGGGTAGAGTTAAACTGCATCCGTAATCCATTACATTTTTTGAGGTAATCGAAATCACCCTAATATATTTTTTTCCTAAGTGCCATTATCACAATTCCAAAAAGGAACAAATATGTGGTTATTCCTTTGTCCCCGAGTAGATGCCGACCATTCGTATGCAGTTGTTCTGCCACTCGCCTGGTGAATCCGTGTTTCTGAACCATGACAATGTTTTACATGAAACGTGCACGTATGAACGAACGACTGATTATTAGATTCTGGCGGGGGTTTCAAAGCCCCCAAGTGATTGGGGACCCTTAGAAGTGTGTGCTATCCCCCCCCCCCCCCCCCCCCCAGGGCTTCCTTTTGAAAAAAAAAATGTTCAACTAACCAATAAATCGACCGAACTATTAAAACCATGGTTATCATGGAAAGATACTTCTGAATGTATAAAAATCAACACGCCTGTAAACCTAAAAAGCGGTGATCGTGTAAAGGGTCTCAGCTCTTGTGTCCACTCAAGGGAAAAATGCTCCCTTTTAAAAGATTCATGTGGACATGTGTTTCGCGCTTGAATTTTAAAATCTTTACTTCCTTTTGACAGAGTAAAATTCCTTAACAGGCGATATAATGGAAACAGGGTTCAGCGGGGATTACAGGTCGCCTCCTGAAAAAACGTGCCAGGTGAAAATGTTTTGCTGAACATTTGTAGAGGGTTAGGGTAATGACATATCAATAGTCCATTTTTATTTAGGGGGTAATAAGAATCACCACAATATATATTTTCTTATAAACCATTATAACAAATGACCATTCTTTGCCACGTGTGGAAGCCACCCATTTGTATTTATTTATTCTGCTACTCGCAAAATGATCTCGTGTAACTGAAGCATGACAGTGTTCACACATGAAACGCACACACGTGAAGACATGAAATATATTGAAGGAAATTCTGATGGAGGTCTGTACGCCCTGACTTCAGATCCTAGTTTGTTATCAATTTAATGATATACAGGTGATATTTTTTTATGTTTCACCATCCCTACAGACAACGGATCTAAACAAATATATGTGAACCCCTCCCCCCTCCCCCACTCCACCCCAACCCGAATGATAATTAGGTTGTGGGGCTTCTTCATGAAAAAAAAAAAACTTCACAAAACACATTACTTATATTTTTGAATGTATAAAAATCAACATACCTGTAACCCATAAAAAATTTGTCAAACGGTAGTAACATCACTTGACTAAGTGCCCAGTGTTGACCAAACTGAAAAGGCCTCGCATTGAAAACGGAGTCATGTGGTCTTTTGATTAAAAACCCTTACTTCCTTTTGAGAGAGAAAATTCCTTTAGAGGCGTTACAATGGATATGTGGGATCAATGGGGATTATAGTGGACCCGCCTGACCGCTTATTGCACGGAAATGTCTTTTGGGCAGGACATGCGCTCTGGCCACGGTCTTAACAGGCCAGTGAAAATCCCTGAGGCGCCTCCTGAAAAAGCGTCACAGGCGTGGAGGACCATACAGCACAAAAGAAATAGGGGCACCTAATGTGAAAATATTACAATTATTAATAATTCAGCTTAATATGGCATAGTCCCGGAAATAAAACAAACTTGTCCTAGAATAGCACACCACCGATATGTCTGCCGAATTTGGAGTCAAATCAGAACGGAAGCAGGTAAACCGTGGTCAGGGCGGTTTAGAAAAAAACCTAGCTTACTTAGTAAGCCTCCCAGTGAGGCTTACGAGCACTCTATTGAAAATATTGGTGTGCGAGCGAGGACACAGAAATTTAGATAAATCAGATAATAAGCTTAAAATAAACAAACGTGGGTCTTTACTGGGTGTGTGAACCATTTCTAATAAGTGAAAACGAGAAATTTTGCAGGATGCTACTGGCCCCGCTTGGAACCATTGTTTTGCTTGCACTTTCTGTTTTATTCACTAGATGGCACTATTTTAGGGACCAGGCAGTAAATCTTATGCTTGGAATTAAGTTCGATGTCCATGATGTATGAGCCTGAAACCTAACAGCCAATCAGAGGAAGGACTATGAACTGGCTTCTCCCTGTGTCCTTGACCCTAAAGCAACATGTCATGTTTGGTTAGAAACCTGCGAGCATCGCTTCTGAACTTTGCACCTGGATTATATGTTTTATTTTCTTATTTGAGCAAGAAAACAAGTAAGGACTCGTTGTTAAGGGTATGTTAGCTAGATTATGTTTGGTAATTTGGCCAAAGGACGGACATTTAGTAATATCAGACAGGGTACCACACGAATGCATGCAGTGCTCTCCGCCTCTGTATAACAGAGACGGACGCTCTATCTAGAAAAAAAACAACTCCGTATTAATTATTTAGATATAGTCTGTTATTATATATAATTACTGAATTACCTGAATACATGTTTAATGTTAACATAATTGAAAAAAAAATATTAAAATGGCAAGGGTGCTAAAGTGTAACAATTTGTTTCAGGTAGTACAGAACAAATTCAAGGGAAAACTGATTTATTGCAGATTTTTTCCTTGATGTTCCAGACCTAATCCATCGAAACGTTTTATCAAAAGTTACTTTTAGGATTTGCACATGCCGAATTTGCTTTGAATAAAGATATGCCAGTATTGCGTTTGGCATTGGCTTTGATCCTGTCCATGTAACTCTGTGCAGTTCATAGAAAACTGTGACAAGACTTATCAGGTGCCGCTGTTTCAAGACAGATCACCAGACATTGCCTTGATTCCATTTTTCTCTCTCGCGCCCAGCTGAGTGGCGCGAAAAAGCAGCAATTTACTTGCATGTCTATTCGTTTCTGTATTGTTCGGGCAATGTCTTCAGAATTATTTATGTGGTAAATATAAAACCATACCCAGCGTCTATTGTCGCCTTCCTACAGCCCTGAGTGGTTCAGAATAAAGTCAACGTAACCATTAATATGATATCAAGTCCCGGCTAGACTGATATCAGGTGGTCCGTCAGACGGGTCAGATTATCTCACCTCTGAGTGCGCCGCTGATCAACGTCTGTAACCATGTACGTTACATTAACTATTAGTCGTAATGACTAAAATTATATCTGCATATCATGTTTCCGTTTAGTAACGTGAAGGAAATTTACAGATTAGTGATAAAATATAAATGTATCTTCAATGGAGGATGGAGTGAACCGAGATATTTCTCCGAGTGACCTAGATATTATCAAATGGTATATTGAATAAAGGTAATGCTCCAAATTAATCTCCTAACTTTCCTCTGTTTGTCCAATAATCAAGTAAAATAAAGGACTTGTGTTTATACAAGAAAGACCTTTACTTGATCTGATGTTTTCATCTGCTTGAGATCAGACGGAATTTGTCCCGTTCTGTACGGAAAATCTGCCGTGATCTGTAGAAATGTTTAATGTCAGAGTACCCCGTTCGTAGCAGGGCGCGGTCTCCATTTGTACAGCTTAAGACATTGCTTCAGGCTTCCGGCGCGGAAATGAAGTGCTTCAACGATTCTAAGCCTTGGTTGATCTGCGGGAAGGGCACGCTCGCCATTGAAGTGTCACGGGCCTGGATATAATCTGCAAATGCTTTCACATAGTCCTTCTTTGGAAAAACTGTAATAACGTTATAAGTTTTTTGTATTTCTTCGTGGAAGTTCGTACGGATTCCGAAACAATACTTGTAGAGAAACTTGATTCCGTCAGAGGCACGATCGATTTGGCAATATATAAGCCGGACGGTAATATTTCAGGTAAAATACGCATTAGAACAGAAAAAAATATATGTGCGCAGAAAAAAAATACGGTTTTGTTAAAGAAACACACAGAAACAGAACAGTATTTTTAAGCAATATTTTGATATTGGAAAACGTACTAGCTATTATAATCATATTGTGCACTTTTCATGGTCAATGATGCTACACTTGATTCCTTTTGCCCTCACACTTAAACAGCCTATAGTACAATGACTATAACACACTGCTAGGTAGAAGTGTGCTTTTTTGTTAACATTGAGATAAGTCTAGTCCGCACTAAACGGTTTTTGCAATAAGAATATCTACCAGTAGTGAGCAAATTAATCGATTTTTTCAATGATTGGTCATGTTATCCCGGTAAAATACCAATACTTTGTCAGATGTATAAGAAAGATGGGGCCCAGGCCGGCGAACACCATTAAGACTTAACCTTTCACCTTGCCCTTTCAGCGGGATTTACACGTTAGATTTAATTTGCTCGGTCAATATATTAGATATATAATTCTATACAGCATATTTCACGGTAATATTGATGTGTATAAAATAATCGATAAATACCCGATCATCTGTCGTTTTTTAACTTTCAATCATCAAGTTTGATTTTACAACCGATGCCGAGTAGGATTTTATACCATCTACATACTAATTATAATTCTATAAAGAGAATGTTTCTTGTGATACAATAATGACCATGGTTACAATTTTATCTACATGTCTTTCCCGCATGAATCGGGGACTAGTGAATTTTCTTTTCTAACTCAAATTTCGTTAAAAAAAAGTGGGAATATTGGCACAACGCAACTAGTCGGATGCAGCTTTCAGGTATGAGAATGTTAACGGAAAGTGTACCTTGTTTTGCAACAGTTATACAATTATAGAATACACTATCCCTACGAAATAAATTAATTTGCGCATTGGTGCTTTATCCCTATGAAAATCTGATTAACATTAATTATTGTTAAAACGGTTTTGCCTAAGCTGTTTTGTTTTTTGATAATTTACAAAGACGTTCCATGTCATACAATCCAAGCAGGGCACGTCTTAACAAAAAAGGACTTCGATTCAGAAAAAAAGGGGAAAGCGTGCATCACGTGGAAACCAAAAAAAAACTAGTTTAACAGACACCTCAGTAAGACATACTGAAAGTTGAAGTACGGGTTCCCTATTCTGAGAGTCAATCTTCCGCGTACAGGAAGCAGGCGTTCTTCAGTTGCCTCTGTGCCACTCGTAAATATGCAATCAGGACCATTGCTGCCGAAAAAAATTACTTGGTTTTTCCACTGAGACCAGATGGTGTTCTATATATTTCCCTTGTGCGTGTCGGCCAATTCTTTCTCTACTCCAACTCGCATGAAGTCATTCTCTCACGCTCTAACTATTTCATGGCTTTGAATTGTTTTTCTCTGCTTCTAGGGTAGGTCGGTTACTCGTCACTGACAAAAGGAAAGAAGCCACAATAATGTGCCACGCTTAGTAGACACTTATTTCCATACCAACACCAATTAGGAAAACGTCAGAAGTTCAAATTGATTTACACTTGCGCCACAATATATCTTTCAATAAAGCTTGTTCTTATGTATTTTTTTCCTTTTACTATCTTTCATGTAAATTTGACAGAAGGTATTCCTTTTTCGGTTTGATATATGTTTCTGGATTTACTTTATGGCATTCATTCCAAATTAAGTTGATTTTGTTAATTGATTTCCCAACTTCTGCGCACTTTAGGCGGAATACTTATCCTGTCAACTTTTTAAGGAAACATCGAAAACTTGATTTATTATCAGACGAATACTGTATATTATCTATGCATAGTAAAAGAAGCTGGCAAGGGTTAGGATAAACTCAAACGGTTAAGGCGTCTGACCTCAAAGCGGAAGGTCAATGGTTTGAACCCCGATAGAGTCAATTAGGCAAAACGCGCCTTTCCGCCAGTGGTCATCTCTACTCAAACCGAATCTCTTCTAGCCAGTCAGTGTGGGCCGGCCAGGACTTCTTGTCTCAACTGTCAAACTTTAAATCAAAATATGTTAATTTTCAAGAAAACACCTTCTGTATACATTTCACTTGCGAATACGCTTACAAAATATTACTTAATGAGACTTACCACAAAAACATACATGTTTATGTAATTTACCTTGAAACATTCCTCGTCAAACATATCTGAACGAACTACCCTGTACCCTCTGAAATTCATTTATACCTACACCGCTGGTGTATTTAGAAGCCCCGGTGCATTCTGGGTGTCCGATTATGAAGTCCACAAACCCTATAACCAAGTCGTATTCTTGTGGGTCCGATTCTGAGCAAACTGAGCGAAACGAAACTGTGAATCCTCAAGAGAACCTCGGATATTCACCCTGTTTTACGACAGGTTGTAAAACCTCAATTATTCCCAGCCCGTACGCGTGAAACCTGAAACCCTTAAGCCTAAATAGTAACATAGCATTTTTACTATGGTTATCTTTCACCCACACTTATTAGAAAGTCCCAACAACACGCCATAGGCTTTTCGTTATAAAATGTTAAAAAAAGCTCCCAAAACAAGTATGTCTGAATACTGAAGTTATATTAAAAAATATATGACAGCTAAGCGTCTGTTATTGAGTTTATATAGGTGATGGGTTAGCCTGTTTGTCAAGCCTTGATGAGCATCGGTTAAGATATTGAGGCACTCTCATCTGATCTAACGTTACTCACTTAACGCTAAGAAAGAATAATATATCAGACGCCTTTTTAGGCCACACCCACAATATTCTATGGAGTCGTCCCGTTTTTCGTGTGCTCAGTATTTTTTTTTCGTTAGGGACAAGTCCCCAGATATTTTGTGGAGCGTGGTGGCGTAATGGTAGGGGCGCGGGACCTCTGACCGGAGGTTGTGGGTTCGCGTCCCGTTCAGATCGCCGTTTTCGCTCAGACTCCTGGCCAAAGTCTTAACCACAAGGGTGCGCTCACTCGACCCAGGAGTATATGAGTAGTGGCCATGGGTGGCAGGGAAATGTAGAACGAATAACCTTCTAGCGTCTGTAATGGCTGCTTGGGTTGTATGCTCCCCAGGGAGCCGAAAAAAAAACAAACAAGAATGAACAGGCCCGACAGACCAGGAAGACAAAGTGTTAAAAGTCGGCTTAGACTGCGACTACAGCGGTAATAGAAGACTATAAACCCCGTACCTTTGCCTTTAACATTAATCGGTGATTTTGCAAAGTCCTTACAAAGGACTCGTACATAGTATTATTTAATAGGACTAATCTTCGCACTGTTCATATGCATCGATTCAAGAACTGTGGTCCCTTTTTCGTATCCCACCTGGCATGTAGCAGCGATCTGAGTATTTTGTCATCAATTATATTTGTTTACTTCTCATATTGCCCTCGAGTCTGTAGAACTTTCTTTTGCAGTCGAAGCAGCACATTTGTTTGTTTAATGTCTTGGAACGGTTGTTCTGACTATGTCGGTGGCGGATCAAGGATTTTGCTATACGGGGGGCATAAGTGTGAGACAAAACTTTAACCCTCATGATTACTCCACTCAGCATCCCCTTAAATAAGAACATCAAATGTCTCAAGCTAATATAATACGGCCATGTGTTCAGGTGCCCATATCCTAAATAATGGCATAATGGCATATTAGGCCGAGTTCTAGGTACGAAAAAATTGGGTTTGGCGGCCCAAATGAGAGTAAAAAATAAATAAATAATTAAAAGTTACCAATTACATCTTGTAATGGAAACTGTAACATAACTCATCGAAGTGAAAAAGATGTTAGTCGCGACTAAGGCACATTTTCCATGATCGAGTTTCCGGACCATACCCGCGCGGAAAATCAATCGCGCGACTTTTCCGCGCGCGGAAAAAAAACGCACGCAGAAACGCGATCATGGAAAAGGGGCTAACTGTCCATTAACCAAGAGGTGACTCTACATTTTCTGCCACAGTGAAGAAAGGGATATACTTTATATAAAATCTCTTATGACAATTATCGAGGCACTATACTATTTGACTGAAAGGGATGAACAAAATATGCAAGACGGTTCATATAATTATTTTTTTTATTCTCACAAGAAAGTAATACAACAAGGATAATAATACAATTCACATGACATTTACAAAGGCACAGCACACATACACAGAACGTGTTGTTTACATATAATAGTGTAATTTTAACATATACTGGGGTCAGTCTGTCCACCTAGTCCCATCAGGACGAGCATCGGCAAAGCTGCCCGACAGCACTGCTAGATGCAGTGAGAGAGCAAGCCACCCTCGTTAACAGCAGTGCCGAGTCTGTCCCAAAATGACTGAGTGGAATAGCTCACAAGAGCCATAACATATATATACTTAAAATAAACTATATTTTCCTCAAATCCACTCTTGATATGTATTTACACAACAGAAACATCACCTAAACAATGAGATACACGAACAATACATAACTGAACTTCGAACAAAACAATTAAGCGTCACAGTACATATTACACACAAGTTACAGGTACAGAGAAACACATGCTGAATAATATTGAAAGTGGTCTGTGGAATACAAAATCAATGAATTATGCACGTATTCTTATTTACAGTGCATTACTCAACAATAATTAATACAAATTTGATATGGAACCGTAGGGACCTGCGTTCATCTATGTAAAAAAAAATAGTATATCCATCAAGGTGCTTCAAATCTAAATTAGTGTATGAGCACCTTCAAACATCTACATATGCATATTAAATCATGCTCCCATATACACACGTATATATATGCACACAAACATATATAAATACACATACATATATATATACATATATATTTACATACATATATACATACATAAACATTCATTACATTAGTTTCAAATTGATGACTAATCAGTGCAAATGAGGTAACATCTTGTTCCATTTCTTCACATGTAAAGACATTTTATCTTTACTTTGTGCAATAGTATACTCAGTGTTTTGTACAGATATTATTCTACGAACGAAATCTGCAAAAAGGTCGACTCCATGTTCTTTTCTATTAAAATATAGAGTAAATTTATACGTCAATATAATTTGATTGATTAAACAATTTTCTGTCCCTGGTAATACTCCTAATAAAACAGTTTTCCTACAAATACACGGCAGTATAATACCTTCTGATTCCAACCACGATTGTATTATAAAATATAGGTTTCTTTGAGACAAAACATTCAAAAAAGAGATGTGTAATAGTCTCATATTCAATATGACAATACGAACAGCGTGGAGTATCAGACAATTTCCATTTATGTAACCAATAGTTAACTGGTAAATAATTATGTATCACTTTGAACTGAAACTCTCTGCCGTACATATCCAAGAAAGTTTGATGTATTAAAATATAAAATTGTTTCAAGTCTTCTGGACATATATTTGTGGTTTTAACCCAGTTGTTTTCTTTTGCAGGTGGTACTAATATTTGTTTAATCAATACTTTGTACACTGCCCTTGAGTCTTATTTTAAAGGGTTGCATATTCCACCAATTTTTTGAATAAAATCACATCCATCTTTCATTACAGTTTCTAACTGCCCAGGAGCCTTTGATTTTACTCTTTCAATCCAATCCTTTGGTACTGCATCAACAATTGACCTCCATGGCATAAATTCTCTTACTGATATAGCTGGATATAAGCCCTCTGTAACTCATTCCAGGTATAAAGGTTACCTGTTACAGTCATCAGGTCTCCAACTGTTTTAATATTATGAAAATCAAGAGAAGGGTAATGAAATGACTTACTATTTATCTTTAAGAAAGAAATGTTCCAGAGTGACTGTATTCTAACTTCTTCTGCTGACTCTGGAATCACTGTTACATAATCAGACCACTCATACAGACATTTTTTGTAAAATGATAACAT